>CM035440.1:121922925-121957925 GCA_020310875.1 Ceratopteris richardii | reverse complement strand
ATGTAGCACATCTCGGATGATGAAACAAAGATCGTGCTATACATACTTCACTTTAACAATTTTATGAGGATACCATCTGTTGGTACGTTTAGCAAGCTTACGTGCATTTCTAAAACCTTCAGATTACACATTCATTTAGCTCTTCATAAGAGAGAACCACATATGATCACTTGCTTGTCAAATTGGTTGTATTCACTTTTTGTAAAGGCTAAGAAAATAAGGAATCTTTTGGATTAAGGAGAGCCAAGCCACGAATTGTTTGGTGAAGGAATCAAAGCAACTATGTTCCTAAAGTGTAGGATCACTTTTAGGTGAGGGAAAATTCAAATTCAAACTCAAAATATGAGTATAAATAGACATGCTTTTATTGGCGGGCTAGGAGAGCCATTCTGAGAGACATTGAGCTACTTCAATGAGCATACATTGAGCTCACACTACCTATGTGTAGTCCACTACACTTCCCTTGTATCATATGTTCATTAGCATATAAACGTTGATACATTTCTTCATACACATTTCTATCTACTATTTTTTGTTGCATCTTCATCGTTACAGTGAATTTGTGGAATCCGTTTCTCTACATGTACTCACTCATTTGCTATAATTTAATTTGTGTTAGTTAGATTGAAGTCTCTAATACTTGCATATCGATTCTCATCATATAGATACTCACTTAGAGAAGTGTATCAAACAAGAATTGAATTTTGTTTTCCACAGAGGTGGTATATTTTAAAACTTTATACTAACTCATATGAACATTCTATAAGGTAGCACATTGAATCATGTGAGGATGGATTTGCACTTGATGAAGATGAAGTGGTGCAACAAAATCTCTGCACTACACTAGCCAAATGAACTCTAGAGAGATTTAGTGGGCCCCTTTATCTTGCCAAAGGATGTATTTGACACCCTATTTACCTTGGAAGATCAATCTAAAAATGATGAATCAAAATACGTATGTTGGAGTTGATCTAAGAACAAGACACTTGCTATTTTTGTTCTTACACTTGTTTAGTGTTTTGAACAATTCTCTAAGCAGAGCAGCAATTAGCTTAACTCCTTTTGAGGAACTCTAATTAACTTAGTAAGATAACAATCATGGGTGATTCCATGCAGAGAAATGTATTTAGCGAGTAATCTCTCCATCTTGACATTGAGTACTAGTTGCTATAGTCATCAGAAGAGTGAGCAAAGATATGCTATATATCGGACAATCCCGAGAAGCAATGCTAATGAAACTTTGTAGGATTATAATAGAACATATGGTGATTCTATCATGCTTCAAATCTTGGCAAACGATCAACTACAAAGTGAGGAAAAGCTCTTAGATGATTATTGTTCTAATGGAGTTATAACATAGAACTAGAATGACAATATCATGATATTATATGTATTTAACATGCAGAAATACAATGTCATTGGCAATCAAGCATTGGTCAATGTGTGAGAGGTGAAAGAGCTATGAGGTGAGCTCTCACTTCACAATGGATGTACTACAGAATGATCTCTCTACCTCGAGCTACACGCGGGTCTTCTTGATCCTCTTCTTATAGTTGAACTTGGAGCCAAAGTTTGAAAGGTGAATGCTAACATATAGGATAGATTCTCTTATTGCTCACCAACCAACTGATACGTGATTTAGAGATTCCCAACTGCTTGTGGGTGTAACCCACTTTTACAAGGGTAAATGTGAAGTACTTTTACAAGAGGTTGATCATACGAGGCCTTTCATGGGTTATGTCAATAAGTTGAGCATAAGTGAATTGATGAAGCATGTGGGCTTGGGTATCATTGCACCAACAACTCCCCCTCAAGCCTAACATGCTTGGTCTTCATTGCTCCTTGATTTCATGCAAACCAATCATCAATTTGAACCTATTCATCTTTGTTCCATCCAATGCCTTTGTGAGTACATATGCACAATGTAAATGAGTTGATACATAGGATATTTGAATATCCTTGCTAAGAAATTTCTCGCCGACATAATGATAGTGTACTTCAATATGTTTAGTCCTTGCATGAAAAATTGGATTGGCAGCCAAGTGAATGAATCTCATGGTGTCATAAAAAATATTTGGAGTTCCAGTTTCCAATCTAAGATCTATAAATAGTGTCTTCATCCACATTGCTTCTTGAGTAGCTATAGTAAGACCTCTATATTTAGCTTCAGTAGAAGAGATAGAAACTATGGGTTGCTTCTTAGATGACTAAGAGAGAATTTTTGACCCTGCAAAGGTAAGGTATCCTGAGGTGCTTCTCCTATCTTCCTTGGAACCAGCCCAATCTGCATCACAGAACAACTTTAGACTTAAATCAGATACATAAGGGTAATATAACCCTTCATTCATTGTCCCTTTGAGATATCTGAGTATCCTATTGGCAGCATCCATGTGAGGTCTCCTGGGTGTGTGCATAAATTGACTAAGCACACTCACACTTTAACATATATCTACTCTTGTCAATGTGGCATAGTTCAAACTACCCACATGATTTTGATAACCTGTGATATGTTCTATCAGTTCACCTTCACGTGAGCTCAATTTATGGTTAGCCTACATTGGAGTACCTACAATCCTGCAATCTTGCATCTTGAACTTTGTCAACAAGTCTTTAATGTATTTCCTTTGATTAAGGAATAGGCCATGATCTCTATATACTACTTCCAATCCTAGGAAGTATGTAAGTGAACCCAAGTCACTTATCTTGAACTCTTGTTGCATCTCCTCCTTGATCTTCTTTATCCCATCTGCATCATTTCCTGTAAGTATAATATCATGCACATACACACACGAATAGATGACTTTGGAATTACTCTTTTTGATGAAGACTAATGGATCTGCCTTGTTCGTTTGAAGTCCTTTATCCTGCAAGAATGAAACAAGCATGTGATTATAAGCCCTTGGGGTTTGTTTGAGTCCATATAGAGATTTATTAAGTTTACACACATAATCACGATGTATTTGATTCTCAAAACCAAGTGGTTGTGCCATATACACCTCTTCTGGTATCCATCGATTATGAAATGCATTTTTGACATCCAATTGAAATATCTTGCAATTCTTGGAAGAAGCAATACTAAGAAAGATTCTCATTGTAGGCATCTTTGACACAGGAGAGAAGGTCTCCTCATAATCAATTCCTTGAATTTGTGAGAAGCCTTTTGCCACAAGCCTTGCCTTATACCTGTTAATGGAATCATCTTAGTTCTTCGTCAATTTGTAGATCCATCTTGCGCCTATCAATTTCATTGGTGAAGACTTGGGAATTAATTCCCAAGTGTTATCTTCCTCAAGAGCTTCAATTTCTTCTTCCATTGCATGCCTCCACTTTGATTTCTTCTTTACTTCCTCAAATGTTGTGGGTTCCTCTTGATTTATGTCCTGTGCTAGATAAATTGAATGCTTAGTAACTAGACAAGTATCAAACCCATACCTCTCCGATTTTCTTTCTCCGTCATGGACCTTCTTAGACCATGATGTGATGATTTTGCCTCTTGTTCAAGTTCCTCCATTTTAGCTTTACCTTTAGACTTCCACATTTTGAGTTTTTCAATCTGATTTGCTTCATCATCTTCTAAGGTATCCTATTCTTCAATTTTAGAAGGGTTATCCTTGACAAGCATTGGAAAATCGTCTTCAAAATCATAAGGTAATCTGATCTTACAGGATGAGTCTTCATACCAAGAACTATTCTCATCAAATACTACATCTCTACTCACCAAGAATCCTTTAGTTGTTGGTTTGTATAGCCTCTAGCCTTTTGGGTTGTTGTCATATCCAATGAACACACATCTTTTAGTTTTTGGATCCATCTTTCCTCTAACTTGTGAAGGAACATGAGCATAAGCAATACATCCAAAAATATGACAATGATCCAAGCTTGGTCTTCTTCCATTCCAAGCCTCATATGATGTCACTCCATCAAGTGATTTTGAAGGTAATCTGTTAATCAAATAAGTGTATGTGGATACAGCCTCAACCCATAAATAGTTAGTCAAGTGTTTCTCATTTAGCATAGACCTTGCAACTTCAACAATTGTCCTGTTCCTTCTCTCTACCACCCCATTTTGCTCAGGAGTGTACCTTGTAGTAATCACTCTTTTGATTCCCCTTTCTTGAAGAAAGGAATCAAATTCATGGGAGAAGTACTCTCCCCCTCTATCTGACCTTAGCCCTTTTAGTGTTTTACCGGTTTGATTCTCCACAAGAGCTAAATATCTTTTGAAGCATGAAAAGACTTCATCCTTGTGTTTCGTAAAGTATAGTATAGTCCATCTACTGCAATCATTAATGAAGGAGACATAATACTTGATTCAAATATTGAAGCATCCTTACTAGGTCCCCATACATGTGTATGAACCAAATCCAAGAGGTCTTCATGCATATATCCTTTCTTCATGAATGGTAACCTATGAGATTTTCCAAATTGACATGCACTACACTCATAAATCATGTGTTACTTTGAGAGATTAGGGAGTCCGAGTATACTTTGGTCCTTGCAAATTTGCTTTTATGATCTTTCACCAATATGTGCTAACCTTTTGTGCCACACTTCCAATTTTGTGAGTGTCTGACCATCATAATTGAAGAGAGCAATATTCCTAGTGTCTTGCAATTCAAATGTGAATAATCTACCTATGTTTTCCCCCTTTGCAATCCTCTTGAATCCTTGACTTGGATCTTCAACAAATGCTCCTCCTTTTGTGAAGCTTACTTGTAGGCCTTTCTACACAATCTGTCCTACACTTATCAAGTTCTTTGTGATGGTAGGGACATAGACTACCTTGCTAAGTAGGTTGATGTTTCCATCAAGTGCTTTTACATTTCCTATCTTCTCCACCAAATGCCTTTGTATCATCACCTGTTTGCACTTTATGCTTGTTCCTTGTATCTTCAAAATCTGATAGGAGGGTCACATTTCCTACCACATGATTTGAGCAACCTGAATCAATGTAGACAACATGATCATCAAATTTACCTTGTGACATTGTCATATTCATGAGAAGTAGAGAGTCTTGATGATTTGAGTCTTCTGTGTAATTACTATAATCTCTCTCCCTTTGTATCCTCCTTGATAGGTTGAATGGGTTGCCATTGAAATTATTGAACCTTCCTCTTGAGTAGCCATGACCTCCTCTGTTGTAGCCTTTGCCTCTTTGATTCTTTGAGTTCCTTAAGAAATTCTTAGATGTATGATTAGTTAATCCACAAAATAGAACAAGGATTAGAGTTTGGAGCACCATGTGCTCAATCTTTCTTGCT
This sequence comes from Ceratopteris richardii, assembly GCA_020310875.1. Classification (NCBI taxonomy): domain Eukaryota; kingdom Viridiplantae; phylum Streptophyta; class Polypodiopsida; order Polypodiales; family Pteridaceae; genus Ceratopteris; species Ceratopteris richardii. The sequence goes on along the minus strand of CM035440.1, from coordinate 121,952,664 downwards.
CTTCTTGTGTAGTTTGACCTTTATTCCTAAAACTTGGCATAACTTCATCTCCAACTATATAAACATATAGATTCCTGCCTCGAAGATAAGCTTCCATCCTCAAAGACTTGGCTAAGTAGTTACCTCTATCCAATTTGTCAATTGATGAAGAAAATCCATCTTCCATGTTGTCCAACCTTGCTCTGATACCCCTCTGAGGATGGATCTGCACGTGATGAAGATGAAGTGGTGTTGCTTAATCTTTGCACTACACTAGCCAAATGAACTCCAAAGATATGTACAAGGCCCTTTTAGCTTGCCAAAGGATCTCGAGGAAGAAAGTTGTAATCGATATCTATGATGTGGCAGTGACTACCTATTGATGGTTGGCTATATTTGTACCGCTGGTAGGTTTATTATTTCTAGCTGTTACAATGGCTTTCCTATTTATATATATAGAACAGGATTAATTGTTATGATTTTCTTCTTTTATGATGACCTGAAACAAAACTTAGTGGTTTTTCTAGTTGTTAGTTAAGAACAAAAAACTTCCTATTTTTGTTCTTATGCCTATTCAATGTTTTGAAACAATTCTCTGAGCACAACAGAAATTATTTTAACTCCTTTTGGGAAACTCTAATTAACTTACTAAGATAAAAATCATGAGTCATTTCAAAAAAACAATAATGGGATACATGCAGAGAAATCTATTTAGCAAATCATATCTCCATCTCCACATTCAGGGGTTGCTACATTCAACAGACCAATGAGCAAAAATATGCTAATATCTAATGATCCCAAAAAGAAATGCTAATGAAACTTTGTAGGATTATAATAGTTAATATGGTGATTCTATCATGCTTTGAAGCATGGAAAATGATCAACTAGACATTGAGAACAAGCTATGAGAAGATTACTTTTCTGATGGAGTTATAATAGAGAAGTTAAGTGACAATATAATGATCATGTATGTATTAAACATGTACAAATACAATGTCATTGGAAATCAAGCAATGCTCAATGTGTGAAAGGTGAAAGAGCTATGAGGTGAGCTCTCACTTCACAATGGATGTGCTATAGACTGATCTCTCTACCTCGAGATACACGTGGGTCTTCTTGATCCTCTTCTTATAGTTGAACTTGGAGCCAAAGTTTGAATTCAAATTCAAACTTCTACCTAAAATGCTAACATATAGGATAGATTCTCTCATTGCTCAACAACCAAGTGATATGTAATTTAGAGCTTCCTAACTCCTCGTGTGTGTAATCCACTTTTACAAGGGTAAATGTGAAGTACTTTTATAAGAGGTTGATCATATGAGGCCTTTCATGGGTCATGCCAATAACTTGAGCATAAGTGAATGGATCAAGCATGTGAGCATGGGTGTAATTGCACCAACAAATCATATCTCACAGATTAGAGTTTAGAATAGATTCAAAATGCAAAAGCATAAAGACTAATATATCTTGCAAACTTATCTTGTGAACACAGAGACAAAGCTTTTCGATTCTCCTCCCAACCACGCCCGACCTTCTTATTGTCTGATAAGAGATGATAGTCTCACTTAGATACTCTCTCATATATGAGATTTACTTTTGTCTCTTCTACCAAATGGTATAAAATACCCATGTGATGCCATGTGGCATCTATGCCAACTCACCCAAAAGGGTGTGCATCCATAATATGACATTTCCTTCCCCTTGAAAGCATTTTTGTCCTAAAAAATGTAGATGAAATGTCTGTAATGGTAGAAGTAAATGCTCGGACTTCCCTGAGCCCCATGTACTCTATGTACATGGTCCTCTCTCTGTGTTGTTTCCCCATATCCTTCCACTTAAGAATCATGTGAGGTCATCTCAAAGGTGGGAAACCATCTGAGTGGTGCCTACTATCTCCCATGTACACTCAACTCCATAATTATCACTCCCATCACATATAACATCATCAAAATGACCTAAGTCCATATGATGTATCCTCTATGGAGTTATAATCTGTAAAGCAAGTGTAAAGTTCCAAGCTTATAAGCTTTACCATACCATAATGGAGATAATAAACCTTAGAATCCTCTGAAATATAGAACAATGTCCTGCAACAAGTGATGTAAAACCCATCTCAAACTAAATGATAGATTGCCCTCATACCACTCTAGGTCTTCCTAACCTTGAGTGTACTCACCAGTAGTAGTTTAATCTAAACTACCTTATGCAACTGATCCTTTAACATTGGACTAACTTCTATTGGAAGAGCATCTGTTGGCATTAGTGCAAACTCTAAAATATCATCTTCCTTGTAGTTTGCCATATGAATACAAAAAGCATTCACTTTGAGATTCAGATAATACCTAAGTACTCATCCGCCTAACTGATGCTCACACATCATCCTCATGATGAAACATCAACTAAGAGGTGTTGCAAAATCCTTGATCTACACCAGCCAAATGAACTCCAGGAGTATATGGTGGGCCCTTTTAGCTTGCCAATGGATGTATTAGACACCCTATGTACCTTGGAAGATCACTCTAAAAAAGATAGATCAAAACAGATAAGTTGGAGTTAGCTCAGAGGTGAAAAACTTGCTAATTTGGTTCATACACCTGTCCACTGTTTTGCATAATTCTCTGAGCACAGCAGCAATTAGCTTAATTCCTCTTGGGGAAACTTTAGTTAACTTAAAGAGCTAACTTTCAAGAGTAATCTCATCAAAAATAATAAACCACACACTGAGAATGAGTTTTAACAAGTGATGACATCATCCTAATTTTCACGGGCTGCTACAGTTTGAGACGAGTGAGCAGACAAATGACCATAACTCAAAATTTAGGAATTCAATGATTATGAAAATTTGTATGGCTATACTAGACAGTAAGCTGAATCCAAGAAGGATTAAAGCATTGAATTTGGATAAGTAACCACTGCGAAATGGCTCTGACAAGATGAGTACAAAAGTCGGGTACCTGATAGAGAAGTGATGAACAGACCCTGTTGACTTCAAATGAACATAACTGAAGATCGCAAAATTCAAATGACATGAAACTTTGTGAGCATATAGTAGACTTATAGAGCTAACTTTACCAAGTCAAATCACTAAAACTGATCCACCAAGCTGAGAGAAACCATCTCTGCAATCTGGCTGAGAAAACTGAGAGTAATGGCAGTGAGTAGTACACTTCACAAGAACATGGAAATATGAACCCAAATAATCATGAAAATGAAAGTATATTGCTTGTACAATACAATGAATTACTGATACATATGTGTGCTTTGTAATCACACCTTGATATGGCATAAATCTCAGCTCTTGGAGGTCTTCACATAGGTCTCTCTAACCACGACTAAAACTGCCATCTATTTATAGTTGAGTTTGGAAGGCTAACTTCCCACAATCACTCTCCAATCAATCAATGATTGATTTGATTCTCTACCTACCACAAATCACGAATTCGTGGCTCCTCTTTCCATTCTTGATCAAGTGGACTCAACCACTTAAGATTCTTTCACTTTTACATTAAGTAAACTCTTCAAAAATTACAAGAGGTAGTTCACAAGTGAACTTCACATAGTCTTTCTCAAGCCAAGTATGCTTGAGGTCTTCAATCTTCCAAGATTACCTGCAAACCAACCATAGCCTTGAATTTGCAAAGCTTTGTACCATCCAATGCTTTGGTTAGAATATATGCACATTGTTGATGAGTGGACACATATGATATTTGAATATCTTTGCTTAGAACCTTCTCTCTTACATAGTGATAATGAACTTCAACACGTTTAGTCCTTGCATGAAAAATAGGATTAGCAGCTAAGTGAATAGAACTCATATTGTCACCAAAAATAGTTGGAGTTCCAAACTCCAATCTAGTAGAAGAGAGAGCAACTATGGGTTGCTTCTTGGATGACCATGAAATAAGCTTTGAACCTGCAAAGGTAAGATAGCTTGAAGTGCTCCTTCTATCTTCCTTGGAGCCAGCCCAATCTGCATCAAAAAATAGCTTCAAACCTAAATCACATACATAAAGATAATAAAGTCCTTCATTTATGGTTCCTTTGAGATACTTGAGAATCCTTTTGTCAGCATCCATATGTGGTTTCCTTGGTGTGTGCATAAATTGACTTAGCACACTCACACTGTAACATATATCTACTCTTGTCAATGTGGCATAGTTGAGACTACCCACTAGACTTTGATATGATGTGATGTCCTCTATGAGTTCACCTTCATGTGAGCTCAAGTTGTGATTGACCTCCATTGGAGTACCTGCAATCTTACAGTCTTGCATCTTGAATTTTGCCAACATGTCCTTAATGTACTTTCTTTGAGTGAGAAACAAACCATGATCTTTGTAGACAACTTTCAAACCTAGGAAGTAGGTAAGTGAACCCAAATCACTTATCTTGAACTCTTCTCTCATCTGATCTTTGATCTTCTTCATACCATCTGCATCATTTCCTGTCAATATAATATCATCTACATATACACATAAGTAGATGACCTCAGAGTTACTCTTTTTGATAAAGAGTGAAGGATCTGCCTTGCTTGGTTGAAAGCCTTTGTCTTGCAAGAATTAAACAAGCCTGAAACTCCAAGCTCTTGGAGCTTGCTTGAGACCATACAATGCTTTGTTAAGTTTACACACATAATCAGGATAAACTTGATTCTCAAAACCAGGTGGTTGTGCCATATATACCTCTTCTGTTATCCAACCATTCAAGAATGCATTCTTTACATCTAGTTGAAGTATCTTCCAATTCTTGGAAGAGGCAATACTAAGCAAAACCCTAATAGTAGGCATCTTTGCCACAGGAGAGAAGGTCTCCTCATAATCAATTCCCTGATTTTGTGCAAAGCTTTTTGCTACAAGCCTTGCCTTATACCTGTTAATGGAACCATTAGAATTCTTCTCGAGTTTATAGACCCATCTTGAGCCTATTACCTTCATGGATGAAGTCTTGGGCACCAAATCCCAAGTGTTGTTTTCCTCAAGTGCTTCAATCTCTTCCTTCATTGCATGCTTCCATTCTGTTTTTGCTTTGGCCTCTTCAAATGATGATGGCTCCTTTGGTTTATGTCCTGTGCTATGTAGATAGAATGTTTAGTTACTAACGAGGTGTGAAACCCATACCTTTCAGGTTTTCTCTTTTCCCTCATAGATCTTCTTAGGCCATGATGTGATGATTCTGCCTCATGTCCAAGTTCCTACAATTTTGCTTTACCTTTAGACTTCCATGCTTTGATCTTCTCCATCTGAGATTCTTCATCATCCTCTGAGGTGTCTTGTTCCTCAATCTTTGGTTGTTCTCTACCAACCTTTGGAAAATCTTCTTCAAGATCATATGGTAAATTGATCTTCCTGCATGAATCTTCATACCATGAATTGTTCTCATCAAAAACTACATCTCTGCTTACCAAGAATCCTTTGTTGGTAGGATTGTATAACCTATAGCTTGATTTGTGAGAATCGCGATTTTGAGCCCACTGAAAATCGTATTTTCTCAAAATCGTGTGTTTGACAAGAAAATCGCGATTTTGAGCACAGAATCGTGTTTTAGAGAATCGTGTTTTTTGACATGAAAATCGCGATTTTGAGCACAGAATCGTGTTTTAGAGAATCGTGTTTTTTGACATGAAAATCGCGATTTTGAGCACAGAATCATGTTTTTGAAAATCGCGATTTTGACTCAGAGAATCCTGATTCACAAAATCGTGTTTTTTGCTGAAAATCGTGATTTGTGAGAATCGCGATTTTGAGCTCGCTGAAAATCGTATTTTCTCAGAATCGTGTTTTTGGCATGAAAATCGCGATGTTGAGCACAAAATCGTGTTTTTAGAAAATCACGATTTTGAGCAAAAAATCGTGATTACACAGAATCGCCTTTTTTTCACAAAATCGTGTTTTTTCACAAAATCGTGATTTTTTGAGAATCGCGATTTTGAGTAGGGAATCGTGTTTTCTCAAAATCGTGTTTTTTGACTGAAAATCGTGATTTGTGAGAATCGCGATTTTGAGTAGGGAATCGTGTTTTCTCAAAATCGTGTTTTTTGACTGAAAATCGTGATTTGTGAGAATCGCGATTTTGAGCACAATCACAGAATCGTGATTCTGAGAATGACCAGAGAATCGTGATTTTTTCAGCCAACTTTTAGGCGGGAAAACAGAAAATCTTGATTTTTCAAAAAATTTTGAATTCTCACAGAATCCCGATTTTCATCACAGAATCGTGTTTTTTGGCGGGAAATTCAAATTTCTGAGCCCGGCTATGGCGAGCTCCGTATGAGCAGAAAATCATAAAAAAAAAAAACACAGCCCTTGCTCTCCCTTGCTTCTCCTAACTCCTTCCCACACTATAATGCATGAAAAATGGTATGAAGATGGTGAAAATGCACTAAAAAACAAGAATTTTCTATGAAGAAGAAGATGGAAGAAGGTGGAGATGATGATGATGATGAAGATGAAGAGGAAAAAAACAGAAAATGAACTGAAATGACAGTTTTTTTACCTTCCAACGTCGCAAATCTACGATCTTACCATCACAACGCTCGTCCTCAAAGCTCTCTCCCCGGCAACGGCGCCAAAATTTGGTGTAGCTCAAGCGTAAGCACCACCTCTTTTACTTGTCAATCCGCGGAGACGTGAGGACCGGTATGAAGACCACAAGCAAGTGAAGGCACAAGTGCGTGAGTGAAAGCACACAAATATGCACACACATACACACACACGTGCACAAAGTAAGATCAAAGAGAGGAACAATGGAAAGCTTAGATTGCAAAAGAGTTTTCTTACAAAAGTTCTATTCTTTCACAAGCCAACCCCAAAAATGAGCTCTCTAGCTCTTTTTATAGTTTTTTGACTAGTTTTGGCCCTGTCCAGACCTAGTGTCCGGCCTAGTTAAAAATTAGGTTCTAGGGCTTATTTGAGGGCTCAAACGAAGTCTAAAAATTATGAAAATTGGTACGATGGTACTTCTAATACTCCTCAAGCTCGAGGACTCCTCGGCTTGAACAAAATGGAGTTACTAAAAATAGATAATGGTATTTACAATGGTTTTTAGTGATGAAAATTACTATTTTTGTAGGGAATTCTTCTGAAAATTTGACATACACTTCTTGGAGCTCCCTACTTGCTCCCTTTCCTTGTGTGTCCACCTTTTGATGTGCTTCCATGCTTTGTCCTTGACTTTGAGCTTCAACACTTATGTATGCATGTATGTGTTTATGTGTGTATGTCTCTCTATGTGTGTGTGTATGCATATATGTGTGTCTATGTGTGTATGTGTGTGTATATGTGTCTGTATGTGTGTATGCATGTGTATGTGTGTGTATGCATGTGTATGTGTGTGTATGCATGTGTATGTGTGTATGTGTGCATGTGTGTGTGTCTATGTGTGTTTATGTGTGTGTGTGTCTATGTGTATGTGTGTGTATCTATGAGTGTGTATGTGTGTATGTGTGTATGTATGTATGTGTGTATGTGTGTGTATGTGTTTATGTGTGTATGTGTATGCATGTATGTATGCATATGCATGTGTATGCATGTGTATGTGTGTGTATGCATCATTATGTGTGTATGTGTCTATGTGTGTATGTGTTTGTGTATATGTGTGTGTATGTGTGTGTGTCTATGTGTATGTGTCGCTACGCGTCTATGAGTGTGTATGTGTTTATGTGTGTGTATGTTTCTATGTGTGTGTATGTGCATATGCATTATGTGTGCATATGTATGCATGTATGTGTATGTGTGTGTATGTCTCTCTATGTGTGTGTGTGTATGCATATATGTGTGTGTATGTTTGTATGTGTGTGTATATGTGTGTCTATGTGTGTCTATGTGTGTATGCATGTGTATGTGTGTGAATGCATCATTATGTGTGTATGTGTCTATGTGTGTATGTGTGTGTGTATGTGTTTGTATGTGTGTGTGCATTTGTGTGTATGTGTGTGTGTCTATGAGTGTGTATGTTTGGATGTGTGTGTGTATGAATGTGTGTCTATGAGTGTGTATGTTTGGATGTGTAAGTGTATATGTGTGTCTATGTGTGTATGCATGTGTATGTGTGTGAATGCATCATTCTGTGTGTCTATGAGTGTGTATGTATATGTGTATATGTGTGTGTATATGTGTGTCTATGTGTGTGTGTATATGTGTGTATGCATGTGTATGTGTGTGAATGCATCATTATGTGTGTATGTGTCTATGTGTGTATGTGTGTATGTGTGTGTATGTGTGTGCGCGTCTATGTGTATGTGTGTGTGTCTATGAGTGTGTATGTGTCTATGTGTGTGTATGTGTCTATGTGTGTATGTGTCTATGTGTGTATGTATGCATATGTGTGTATGTGTGTGTATGCATTATGTATGCATATGTGTGTGTATGCATTATGTATGTGTATGTATGCATATACATTATGTATGTGTATGTATGCATGCATATGTGTGTGTATGCATGTAAGTATGTATGTATGTACGCATATGCATATGCATTATGTATGCATATGTGTATGTATGCATGTAAGTATGTATGGATGTACGCATATGCATATGCATTATGTATGCATGTATGTGTATGTGTGTGCATGTCTCTCTCTATGTGTGTGTGTATGCATATATGTGTGTGTATGTGTGTATGTGTGTGTATGTGTGTGTATGTGTGTGTGTATGTGTGTGTGTGTATGGGTCTGTGTATGTGTGTGTATATGTATGTGTATATGTGTGTGCATGTGTATGCATTATGTGTGCATGTGTGTATGCAACATTATTTGTGTATGTGTGTATATGTGTGTGTATTTGTGTGTATGTGTGTGTGTATGTGTATGTGTGTGTGTGTCTATGTGTGTGTGTACATATGTATATGTATGTAAGTGTGTGTGTGTGCGCATACCTGCTTGCTGTTAGTTTGTGCGGCCCTCTCTCTTTCTTGCGCGCTCTCTCTCTCTCTCACTCTCTCTCTCTCTCCGTCTCTTCTTGCTCGCGTCCAAGTCCCGGCACAAATGTGCCGGGAGAAATCAAATTTTTTTTTTTACATTCCAGAGCATCGCATATGCGACGCTTTGCAGTTTGCCAACGTCGCTCCCACCGTCACTAGGCAGCGACAAAATTAGCGACGCTCTTTAATTAACGTCATCTAAGCGACGCTAGCATCGCTTATGCGACGAGGGTCGGGGAAAAAAAAATTAAAATTCTGACCATCGCTTATGCGACGACCATGTCGCATAAGCGACGCTTCCTGTTTTTTTCCAATTTGGGGGCATCGCTATGCTCCCCTTTTTCTTGTAGTGAAATAATTCGATTAGCTTCCAGCGTCTTCTTTCTTCAAGTCATTGTCATCCTTGAATAAATGAACATGTATAAAGTGAGCAAAAGAATTTCCTTCAGAGCACACTAAATCATAACGATTTTAGATCAACGGTGGAGTTAATGTTCCTCCATGCGCATCAAATAAGCATTTCCTATTTCTTTGCAGAAAATTAATCAGCACCTCTTCACCTGTTCTCTTCATATAATACTATAGTACATCCATACTTTGAAGAGAGTGTAGATAGTGTGTGTCACAATCAGAGTGATAATCAGTGAATCAGTAATCAGATAAGATATCACCTGGTGTCGATTGATTAAGAACATCAGAGAGTGACAAATATGGTTATCTTAGCATGGTTGTAGCGTTAACATCTCAGCGAAGTTTTGGTATTGGAGATGGTTGAGCAGAGAGATAATAGGCGAAAGTGGTAGATCACTTCAAAGTGGAGCGCAGATGGGTCCTTCCTTGAGCACTACACATGCAGATGCGTCTCCCACAGAACTTGCGTACTATCACTATTGCAGAAGCATACCGAAACTCTCGTTTTCACTGCAAGAGAGAGAGAGTGTCTGCTCGTAAAATGTCAGAAGAACTTTCACATATTGGCTTCCTCTTTCATTTCTCCTCTCAGAATTTTGTAGTTCATGTTGGATGTGATGGCTGGGTACAATCAGAAGATCAAGTTGGTGCTGCTAGACCTGCTTCACACCTGCCCTCTCTTCTCTTCAGATATGGTTAGGAGACTCCTTGAGCTTCCAAATGACACCAAGAAACTATATATGTGCTTTACAAAATGATTGAGTAATGACCAAATCAAATCAGATAAGTTTGAACCTTGATAAGTCCAAAAACTTGCTATTCCTGTAATGACACCTGCTCAGTCCTAAGCTCAGTGTGTCCAGCACACTTACAACTGGTCTAATTCCTTCTGGGAGTATTAAATTAACTTAACAAGCTATCATTAGCAAGTTAAATCACTCCAAATGACAAACTATACACTGAGCATGATGTTTAGCAAAATCAGAGACACCCCTGACTTTTTAGGAAACATACAGAAATATACCAGTGATCACTACGACAGCGATTTCTCCCAATTAGCTGAATAGATTGACTTGAAATTTTGTAGTGTTATAGAATGCTTTGAGCTGGTTCCAATGAGCCCTTGATCATCAAATTTGGTTCAGTAGATCTTGAGATATGCCCTGTTGAAGTTGACAGACTTGGAGGTAGTCACTCAGAGAAAACACAGAGTTAATGACTATGAATATATGTATTGAATCTATCAAATGTACATTCCCATTGGCAAGAGATGTAATGCACAATGGTACTCTGAGGTGTAGGCTAATGAGTAGCTCTCACACACTCACTGAATTTCTTGGATTAGCCTCGGGAAGAGTGTAACTTTTTTCGCGACTTTTTACATTGACTTTTTATGGGAGTTTTTGAATGAATTTGAATTTGAATTCAAATTAAAGCTCCCTTGATTCTCTCCACTAGACTTAGGGAGATATTCCCTCAACTAGATCATCTAACTTTTCCACGACTCTAGTCTAGTAGGTATGATTACATTGTTGATAAAGTCACATGGACTTCTACATGAGATAAAAGTAAAAATCAATAAGACTAGGTTCATATGATTATTGACTCTTGTGAATGTATCATCCAAGGGTCCAATCTTTTATGCTTTCCAAGGGTTCAATAGTCCAAGCTTTATGTTGGGTCTTCAAAGGCACACAACAAAGCCAAGTGTTAAGGCTTGTTTGCACCAACAGTTCATCATCCTTGGGATTCTCCTCTATCCCTGTCCCCAGCGTACCTCTCTCCCTCTCCTTCAAAAATTCTCCAGCCCCATTTGTACATGATACTGGCCTCTTCCTTTTTGCAGTAGGCCTCCCCTTTTTCTATGGTCTGTCACCTCTCGGTTTTGGTTTTCATGCGCCACTCTCAGATCAAGATGTGTGCACCTCTTTTTGTTTTTGCATGTCTGCCACGTTGTGTTCTCCATGCGGCTCATTACAAAAGAAACTTCCTAAATCCATCATGTATATCCATATGTAATCACAGTATACACACTTGTACATGTATTTCTTAATATGTACACGTATTTCAAGTTTTATTATTTTATTGTTTAACTATTTTATTTTTCATTTTCTTTGTTATTTTATTTTGTTACTTTTATTTTACAATCATGCAGATTCGTATACTTATTATAAGTTCATATGCAGAAAAATAAGAAAACGCATATGTAAATACACACATGGATATATGCACATAACACTGTATTCATATTTTTATAAAGGCTATATATTTATGGCAATACTCATCCACATACTCACTCACATATACTCTCATTTAGGATAAATTCTAATGCATCTCATATATAGCGTTATGCTCAAACCTAGGGTTTGGTCTAAATGGTATTTAATCTTATATCACACATACATACTCATATAAGTACTTACTTATATACACATACTTATATGCATATATTCTAAATAACACTTTTGTTCTCATAACCATTACCATGAAAGGTGCAAAACAAATTGCAAATGAATATTAAATGATAGAAGCAAAAACTCAAATGTCAATTAGTGGTTTTTGTTCAAAGCATATCTCTGATTTCTTTAGTTTGTAAATACTAAAAGAGAAAGTTTAATCAAATCAAAAGCTTAGGAGAGTTTAGATATAACCATATTGGAAGAAAATTCTTGAGAAATTTTCTTTTTCTTTCTTCATTTCTTATCAAGGAGGGGAGAGAGAATCTCTCCAACATTCACCCCCACCAAACCTAGACATGACCCTCGATGGACCAACCTGCAGTTCAATAGGAAGCAGTATCAGATTCTTTGATAAAATCTATAATTTAACTCTAAATTATATCATAAAAAATGCTTCTAATTTCTAATTATGTTTCTGATAATAAAGGAAAATTCTAAAATTACATCAATATGAATTAGAAATCGTTTCAGTCAATGCATATAGTCAAAAATACAAATTTAGAAAATCCTATAAAGGCTATCTAGGTAATTGAGATACTTACAATTCCATTAACCGTGTTCTTAAGTAAAATTTAATTTATATAAGTATGCTTTCTTTTATTTCTTAGAGGTTTGCTATAAGATGCATCGAACTAACTCTTCTGCAGCAAACCTCCACCTCATATAGCCCGCATAATATTTCAGAAGTGGTTTCGAGACCACAACTGAATCATATTTTTCTTTTTCTTTTCTTTTGTATTCTCTTTTTTTCTTTTCTTTTTTTCTTTTCTTTTTTTCTTTTCTGTTTTTCTTTTGCCCATCTTGGACTAGCCATTAATATACTGCTTGATGTTCTCATTTTTTTCTTTTCTTAATTTTTCTTCACAATTTTTTTGTTTAAGGAAAAAGGCTTAACCCCTAATCAGAGCAGAGGATCTAGAAATTTTCTACAACCAGAATTGGGATCTCATTTGCTAAACAGGTTCGGAAAGTAAAGAATTCTACTAGTATAAAGTCAATTTCTCTTTTACTAAGGGTCGCAGTTCAAGTTTTCCGCTCTCCTATCTTCACAATGCATTACAAGTTCTCTAAATCAGACTTTCAACCCTATTCATGAATGCATAAAAAAGAAACATTGTTATAACCAGTAAAGAATAATTAGAATGAAGTCAATTGGTCATTCATCGGCTTCATCTTCGTCCTCCAAGAATTCTTCATCTAACTCGAACTTTTTGCTTTCTCTTCTTTCGATTACATATATATATACATATATATATATATATTTTAAAGTGTGAGGGAGAAAAAAAACAAAACTCCCATGCTCATAATTACCTTTTGATGAGGGAGATGGTAAAATCCCGTGCTCATGATTACCTTTTGATGAGGGAGATGGTAAACTCTCACGCTCATAATTACCTTTTGATGAGGGAGATGGTAAACTCCCATGCTCATAATTACCTTTTGATGAGGGAGATGGTAAACTCCCGTGCTCATAATTACCTTTTGATGAGGGAGATGGTAAACTCCCATGCTAGTAATTACCTTTTGATGAGGGAGATGGTAAACTCCCGTGCTCATAATTACCTTTTGATGAGGGAGATGGTAAACTCCCGTGCTCATAATTACCTTTTGATGAGGGAGATGGTAAACTCTCATGCTCGTAATTACCTTTTAATGAGGGAGATGGTAAACTCTCGTGCTCATATTACCTTTTGATGAGGGAGATGGTAAACTCCCGTTCTCGTAATTACCTTTTGATGGTTGAGAGGGTAAACTCCCGCGCTCATAATTACCTTTTGATGAGCGAGATGGTAAAATCCCGTGTTCATAATTACCTTTTGATATGGGAGATGGTAAACTTCCGTGCTCGTAATTACCTTTTGATGAGGGAGATGGTAAACTCCCCTGCTCATAATTACCTTTTGATGAGGCAGATGGTAAACTCCTGTGCTCGTAATTACCTTTTAATGAGGGAGATGATAAACTCCCGTGCTCATAATTTCCTTTTGATGAGGGAGATTGTAAACTCTCGTGCTCATAATTACCTTTTGATGAGGGAAATGGTAAACTCCCATGCTCGTAATTACCTTTTGATGAGGGAGATGGTATACTCCTGTGCTCATAATTACCTTTTGATGAGGGAGATGATAAACTCCCGTGCTTGTAATTACCTTTTGATGAGGGAGATGGTAACATGATCATAATTACCTTTTGATGAGGGAGATGGTAAACTCCCGTGCTCGTAATTACCTTTTGATGAGAGAGATGGTACACTCCCGTGCTCATAATTACCTTTTGATGAGGGAGATGGTAAAATCCCGTGTTCATAATTACCTTTTGATGAGGGAGATGGTAAACTTCCGTGCTCGTAATTACCTTTTGATGAGGGAGATTGTAAACTCCTCTGCTCATAATTACCTTTTGATGAGGGAGATGGTAAACTCCCATGCTCGTAATTACCTTTTGATGAGAGAGAAGGTAAAACTCCCGTGCTCATAATTACCTTTTGATGAGGCAGATGGTAAACTCCTGTGCTCGTAATTACCTTTTAATGAGGGAGATGGTAAACTCCCGTGCTCATAATTTCCTTTTGATGAGGGAGATTGTAAACTCTCGTGCTCATAATTACCTTTTGATGAGGGAAATGGTAAACTCCCGTGCTCGTAATTACCTTTTGATGAGGGAGATGGTATACTCCTGTGCTCATAATTACCTTTTGATGAGGGAGATGATAAACTCCCGTGCTTGTAATTACCTTTTGATGAGGGAGATGGTAACGTGCTCATAATTACCTTTTGATGAGGGAGATGGTAAACTCCCGTGCTCGTAATTACCTTTTGATGAGAGAGATGGTACACTCCCGTGCTCATAATTACCTTTTGATGAGGGAGATGGTAAACTCTCACGCTCATAATTACCTTTTGATGAGGGAGATGGTAAACTCCCATGCTCATAATTACCTTTTGATGAGGGAGATGGTAAACTCCCGTGCTCATAATTACCTTTTGATGAGGGAGATGGTAAACTCCCATGCTAGTAATTACCTTTTGATGAGGGAGATGGTAAACTCCCGTGCTCATAATTACCTTTTGATGAGGGAGATGGTAAACTCCCGTGCTCATAATTACCTTTTGATGAGGGAGATGGTAAACTCTCATGCTCGTAATTACCTTTTAATGAGGGAGATGGTAAACTCTCGTGCTCATATTACCTTTTGATGAGGGAGATGGTAAACTCCCGTTCTCGTAATTACCTTTTGATGGTTGAGAGGGTAAACTCCCGCGCTCATAATTACCTTTTGATGAGCGAGATGGTAAAATCCCGTGTTCATAATTACCTTTTGATATGGGAGATGGTAAACTTCCGTGCTCGTAATTACCTTTTGATGAGGGAGATGGTAAACTCCCCTGCTCATAATTACCTTTTGATGAGGCAGATGGTAAACTCCTGTGCTCGTAATTACCTTTTAATGAGGGAGATGATAAACTCCCGTGCTCATAATTTCCTTTTGATGAGGGAGATTGTAAACTCTCGTGCTCATAATTACCTTTTGATGAGGGAAATGGTAAACTCCCATGCTCGTAATTACCTTTTGATGAGGGAGATGGTATACTCCTGTGCTCATAATTACCTTTTGATGAGGGAGATGATAAACTCCCGTGCTTGTAATTACCTTTTGATGAGGGAGATGGTAACATGATCATAATTACCTTTTGATGAGGGAGATGGTAAACTCCCGTGCTCGTAATTACCTTTTGATGAGAGAGATGGTACACTCCCGTGCTCATAATTACCTTTTGATGAGGGAGATGGTAAAATCCCGTGTTCATAATTACCTTTTGATGAGGGAGATGGTAAACTTCCGTGCTCGTAATTACCTTTTGATGAGGGAGATTGTAAACTCCTCTGCTCATAATTACCTTTTGATGAGGGAGATGGTAAACTCCCATGCTCGTAATTACCTTTTGATGAGAGAGAAGGTAAAACTCCCGTGCTCATAATTACCTTTTGATGAGGCAGATGGTAAACTCCTGTGCTCGTAATTACCTTTTAATGAGGGAGATGGTAAACTCCCGTGCTCATAATTTCCTTTTGATGAGGGAGATTGTAAACTCTCGTGCTCATAATTACCTTTTGATGAGGGAAATGGTAAACTCCCGTGCTCGTAATTACCTTTTGATGAGGGAGATGGTATACTCCTGTGCTCATAATTACCTTTTGATGAGGGAGATGATAAACTCCCGTGCTTGTAATTACCTTTTGATGAGGGAGATGGTAACGTGCTCATAATTACCTTTTGATGAGGGAGATGGTAAACTCCCGTGCTCGTAATTACCTTTTGATGAGAGAGATGGTACACTCCCGTGCTCATAATTACCTTTTGATGAGGGAGATGGTAAACTCCCGTGCTTGTAATTACCTTTTGATGCGGGAGAAGGTAAAACTCCTGTTCATAATTTTTTTAATTGGGAGGGAGAAAAACACAAAACTCTCGAATATATTTTTTTTAATTGTGAGGAAGAAAAAGTACAAAACTCTCGATCATATTTTTTTTAATTTTGAGGGAGAAAAATACAAAACTCGCGATCATATTTTTTTTAATTGTGAGGGAGAAAAATACAAAACTCCCCATCATATTTCTTTTAATTGTGAGGGAGAAAAATAAAAAACTCTCGATCATATATATTTTTTTAATTCTGAGGGAGAAAAATACAAAACTCCCGGTCATATATTTTTTTTTAATTGTGAGGGAGAAAAATACAATACTCCCAAAAGAACATACTCATTTATAAACACAAATTCAAGCATACATTACCTGAGATTTTCGGGCCATTGTTTCACGTCGGGTTCACCAATTGTCACCGCGAAAGTGACAGCTAGTGGATCAAGACAACTGCTGATATTACGGCGCACGTGGGGTGCTTGGAGCAGTAATTAGAAGACACAATGAGTCTATTTGTAGGACATGAATTGTAAACTTTAAAGAAATTTCTTTGTATGATAAAAACAATGATTCGAAGATTCAAAGCTATTGGTGATTCACAACTCAAACTCTCTTATAACTTCACAATGTCTCAACCCAGTAAACTATTTGTGAGCTCTTCATACATGTAAGAAAAGTATCTGAATCCTTTAAAGTAATGACATAAAATTCGTAACAAATACACAATGTGAAAGCTAGCGTTCCCGCATGTTGAAGTTAAATGTACAAGCTCATTTTCATATGAGCCATGCTTTGATAAATTTACCAACTATAAAGATAAAGAAAAAAGTGGAGGAAAAAAGGAAAAAATTATAAAAGAAAAAGTCTAGTCAAAATTCATGATGAGTAAGAGATACAATATCTTGCCTTGTAGTTAGTAGCATGTAGTGGAGAAAGAGGTGAGTTAAGAAGGAGGCACAAACTTCTTCACATGCTCATTGGTTATAAAAGTGAAGTGGGAGCACATTCAAAACAAGGAGGGAAAGAGGCAAGAGCTCCCAGTAGTCGGATCTAGCCATTTTGTCATTTTGGTTTTCCCTTAGACTCCTTCCAGCTGCACATCAGTTTGTACAGAGCTCTGTTGCAGAGCTCATATCTCAGAGTATATGGAAGCATTTTGTGCATTTAAACATTCATTGGAAATCTTATCTTGTGTACTTTCTGCATTTCAAATATCTCTTTGAAAGCTTATGTAGTTTGTGAGATATCAGTGAAAGAGTGAAGTCTAGTTTTTTAGTATACCTCTGTAGATAGGTAGTCTATTTTGGTCGGTTCAATTTCCCAACCAAAACATATCGAAATTGCATGATTTATTGCTTATTGGAAAGCCCTTGGCGTCTACTTTCACTGTCTCAAATAGCGCATTCAGATCATTCATATTCTGTGAGATATCTGTCAGAGAGTAAAGTCTAGTTTTATAGTGTACTTATGTGTGCAGGTGGTCTATCTTGATGAGTTGAGTTTCCTAATCAAAACTCATCCAAATTAATTGATTTTTATCTTGTTGGAAAGCTATTTGTGTCTACTTTCTGTGTACCAAATATCTTTCTCAAAGGATATATATTCAAAGAGAAATCAGTCCAAGAGTGAAGCTTAGTTCTTCAGCATACCTGTGTGGATAGGTAGTTCATCTTTGACAGTTGTGTTTCCTAATCAAAACTTGTCTAAATTAAGTCATTTATAGCTTGCTAGAAATCTCTCTTTGTCTACTTTGATTGACTAAAGTATCAAGTCCATTTGAGTTTTGTGTTGAGAGCAGCAAGCTATCTAAGGTGCAGATGTTTGTCCAAGTGCTGGACATACAAGGGTTCACTACACACTTCCGTTGCGCATAGGAGAACTCATTCTCCACAGTTGGTATCAGAGCAAACTTGGTGCTGAAGCTTCATCAATAGAGCTGGAGATAAAGAAAAGCAAAAGAGGAGCTATAAAACAAGGAGGAGCTTCACAAACGCAAGAGCAAAGGACTATAACTATTCGATGTAACTCTCAAAGTCTTTGATACTCTTCAATGGCTGACTTTGGCCAACAAGTAGAGAAGTTGGATAAGGATAACTATCTAGTGTGGAGGTTTAGAATGACCAACTACCTAATGGGAAAAGGCTTATGGGGTACTGTGAGCGGCGATGATGCTCAACCTCAAATCAATCAAGCTATGGCCACCGAAGTCCAAAGGAGGCAAGCAAAAGAATAGGAGGAGAGGAAAGGAGAGTCATGTTCCTTATTTTGCAAGTCATTACTAATGCCATGGTAGGTCATATTCAACATCTAGAGAAAGCTAAGGATGCTTGGGAAGCTCTTGAAAGGATGTATTCAATAAATACTAAAGCTAGGAAACTTCAACTCAAGAATGAGTTGAACACAATATAGAAAAGTCCGAGTCAATCCATAGCTGAATATACTTTGAAGATTAAGGAGCTAAGCGATGCTTTAGCTTCTATTGGCACAACGGTTGAAGACGAAGATCTTGTGTGTTATACTCTCAATGGCTTGAGAGAAGATGAAAGATGGAAGCGTTTTATAACTTCCATTAACTTGAAAGATGTATATCCAGGTTTTGAACAACTAATCCCTCATCTTGTCACATAAGAGCTTAGCTTCGGTGGTCCCAAAGGAAAGGACAGCCACAACCAAATGTTATATGCATGTCGAGGCAAAGGAAGAAACTCAAGAGGAGGCTCAAGAGGAAAAGGAAGAGGTCACAACCACTCCAACTACAATCAAAACAATTCGGAAGACAACAAGGATGCATCAAATGCCAACACACAAGGAAGAGGTCGAGGTAGAAGTAGAGGAAGAGGCCGAAGCTCCTACAATTCTCATAAAGGTATAACATTCTATCATTGTGGTAAAGTAGGACACTATGCTAGTGATTTTTGGCTGAAGAATGGAAGACCAAATGGAGGCAATGAAAGGAACCAAAGCAACTATGCAAGCACCTCAAGTGAAGGAAGCAAGGACACACTACTTGCAATGAGACATGAGTATAGAAGCTCTTGTGAAGATGACAGAAAATGGTACATTAATTCAGGTTGTAGTAACCATATGTCATGCCAAGGAAGTTTGTTCACTAATCTACAGGTACCAAGTGGAAAAGGATGTGTTGAAAGAGGTGATGATACTCAACACATGATTGAACACATTGGAGATACAAGAAGAGCAAAGGTACTATCTAATGTTCTTCATGTTCCTACAATTTCAAAGAACTTGATTTCAGTAGGACAAATGGTAGAGAAGGGTTATCATCTCATATTCAATGAGAATGGGTGCTTCATAAAGAATCCAAAAGAAGGCTTCAAGGTCATTGCTCGAGGTAGAAGAGAAGGAAGGATGTTCACTTTGGATGTCCAACATCCACATGGAAAGGTCATGTACATTCAATGTGGAAACAAGAAGATTTCAGAGCTGGACTTATGGCACAAAAGAATAGGGCACATCAACATTCCAAAGCTGAAGGACATGAGCAAACATGAAGTGGTAAGAGGGCTTCCAAAATTTAATAGCATTGGACTACATGAGTTATGTGAAGCTTGTCAACTAGGAAAGCAAACGAGGCACCCATTCAAGAGGAGTAATTATGTGGCTCCAAATGTCTTGGACTTGATACATACGGATGTATGGGGACCAACCCAAGAGGCATCAATGGCTGGTAATAGATTTTTTGTCACCTTCATTGATGATCACTCAAGAAAGGTATGGTTGTTTTGTATGAAGCAAAAATCAGAGGTGTTTTCTATATTCAAAAGATTCAAAGTTGAAGTTGAAAAGGAAACAGGAAGGTCTATCAAAACCTTAAGGTCCGATGGTGGAGGAGAATACTTCTCCAAAGAATTTTCAGATTTTCTACAAGAGAATGGAATCAAAAGGCAGTTCACTTGTAGGTACACACCACAACAAAATGGAGTACCTGAGAGGAATAATAGGCAAATTGCTGAAATTGCACGATGCATGCTCAACGAGATGAAGGTACCATTGTACTATTGGGCTCAAGCTACCACAACCGCCATTTACTTGATGAATAGGTGCACAACATCGGGAATACATCACTTCACTCCAGAAAGGGTATATTCCGGTAAGAAACCTGATCTTACACACCTCAAAGTTTTTGGATGTGTTTGCTTTGTTCACATTCCACAAGAAGTTAGAACAAAGATGGAACCAAGATCAGAAAAATGCATTTTCATCGGCTACTCGACGGAGCAAAAAGGATACAAGTGTTACAACCCTAGAACAAAGGAATTAAGAGTCTCGCGAGATGTGGTCTTTGATGAACTAAGACCATGGTATGAAGATAAAGGAAAGGAAAAGATTCTTGAAGAAGATTGTGATGATTAGGCACGAACAAATCAAAGAGAAGTTCAACAATCAAGCACAAAGGCTTCAGGTCCAGAGGCATCTACCTCAAATGAAGAATGCTCAACATGGAGGGGGAGCCATTCTTTATCTCCAAATTCAGCTCATAGTAGAGCCAAAGATGCAAGTGCTACTCCAAACAGTGAGGTAGATGCAAGTGAAGAAGAATATGAAGAGTGTTGGTGCAGACCAATCACCAATTGAATGTTTGGAAGATTAAAGAATGAAGGAAGATTCAATTCTTGAAGCTTGGAAGAAGGATACATTCAGAGGATATGAGGAATGTACACATATGTACATTAGTATAGTTATAGTTCACTTAGATCTTTGATTAGTCATAGACTTGTACAAATTTCTCTATAAATACCTTGAAAAATGTCGAGGCGTGATATGAGAGCATATGAAAGAATAGATGAGTGAGTATAGAAGTCAAGAAAGGAGAAGTTAGATGTCATGAGACATGTGAAATGTTAGTTGAGTTTTCCTCTCATCACTCAACTGTAATTTTCTGAGTAATCAAAGAAATATTGCACCCGATGTTTCTGTGTCTGCTCCGTCTGTGTTAGATCATTTGTGAAATCCTTTTGAGGATATCTAAGTTCATAGTTATTGCATGCTTTTTGTCATGTTGAAAAGCCCTTAGAATCTACTCTCATTGTCTGAAATATCGCATTCAGATCATTCATACTCTGTGATATATCTGTCAGAGCGTAAAGTCCATTTTTACAGTGTACTTATGTGTGCAGGTGGTCTATCTTGATAAGTTGAGTTTCCTGATCAAAACTCATCCAAGTTACTTTATTTTTAGCTTGTTGGAAAGCTATTTGTGTCTACTTTCTGTGTACCAAATATCGTTCTCAAAGGATATATATTAAGAGAGCCAGCTCATGGTTCGCCAACATCGCACTTGATCATTAAGAATTAGCTCCTTTAATTACTTCTGAAAATGATTTCTTCACCCTTCTCAGCATCAAATAATTCGATTAGCTTCTAGCGTCTTCTTTCTTCAAGTCATTCTCATCCTTGAATAAATGAACATGTATAAAGTGCACAAAAGAATTTCCTTCAGAGCACAGTAAATCATAATGATTTTAGATCAACAGTGGAGTTAATGTTCCTCCATGCGCATCAAATATGCATTTCCTATTTCCTTGCAAAAAATTAATCAGCACCTCTTCATCCGTTCTCTTCAGATAATACTATAGTACATCCATACTTTGAACAGAGTGTAGATAGCGTATGTCAGAATTAGAGTGATAATCAGTGAATCAGTAATCAGATAAGGTATTCTCTAGCGTCGATTGATTAAGAACATCAGAGAGCGACGGATATGGTTATCTTAGCATTGTTATAGCGTTAACATCTGAGTGAAGTGTTGGTATTGGAGATGGTTGAGCAGAGAGATAATAGGCGAAAGTGGTAGATCACTTCAGAGTGGAGCACAGATGGGTCCTTTCTTGAGCACTACACACGCAGATGCGTCGCCCGCAGAACTTGCGTACTATCACTATTGCAGAAGCATACCAAAACTCTCCTTTTTGGTTGCCAGAGAGAGAGAGAGTGTCTGCTCGTAAAATGTCAGAAGAACTTTCGCATATTGGCTTCCTCTTTAGTTTCTCCTCTCAGAATTTTGCTGTTCATCGCCCTTGGGCTTCTCCTCTGTCCCTGTCTCCAGCGTACCTCTCTCCCTCTCCTTCAGAAATTCTCCATCCCCATTTGTACATGATAATGGCCTCTTCCTTTCTGCAACAGGCCTCCCCTTTTTCTATGGTCTGTCACCTCTCTGTTTCGGTTTTCATGCGCCACTCTTAGATCAAGATGTGTGCGCCTCTTATTGTTTTTGCATGTCTGCCACGTTGTGTTCTCCATGCGGCTCATTACAAAAGAAACTTCCTAAATCCATCATGTATATCCATATGTAATCACAATATACACACTCGTACATGTATTTCTTAATATGTACACGTATTTCAAGTTTTATTATTTTATTGTTTAACTATTTTATTTTTCATTTTCTTTGTTATTTTCATTTTGTTACTTTTATTTTACAATCATGCAGATTCGTACACTTATTATAAGTTCATATGCAAAAAAATAAGAAAACACATATGTAAATACACACATGGATATACGCACATAACACTGTATTCATATTTTTATAAAGGTTATATATTAATGACAATACTCATGCACCTAGTCACTCACATATACTCTCATTTAGGATAAATTCTAATTCATCTCATATATAGCGTTATGCTCAAACCTAGGGCTTGGTCTAAATGGTATTTAATTTTATATCACACATACATACTCATATAAGTACGTACTTATATACACATACTTATATGCATATATTCTAAATAACATTTTTGTTCTCATAACCATTACCATGAAAGGTGCAAAACAAATTGCAAATTAACATTAAATGATAGAAGCAAAAACTCAAATGTCAATTAGTGGTTTTTGTTCAAAGCACATCTCTGATTTCTTCAGTTTGTAAATACTAAAAGAGAAAGTTTAATCAAATAAAAAGCTTAGGAGAGTTCAGATATAACCATATTGGAAGAAAATTCTTGAGAAATTTTCTTTTTCTTTCTTCATTTCTTATCAAGGAGGGACGAGAGAATCTCTTCAACACCGTCCCATACCGGTGGAAACTTCTTCCAGTTCATGTTGTCATACCTACACTAAACCGAATGTATATTCCATACATATGTAACGGAATATGAAGGTAGAATCTAATGAATCCCATATCCTAAAATCATGTCAGTGGACTCAAATGAGTCCCATATCCTTGAACTAGTATAGTTTGGTTCTAGTCAGCAGGTGACAATGGATATCCCTTTGTATTCCAAACTAACTTGTTCCTAGGTACCAAGACTAGGTCTAAGTACCTCTCTGTAGATCCCAATATACATATATGTATTGGGTACCCCAACTATTCTTGACTAAGAGGTATATGCTCTAAGTCATAGAGCTAGTGCCAAGGTTGTGGCCTTCCTAACCATCACTCAAATCATATAAGCACCCATCAATGCTCTCTCATGAAACCCATCTGTGTGATCCCATCTTATTGGTTTCCTTAGTAGTGTAGCAAAAATGCTTCACTACTTGCTCAAGTGATGTGTATGAGTGAAACTAGTCACTCTTTGGGTATTCATGATAATACCCCATAGTTTCCTAATCATCATGTGAGACTCTTGTGAAGATAACTAAATCTTCACTAACTTGGAGATTTTCATAAATGTATCTCCTCTGCGTATATGCAACTTCTTATAACCTATAGGATTGCTTGTGCACATTACTAATGGTGAAGTTGTACCTCCTTCCCCTAGCAATCCTATAGTCTAAATCCATAAGGATTATATGTAGAGATCTTATTTACTACTGAAGTTGCCTTATCTATAATACTATGATGGTACTGAGTCCATCAAATACATGCTTAAAATCATGCCTAAACCTTATTGAGGTTTGTAGAAAGGGCATGTTACCATGCCATAACATTCTTACCTAAAGGCAAGTGCGTATATAATGCCATGAGGGGGGAAGATTTTCAATAGCATTTCCCTAGGAATGGAATCCCAAAAAAAATTTTGCCATAAGGTCAGTGGCACACAGGCCACCCAACAACATAAGGCTTGACAGGCCCATGGCATCCACACCATACACTCATATATGGACTCCATAACCTGCTAAAACATAAAAACAAATGCTAGCAACAATTCTCTTTGTTGCATAAGCATGTAGTTTTTGCAATCCTCTTTCCTGCAAACAATCAAAAAGTGTACTTCTCACATGTTGATCTATACTTTTAGAATTAAAAAAAAATGATCAACTTGGATATATGCACTCCAAACCATGCATGTACATACAGAACATGCCATAAAATAAAGTAAGATGTCTGAAAATATAAGGGATACTTCCCTGAATGATTTGGTATTGGAATTGCATGCATCCGATCCTTCTCGATGAGCTTCGACAGTTCTGCAACTTCCTCCTCAGGTCCTAATATAAACTTTGAAGTGTCCGAAAACATCCAATCACTTCCCAAAACATAAAGCATGGTCAGATGATTACCAAAATATTGCAAATTTACCCAAAAAATGCATTTATAATCCTTATTTAGACCTAAAAAACCATTTTAGGACCTGAAAATAATCATAAACTGAAATGTATAACATGTGCAAATATCTTGAAGTGAAATTACTTCAATCGTTTTCTCGATTTGTAAGATATGGCTCCCAGAAGGTAGTTGCCCAAAACTATTCAGACTTTGCAGACCTGTATAGACCTACAAAACTCCAAATTTTCCAACATTTCTTCTAATAAACTAAAATTAGACTTTGTGCTCTTCAAAATGAGCCATAGCACATCCAATTTGGAGTTTTCTAGCCCAAGATATGGCATTTCCAAGTGGGACATGCCAAACTAGTGGACTGTTGAAGGGGCTGGAAAAAGTGTAAAAATGTGATTTTTGGGGTGCCCAAAAACATTCTTCCAACAAGCAATTCTTACAATTCTCTCCATAATCACAGAGAGCTATATATAAAGATGCTTGGCCCTGTTTTCAAATTTCCAAATCCTCGCTTAGTGCGTGCTAATTTGCTCCCCAAAAGAGGCCTAAATGAAGATTTTTACTTTCATGTAAAAACTTAAATGGGAGCTTTTAGCAAGCTTCTAATCCACTCCAGGTGTGGATTTTTCTAAGTTTTTCTTGTTTTCCATGGTAATACATACATCATACTTCATGCATGTATGAAATACTCCATGGGGAGCCTCTTAAATGATCTTTATTCTTACTCCCAAAAGTGGAGTTATTGTATTAGGAAGTCCATATGCCATATTCTCAGTATATATACTTTTTCCCATCCATCCATAGCTATTGCACCTCTTTTTCCCTCTTCCAAAATGGGAATTTCTTAGATTCAGGTGCTGAATTTTTTTCTCAAATTGTGATGGAAGGGGGGTTTGTGAAGCTTCAAACTCCCATCATACTGAGGTATATTTTGGATTTCTTAATCTTTTATGGAATTCAATACATTAAACTATAAGTATGCATGATTTTTCCTACCAAACTAACAAAAATCCCGCTTCATTTCCCTTCCCCAAAATGGCCACTAGTCAAAAATAGCTCCTAAAATTTATGTCAAAATCATGAAAGTAGGGTATTTTGAAGATACCCCAAACTTGTGATTTCTTGTTTTTTGAGGGAATTCTCGACTCAAGATGAGAATATATATAGCTCATACTCTCCATATATGAATTTTTTCTCAAGAAAACTTTACCCAAAAGGCTATCCTTTCTTTTGCAAATACTGGAGTCTTCCTATAATTGACTCCTAAAAACTTAGTAAGAAATTGAAATTTATATGTACCTTGAATGGAGTACTCAGTATCCTTTCTTAACTCATACCTCGTTCTTCTTCATTTCATTCCAGCTTAAGAAGTTCGAGACTCCATCAAGTGCCCCTTCCTCGATGATCATGCTTCTCTTGTCATGTCCATGTGTAGGCGGTAGGGATGGCAGTTCATCCTTCTGAGGAGTCTTAGATGCCCATCTAAACCTTCCATTGAATTGTTTCGCTATCCTTCATAAATGACCACCTTCGAAAGAACCTCGTTAAGCTATGGACACTTCATTGTTGTTCTTTTGTTTTTGTTTGTGCCATCTCTCTCTGATCAAGAAAAGTTTTGCATGCTATAGATGCATTATCTAAAGGATGTCGTCTTGGCTAGCCCAAGCGCCTTTGAAAGGCTAGGTCGCAGGTTCAAAACCTGCAGAGCACACTGGCGTGAATGCTTCATTTTGCTCTAAAACGCAATGCATGTTCATCCGTCGCAGGCTCTAATACCAATCTTGCGAACTTATCTTGCAAACTTATCTTGCGAACATAGAGACAAACCTTTTTGATTCTCCTCCTAGCAATGCCCGAACTATATGCTCACCAATTTGCATTTCATTTGGATGTTTCAACCTTCAGTTATGTTCAGTTGAAGGCAACAATGTCTGTTCATTTTCACTTCTCTCTCAGGTACTCGACTTTTTTACTCATCTTGTTAGAGATGTTTCTCAGTGTATAATTACCCAAATTCAATGATTTAAAGCTTGTTGGATACAGCATATTGTGTAGTATAAGCATACAAAATCTTATAATAATTGGATTCTTAAATCTAGAGGTATGTTCATTTTTTTGCTCACTGGTCTCATTACTATAGCAGCCCGTGAAAATCGGGATGATCTCATCACTTGTTAAACATCTTTCACAGTGTGTGGTTCATTATTTTTTATGAGATTACTCTTGAAAGTTAGCTCGAGAGGAATTAAGCTAATTGCTGCTCAGCTCAGAGAATAATGCAAAACACTGGACAGGTGTATGAACCAAACTAACAAGTTCTTCACTCTGAGCAAACTCCAACTTATCTGTTTTGATCTATCTTTTTGAGATTTACCTTCCAAGGTACATAGGGTGTCTAATACATCCATTGGCAAGCTAAAAGGCCCCACCATATATTCCTGGAGTTCTATTGGCTGGCGTAGATCAAGGATTTTGCAACACCTCTTCATCTTCAAGCACATACATATCCATCTCTTCATAGTGGTATCAGAGCAAGGTTGGACAACATGGCAGATGTATTTCCTTCATCAATTGACAAATTGGACTGAGGTAATTACTCAACTTGGTCATTAAGAATGGAAGCTTATCTCCAAGGTAGAAGTTTATATGGTTATGTGGCTGGAGATGAAGTTATGCCAAGTTTCAGGAACAAAAGTCAACCAACACAAGAAGAGCAAGAAAGATTGAGCACATGGTGCTCCAAGGATACACTTGCAAGGTCTTATCTCCTCAACTCTATCTCAGATTTTTTGTTGCCTCACATTAGAAGTTGTAAGACATCTCAGGAAGTGTGGGATGCACTTGAAGCCTTCTTCTCTTCAAGTACCAAAGCTAGGAAGCATCAACTATGGCTGGATTTCACAACTCTCAAGAAGGCTCCCAAACAAAATGTGACTGATTTTGTCACAAAGCTCAAGGACATAGCAGATCAGTTGGGAAGCATTGGAGAGGTAATAGATGAAGAGCCAATTGTAAGGGAGGTCATCAAGGGCTTGAAAGTTGATGACAAGTGGGAAGCATTTACCACAGCTATGGATTTGTACATGGACATGCATGTACCTGATTTCAATACACTCATTGGACAACTACTTACTCAAGAGGCAAAGCTTATACAAAATGGAGAAAACTCTAAAGGAAATCAATCTTCAGCTTTATACACTGATAAAAGCAAGTCCAAAGATAAAAAAGTAAAGGCAAAGAAAGTGGATGATGAAGCAGGTACATATCAAGTTAACTATACAGGTAGAGGAAGACATGGTAGAGGTAGAGGAAGAGGATGTAGATAAGGCAGGGGGAGATCCCAAGACTCCAACTCATGTTCTATTTGTGGACTAACTAATCATACAACTGAAAATTGCTTTAGGAATTCCAGGAATCAAAGAGGCAGAGGATACAATAGAGGAAGTTATGGCTACTCAAGAGAAAGGTTCAACAATTATCATGGAAACTATAACAACTACAATCATTCAAACTATCATGGAGGCTACAAAGGAAGGAGAGACTTCAATAACTACACATAAGACTCAAACAAAGAGGATTCATTATTGATCATGAACATGGCTATGCCACAAGGTAAATCTCATGATCATGTTTTCTACATAGATTCAGGTTGTTCAAATCATGTGGCAGGAAATGTGGCACTCCTATGAGGTACAAACAGGAGATGATACAAGATACCTTGTGGAGAAAATAGGAAATGTCCAAGCACCTGATGGAAACATCAACTTACTTAGTAAGCTACTCTATGTCCCTACCATTACAAAGAATTTGATAAGTGTTGGGCAGATAGTAGAGAAAGGGTTGCAAGTCAGGTTCACAAAAGTAGGAGTATTTGTTGAAGATCCAAGTCAAGGATTCAGAAGAATTGCAAAAAGTGAAAAGACAGGTAGATTGTTCACATTTGAATTACAAGACACTACAAACATTGATCTCTTTAATTATGGTAGTCAGACACTCACAGAATTGGAAGTATGGCATAAAAGGTTAGCACATATTGGTGAAAGGTCATTAAAGAAAATTTGCAGGGACCAAAGTGTACTTGGACTTCCTAACTTGTCAAAACAACATATGATTTATAAGTGTAGTGCATGTCAATTTGGAAAGTCTCACAGGTTACCATTCATGAAGAAAGGCTCTATACATGGAGATCTCTTGGAGTTGATTCATACAGATGTATGGGGACCTAGCAAGGAAACTTCAATATCTGGATCAAGGTATTATGTCTCCTTTATTGATGATTGCAGCAGATGGACTATTCTATTCTTTATGAAACACAAAGATGAAGTTTTTTCATGTTTCAAAAGTTATTTGGCTCTTGTGGAGAATCAAATAGCTAAATCACTAAAAAGGCTATGGTCAGATGGAGGGGGAGAATACTTCTCCCATGAGTTTGATTCTTTTCTTCAAGAAAGAGGAATCAAAAGAGAGGTAAGTACAAGGTACACTCCTGAGCAAAATGGAGTGGCAGAAAGGAGGAATAGGACAATTGTTGAAGTTGCAAGGTCCATGTTAAATGAAAAGCATTTACCTAATTATCTATGGGCTGAGGCTATATCTACAGCCACTTACTTGATTAACATGTTGCCTTCAAAATCCCTTGATGGGATGACTCCATATGAGGCTTCATAGGTTAGAGGCAAGATGGATCCAAAGGCAGAAAGGTGTGTATTTATTGGATATGACAACAATAAAAAAGGCTACAGGTTATACAACCCTACCAACAAAGGATTCTTGGTAAGCAGAGATGTAGTTTTTGATGAAAACAATTCATGGTATGAAGATTCATGCAGGAAGGTCAATTTACCATATGATCTTGAAGAAGATTTTCCAAATCTTGGTAGAGAACAACCAAAGATTGAATAACAAGACACCTCAGAGGATGATGAAGAATCTCATATGGAAAAGATCAAAGCATGGAAGTCTAAAGGTAAAGCAAAATTGCTTGAACTTGGACATGAGGCAGAATCACCACATCATGGCCTAAGAAGATCTATGAGGGAAAAGAAAAAACCAGAAAGGTATGGGTTTGACACCTCATTAGTAACT
>CM035440.1:121910425-121915425 GCA_020310875.1 Ceratopteris richardii | reverse complement strand
TCGACTGTTAGAACATTCTTACATATGAATGTTCCTAATCAAAATTCTCACATCCTGATTACAATTAACCTCTCAAATTCTAGCCATAGATAGATTAGCTATGGACTTAGATACGTGCAAAAGGATTTCTCTAAAGATTAAGCACAGAAGGAGCAGACACCAAAATATCGGGCGCAAAAATTCTCGATTTCTCAGAAAATTTACATCTAAGTGAGGATGGACAATTCACTCACTCTTCATGTGTCTAATGACACTAATTTCTCTCTCCCTATTCTCAAATCTCTTCTGCTCTACTTGCCCGACATTTTCAAACATATTTATAGATGAATATATACAAGTGTATGACTTAAACAAGAGTATAAGTCAGCTAATGTACATATGTGTACATATCTTTGAGTTTTCTGAAAAATGTCCTTCCTTCAACCATCTGACTTTGTTTCCTTCTTGACTCCTTGACTTCATTTCTCCATAATCCCTCAATTGATGATTGTCATGCACCAACAGCTCCCCCTCAATCATTAATTGAGGTTCTTTTCTATCTTCTTTACTCCAGCCATATCCTTGAATCTTTGTAGTTTTGGTCCATCTAGACTTTTAGTCATCATATCTGCAACTTGATCTTTTGTGGGAGTGTGTATGACTTCAATCTCCTTCTCAATGACCTTCTCTCTCAGAAAATGATACTGTATTTCAATATGCTTAGTTCTCGCATGAAATACAGGATTAGCTGCCAAGTATAATGAACTCATATTGTCTCCACAAATAATAGGAGTACTCTGAATCACATCAAAAACTTTCAAAAGTGTCTTTAACCATATTACCTCTTTTGCAGCTTCCACCATACCTTTATATTCTGCTTCTGTAGATGACAAAGCAACTGTATGTTGCTTCTTGGAACACCATGAAATCAATTTGTCTCCTACATAGCACAAGTATCCATGTGTTGATCTTCTATCATCCACATTACCTGCCCAATCTGCATCACTATATATCTTGATTTTTGTATCTGAAGTAAATCCATAGTACAACCCTTCTCTGAGTGTACCCTTGATGTACCTAAGTACTCTTTGTCCTGCAATCCAATGGTTCTTCCTAGGACAATGCATGAATTGTGAAAGCACACCAACTGCATATGACAAGTCAGGCCTTGTCAATGTAGCATAAATCAGGCTACCAACCAAACTTTGATAGAGTTTCATATCTCTGAACTCTTCTCCTCCAAACCTAGACAATTTATGGTTCACTTCCAAAGGTGTAGGTGCAACCCTGCAATCTTCCATTTAAATTTGGTTAGCAAATTTTTAAGATACCTTTCTTGGGTCACATATACTCCATGTTGAGTATAAGAGATCTCCATTCCCAAGAAGAATGATAGGTTCCCCAAATCACTGATTTTGAACTCTTTCTCCATCTGCTTTTTAATCATTTGTATCCCCTTATCATCTGTTCCTGTAAGTATTATGTCATCAACATAAATACACACATAGATAAATCCATTTTCACTTGCTTTGACTAGCAAGCTACTATCTGCCTTTGATGCTTGAAATCCAAGATCATTCAAGAATTTCACAAGCCTATAATTCCAAGCCCTTGGGGCTTGCTTCAACCCATACAAAGCTCTCTTGAGCTTACATACATAATTTGGACTCACTTGATCTTTGAACCCATCTGGTTGCTCCATGTAGACTTCATCTGAAATGTAACCATTCAAGAAAGCATTTTTAACATCTAATTGAGACAACTTCCAACCTTTACAAGCAGCAATTGCAATGAGTGTCCTGATGGTTGTCATCTTTGCCACAGGACTATAAGTCTCATCATAGTCCACTCCATATGTCTGTGCATACCCTTTCACAACAAGTCTAGCTTTGTACCTAGACACACTTCCATCTGCAAATCTCTTTGTTTTGTAAACCCACTTACATCCAATAATCTTTTGACTATTAGGTTTAGGAACCAAATCCCATGTTTGATTCTCTATCAATGCATCATACTCCTCTTGCATAGCATCTTCCCAATTCTTCTTCCCTTTGGCTTCTTCATATGTAGAAGGGTCTTCATCTGCTTTTACCAAATAAGCATAATCTTTAGTAGTCAAGAATGAAGTGTCATAGCTATACCTTGTAGGTTGCCATTTGTGCCTAGATGATCTCCTAACTTCTGCACTTCTTGAGGTCTCTGATTCATCACATTCTGGATCAAACCTTGGCCTCTCTTCAACTTCAACCTGCACTTCATTACTCTCACTTTCATCAAGTAATTGAATCTTTGCT
Source organism: Ceratopteris richardii (assembly GCA_020310875.1). Classification (NCBI taxonomy): domain Eukaryota; kingdom Viridiplantae; phylum Streptophyta; class Polypodiopsida; order Polypodiales; family Pteridaceae; genus Ceratopteris; species Ceratopteris richardii. The sequence continues at coordinate 121,913,152 of CM035440.1, read as the reverse complement.
TTACCTTTCCTTTGTTCCACTACTTCTTCATCATCTGCATGTACATTATATTTACTTGCATACCAAGTACCTTGCTCATCAAATGTAACATCCTTGGATACAATAAATTGCTTTGTAGATGGACTCCACAACCTGTATCCCATTTGCTTATCATCATAACCAATGAATACATACTTCTCTGCCTTAGGCTCCAACTTATGCCTCAATTGAGATGGCACATATGCATATGCCAAGCATCCAAATATTCTGCAATGATCCAAGGTAGGTTTCTTACCCCACCAAGCTTCATATGGTGTCATACCCTGCAAAGCTTTACAAGGCAATCTATTAACCAAATATGTAGCTGTATTAACAGCCTCAGCCCATAAATAATTTGGGCAATTCTTCTCTTTCATCATGGACCTTGCAAACTCAACAAGAGTCCTATTTCTTCTTTCTGCTACCCCATTTTGTTGAGGAGAGTACCTACAAGTAACTTCTCTCTTTATACCTGCATTCCACAAATAATCATTGAACTCATTTGAAAAATACTCTCCCCCTCCATCTGACCTTAGTCTCTTCAATTTTTGACCTGTAATCCTTTCTGCATATGCATGATAGTGTTTAAATGTATTAAACACTTCTGACTTTTCCTTAATCACATAAATTGTGATCCATCTGGTAGCATCATCAACATATATGACATAATATCTTGAACCATTTATACTAAAGTCCTTTGAAGGACCCCACACATCTGTATGCACCAACTCAAGTCTTTCTGAATACATAAATCCATGCTTGGAATAGGATTGCTTATGAGCCTTACCTAATTGACATGCCTCACATCTGTATGTCATGTGTTGACCTGCAATGTTAGGCATTCCAAGCACTGAATCATTGTTAATCATTTCTTTGATACCTCTTTCATTAAAGTGTCCAAGTCTTTTGTGCCAAAGATCCAATTCTGACACCTTCTGCTCTCCATATGTGAACATAGCATGTCCAACATTTCCTTGTACCTTCAATGTGAAAAGCCTTCCTTCTTTCTTTCCTGCAATAACTTGTTTATACCCTTGACTAGGGTCTTCCACATAAACTCCATCATTTTTGAACCTTACCTCATAACCTTTTTCCACAATTTGACCTACACTGATCAAATTCTTTGGAATTGTGGGAACATAAAGTACCTTACTCAGAAGAGTGCTCCCATCCTTAGCTTTGACTGAACCAATTGACTTTACCTTATGCTTTGTATTATCACCTGTCTGCACTGTATGATTAATTGCATTATGATCTAGGTCAGTCATCAAAGCAATATTTCCACTCAAATGATTACTACATCCTGAATCAATATAAAACACTCTCATGTCCTCATGTGAGGTTTCACATGTATTCATAATGAGAGTCGAATCCTCCTTTTGATCTGATGCATAGTTGTAGTAGGTGTTATTATAGGATTGATTTTGGAAGCTTCTTCCTCCACCTCTTCCAAAAGAATTCCTACCACCTCTACCTCTGAAGTTTCCTCTCTGAAATCTACCTCCTCTTCCTCTTTGATTAAAGTTCTGATAATTACCATTGTTTTGATTATTATGCCAACAATCATGAGATAGATGATTGGTCTTACCACATATCCAACAAGCTCTTGCATTCTCTTTGTTGTTTCTGCCTCTTCCTCTACTCCTGCCATTTCCTCTTCCTCTTATGAAGTTTGCTTGGTTTGATGTACCTTCTTCTTCACCTGATTGTTGCTTCCCTTTGTTGACTTTCTTCTTGTCTTTAGAATACATTGCATGACCTGCACTCTTATCAACATCTCCTTTGATATCATTCTCAAAAGTTAGCATATGACCTAACAATTGATTCAAATCAGGAGTAAAGTGATCTAATGAAAGTTCTGTAGATAAAATGAAAGGCTTCCATTTCTCATCTCCTCTTAGTCCTGTGAGTATTTGTCTTACCAATTTGTCTTCTTCAATATCTTCATCAACTGCACCTAGAGAATCTGCAATGTCCTTCATCTTTGTCACATAATCAGAAATTGATTGTGAGGCCTTCTTCTTGAAGGTAGTAAACTCTGCCCATAGTGAAGCCTTCCTTGATTTGGTTGTATTTTGGAAATGCTCTTCCAAAGCATTCCAAATGTCACAAGCACTTTCAAGTCCTCTAATGTGAGGAAGCAAATAGTCATTGACTGCCATGTAGATGATGCTTCTTGCTTGAGCATCCTTCTTCATCCAATTCTTCAAATCTGCAAGCTCCTCCCTAGTTGGAACACTAGGATCTCTGAATTCTGGCTTTTCTTCATCTCCTGTGATGTATCCTATCAGATCTTTGCTCATAAGGTGAGCTTCCATCCTCATAGACCATGCAGGATAGTTCTCTCTATCCAATTTTTCAATTTGGAGACTATCTCCCATCTTTACTTCACCTGTAGCTTCAAATCTTTAATCTTTACAGATAATAAGTGTACCTTTACTTCGAATGTTGCTCCTTCTGATCCTTTTGATGCTCTTTGTATGTCTTCCTTTGATCTTTCTTCAACCTTTACCCTTCTGCACCTTCAAGATGTAAAGTTTTGTACTTCTGCAATAGTCGGAGTCTTCTTCACTTCAATTTTGACACAACCTGCTCTGATACCACTGATGGAGAGTGTTAATCTCCAAAAGAACAAGTTAACCTTGAAGTTTAGATCACCTCTATATCAAGATTAACCTTAGACTCCACCAAATTTAAGATCATCCACCA
>CM035440.1:121861197-121871197 GCA_020310875.1 Ceratopteris richardii | reverse complement strand
TGTTTGTACAATGGTTTACTTTGATCCAACAGTACTTGATTTTTTCACCCAACTAGAGGACTACTTTGTCCTAATGAGTTTTTAAAAATCCTATGTAAACTGTAAGAGAAAGTTACCATTTTCTTTCAGTCAACCGTACTATAACTTGCCCAATATAAATTCGCAATGAAATTTTTCCAACTTAGAACACTTTTCTCAAAGACTTTAACTGTAAGTTCTTGGGAATTGTCAATCTAATGAGCAATTCCTAACTTCTCTATTCTAGAGTATACTGGACTCTAGGAAATTATTTATGCTATAACTTGAAGCAAAACGTAAATAAATAAGTCCACTTAGACTTATTATCATTTGAAATTTGAAAAGGTTCCTATACAAACCATCTATTTAGGATGTTTAATTTAGTTACTAGTTCTAACCGACTAACCCTAGACTTTTGTAAAAAGAATCACATACCATATCTGAGTCAAATCCAAAAGATTCGGAAAGCGGAAAGAAAGAACTAAAACTTTGTTCAACCAACTCATAATTCGAAGATACGAATACTTGCTATGAGTCAAAGTCTAGATGACTCAAGACTTTAACTTCTCAAAGATCTATTTCAACAAGGTATTGAAGCATTGTCTTTATCTTTAAGAGAAATAATCTCGATTCTCAAAAAGATTCAAAGCAACTCGAAAACATCATCCAACCACAAAATACTAGTGTGGTAACCAACATCAGCATGTCGACCCGCTGAGGTTCTGTTGATGAGTTTTGTATTCAAATAACGCTTCACTTAAGACTAAGTCCATATCAGATTCAGACTTTTTGACTCCTATTTGTGAATGCAATTCTTGTGCATTTCTTCGAGTTAAAAGAGTGAATTTACCAAGTTACACTAGGAACTTGATGCTTGACTTAGTCGATTAAATCTTTTGTTGAAAAGACCAACTCAAAATCAAAGTCCAACTTTCTTCAAAAATCTATCAAATATTTCTGATCAATAACACTTAAGCTTGAAGTCTTCTAAGAAGATCTTGGAAGTTACTTACTTCATATCTTCAGTTTTCTTGATCTTGAAGTCATCTTGAAGTATCTTGAGATCCTTCTTGAATTTAAACTCCTTCTTTGAAGTTTTAATTCCCTTGAAGATCAAACCTAACTTCAAGATCCAAACAAGGACTAAAAGATAATCGTCATCTCACGGTCAGATGTCCCATACCATCTTTGCTACATCAATTTGAGTATAAAATCTGATGTCCCATACCACCCTATTTTATACTTACATTGACATGTGAGTGAATTTTATCCTAAAGTCTACAACATTTCTTGATAGAGAACCTTCTAGCTTTAATTCTTGACAAGAACTTCACAGTTTCAAGCACTATCTCTATCTTGATATTCCAGGTTTTAATCCCTTAACATGATCGTTTCACGATCTTATGCTTAACCTTGGGAACTTGAAAACCTTTAATAGAATATCTCCAATCCTTTTTGCTAGGATTTTCAAATGAAAACCAATTAGAATTCCAAGTTCTTGAATTTCGGGTTATTCTTGACCAATTTTGTAGCGACAAGAGCTTTTGACTTCTTGTCTTTAGATTCCTTTCTACTAATGCTTTTAGGTACCTATCCTGGCCAGGACTTTTATAGGAATCTCTCTGCTGCTTAAGTCTAAGCATCCGCTCATGCTTTCTAGATTTGTACCGAAATCCCTTTAAGGATAGGCAAACGTTTATGTTTTACCTTCCATAGACTTAAGTACCGTTTGCACGGTTGCAGACTACATTTTTGGATTCCTTCATTCTATTCACACTTGGAACAGCTTACTCTTTTCACAATTTTCCATTCGATAAATGGGATTTGAGTGAATAATTCCTAACCGAATTTTTTACTGCCAATACTTGGGCAATCTACAAAGTAGTTCTAATCGGACATTCTTGGACAATCATGGCCAAGTTTGATCAAGTCTGGTTGATACTTGTGATAAAAATAAAGACTTAGTCTTTATCTTTAAGATCTCTTGAACTAACAAAAGCATCTTTGCTTACCCATGGGCTTTTAGAGATCTTTTCCCCTCTTAAGTCCAGGCATACTCTGATACCCCTCAGATTCCAAAGCTAAGAATCTTTGATACACCTTTAAGTTATATCAATATTTGGACTTAAATACCAAAACTGGTGGTTATGGATTTGCTGGGAACTACTTGCTATAAAACTTTTCTTGAAAGATGCTAGTCTCACATCTGGGGAGATTTTTCTTTCAAGAACTTTTTGATTCCTACCAAGGAATCAAATAATACTAAGCTAATGATTCATCTTGGAATCTTTTGCTTTCCAATCCAATGATTCATCTTGGAATATTTTCCTTTACTGGAAAGATCTTCAAAAGGAATTCTAGACTTTTGGATAAGACCAAGACTTAAGGCTTTGCTTGTCCAAAACATATTCTCATTTTAACTAATGTAATAGTTAATTGGACTCTTTCATTAGCTTATCTTTAGGAAATAGCTTAATTTCCAAAGATTACTGTGCTTGGGTCTCTTCAAGGCATTACCACTTGAAGCTAATCTTTTAGGAAAGAACTTGTTTCCTAAATTGTCTTTAGGAAATATCATGATTTTCTAAAATACATATGTTTCAGTAAAATAAAAAAAATTTGAATCATTTCATTAATTATCATGACTTTAGGAAATTACTTGATTCCTAAAGATCAATTAATATTTGTCTTGGTTTGTGTTTCAACAGAAACTTCCCTACTTAGGTGCATGAACATGAACATCCAAAAACAACTAAATCCTCGTTAGCTGTGAACATGAACATCCAAAAACAACTAAATCCTCGTTAGCTGCTAAGAATGTCTAGGTTTCTTCCCAAACTTAGACTGAGCATAAAAATTGGAAAGTAGCTCTATTTTCTTGGCATTTTAATGAAAAGAAAAAATGAATACTTACTTTCAACATGCTTTCTTTTCCTCAAAAAGACTCCTACTAAGTGGTACCTATGTATCACTTTTTGGGAAAAAATAGACTAGATACTTAGTTGCATGATGGTCAAGATCCTTGCAACTAGGTAATTTTCTATTTTTTCCACCTATCTAAGTCAAGTTAGAAAAAGAAAGAAATGAAAGTATACGTGTTCAGCTACTTACCAAAAGCTCATGCGTATGCACATGCATCTAATTGCATGCAAATGTATGTTCATGTATGCAAATGCCCATTCTTGGGTGCAAATGCATGTGAGTTCATGCAAGTGTAATGAACTTAAGCAAATCTCAAGCTTATTAGGTATGCAAACAAGCATCTATGCAAAAACAACCTGCTTGTTATTCTGGCAAAAGGTAACTATTCAAGTGCATGAACTGGAGAATTAACTACCTTTCCTAAGCAAGTACGAACTTGATGTGCATAAAACATTGTTTTATGCACAAATAATCTTTTCATTTTTGTACATGAATGGAAATAGAAATTTCAATTGCATACCTAAAATTGAAAAGTAATTTGTATACTTTTTTGTCATTTCAATACTGTTTAGTTCTCTAATTAGCTTTCATGTTGTAATAATTATAATTGGACTATGCTCAAAGTCCTAATTAATGCATCCTAAATGAAAGCATTTGAACAAACAAATATCAAAATGAAAACATAATTTGGAAAATACTTAGCTCCACATAGAGCTACGTCCTTCCCTTGATCCTTTGGAAGAGTGATTGATTTTCTTTCCTTTGAACATCAGGAAAAATCCTTCTATGCAATGAAGAGCCAACTTTCATAGCCATGCTCACATTTCTTCAAAACCTTGAAAATCAAAAGCACGATCATCGTTGCTCTGATCCAATGTTGCTTCTTCTTGTCCTCTCCTTATGAAGAACTTATGTGGCACCGTGCATACCACGTAGACTTGGCATAAAGCTTTTCTGAGCAATTCTATTATCTACAAATACTATATCGTTAAGCAGCGCATCTGCAAGGATAGATAAAACAAATCCGTTGGAAGTTGTTCTGAGTTCCAGCCCCACTTTTAACAACTCAAAAAACCACTATCTCTCCTTTCTGCCATCTTTATGGTTTGAAACTTTGATATGCACCGCCTTCATAGAAGAATTCGTATTCTTTTGTAAAAAGAAGCACACGTGATCATAGCTTCAGTTGTTGATTTCTAAATCTCTAATTCGTCGCGCAGCGACGGTAATGACAAACATCATTCTTGCAACGATCTTCACTTCAATGGGTCGACTATAGAGTCTTGTCTACATCCGCCTGATGGAGAGAGTTTTGCTTTGCTCTATGAAGTGCTCGCATACCATATGTTATGATAAACATTATCATTTCGCGAATAATTGGAGTTCATAGATAGGATTACATGCTACAGACGCTAACTTCACGGAAGTTCCCGGCTTCCATCCTCGAATCCCAGAGCCATCTTTCGAGACGTAGATATCCGTGCCGAAAAATTGCGCTTACTGCTGAACTGTGAGATATTTTCGATTTGCATATAATAAAGCATACAAGCGTCGATTTCAATACTAGAAAGGCTCACAGAATCTAACAAAGCTAGATATTATCCCATCGTCGAGGATAGTAGGTGCAGGCATGAAGAAGAACAAGAACTACAAGGTTTAGTCGACCGCTTCGATGGAGAAAGCTATTGCGGTAGCATAGGAGGGTTTAGAGCTGAAGAGGACGGAAAATGCGTCCGCATAACTGATTGAGAGGACACCGTTGTTTTAGCCTCTACTGCAGCATTATCTTCCACACTAGAGCCGCTAGCCAATAAAAGGCATCTCCAAGGCATCCGGGAGAAGCGGTGGGGTAAATAGGTGGCTGAGATTAGGGAGGTAGAAGAATGCGCACATTGTTCGCGACTTGTAATCTAGCGGAGAAGGGAAGATCAAATCTGTCGACTGTTGCAATGGACAAGACCCGTCCATAGCTTCGGATAGGTAACAAGGTCAAATCCGGAATTCTACAAAGAGTGCGCATAATCATTTTGGCTAATCAAACCAATAGCAATGACTGCATACGGCGAGGAGTACTTCGACAAAGATGAAGAAGTGCTATAGTAATGCAATTTCGATGCAGCTCAACAAGAGCTTACAAGGAAAGCGATGAAGCTAAAAGTCTCCATTACATCTCAACCTAAGAGCTCTGATACCAATGCAAGAGAGCAAGAATTACGACCACCACATGCTTGAGAGATGACTCTCCTCCCAACCAAATGCCTCTATATATAGCTCTCTCCAGGGGACTGCCTTCTTGGGCAGGTGGATACTAACCATCCAAGTGTCAGCCATGTAACTACATGTGCACCAAGTGTCCCAGTTAACTCGAGTTAACTCAAGTAGATGCTCTAGAAGGTTCTAGATCTCTTTGAGCAAAATACTCTCCCCATGTTCCCCATGGGGATTGAACCCAAGACCTCTTCCTTCACATCCTTGAGTCTTAACCACTAAGCTTAATGGATCACTTGTTCACAAGAGCACAAGACCTCCTAGTAAGTCTGATAACCTGTAATGTCCCTTGACTTCATCACCTTCATGGGCACTTAGCTTTAGGTTTACCTCCATTGGAGTGCTTGCTACTTTGGCATCCTGCAAAGTGAAACTTCTTCAACATGTCCTGTATATACTTTCTTTGAGTAATATATATCCCTGAATTAGTGTAAACTAATTAAAGTCCCAAAAAATACCTCAATAGACCAAGATCATTGATCTTGGACTCCTTCATCATTTGACTTTTGATGTATCTGATTCCATTGACACCATTACCTGTAATGATGATGTCATCAACATAAACACAAAGATATATTACCTCTGAATTACTTCTCTTAATGAACAGAGAAGTATCTGCCTTGCTCATGATAAAACCTTGGTCTTGGAGGTATGTAGTTAACCTGTAATTCCATGCCCTAGGTGTGTGCTTCAATCCATATAAAGCCTTTTTCAATTTGCAAACATATGTTACCTTCTTATGGTCTTCATAGCCAGGAGGTTGTGACATGTATACCTCCTCTGAAATCCATCCATTCAAGAAAGCACTCTTGACATCCAATTGGTACATATTCCAATTTTTGATGCAGCCACACTTACCAACACTCTGATTGTTGGCATCTTGGCTACAGGTGAGAATTTCTCCTCATAGTCAATGCCTTGGGTTTGTGCAAACCCTTAGCTACCAATCTGGCTTTGTACCTATTGATTGTGCCATCAGAATTTCTTTTAAGCTTATAGATCCATCTGGATCCTATTACCTTCATTGAGTCCTTCTTAGGTACTAACTCCCATGTGTCACTTTCTTTGAGTGCTTCAATCTCCTCATCCATAGCTTCTTTCCATTCTGATTTGGTAATTGCTTCTTCATATGATCCTGGTTCTTCATTTGGCAAATATTTGGCAAGATAAATAGAATGTTTAGTAACAAGAGATGTATCATACCCATATCTGATAGGTTTCTTGCTTTCTCTGTGTGATCTTCTAAATGGTTGAGCTCAAGATTCAGGTATGTCTTCAAGCTTCTTCATTTTCATTTTGCCTTTGGACTTCCATGCTTTGAATTCTTCAAGGTTGATAGTATCTTCATCATCTGAACTTGAGGCTTCATTCTGAGTAGGTTCCTCCTTTGTAAGACTTGGAAATTCCTCTTCCAAAACATAGGGTAATTTGTCCTTCTTGCATTCATTCTCATACCAAGAATCATTTTCATCAAAGACAACATCTCTGCTTACCATGAATCCCTTATTGATAGGATTATAAAACCTGTAACCCTTTTTATTTAAATCATACCCAATAAAGATGCATTTTTCAGCCTTTGGGTCTAGCTTACCTCTTATCTGAGAAGGAATGTGTACATATGCTACACATCCAAATATTTTGCAATTGTCAATTGAAGGTCTCTTACCATGCCATGCTTCATAGGGTGTCATGCCATCAAGAGACTTAGATGGTAACCTGTTTATGAGGTAAGTGGCAGTAGAAACACTCTCTGCCCATAGATAGTTAGGTAACTTTTTCTCATTAAGCATAGATCTAGCTGTCTCAACAATTAACCTATTTCTTCTCTTAGCTACCCCATTCTGTTCAGGAGAATACCTTGTGGTTATCTCTCTTTTGATTCCTCTTTCTTGCAAGAAGTCCTCAAATTCATTGGAGAAGTACTCACCTCCTCCATCTGACCTTAGCCTTTTCAAATTCCTTCCTGTCTAGTTTTCAACTAATGCAAGATATTTTTTAAAGCAATTAAATACCTCATCCTTGTGCTTCATGAAGTACAATACAGTCCATCTGCTATAATCATCAATGAAAGACACATAGTACCTTGAACCTGAGATTGAGGGGTCTTTGCTTGGTCCCCATACATCTGTGTGGACAAGCTCTAGGTAGTCTTCATGCATATATCCTTTCTTGGAGAAGGGTAACCTGTGAGACTTCCCAAATTGTCAAGCTCCACACTTATAAATCATATGTTGCTTGGATACATTAGGTATCCCAAGCACACATTGGTCCCTGCACATTTGTTTCAAGGTCCTTTCTACTATGTGCCCTAACCTTTTGTGCCAAATCTCAAGCTCTGAAAGTGTTTGATCTTTATAACTGTATAGTGCAATATTCTTTGTATCTTCCAACTCAAAAGTGAAAAGTCTACCTGATTTTTCTCCTTTAGCAATCCTCTTGAACCCATGTCTTGGATCCTCCACATATGCTCCATATTGGTTGAATCTGACCTGCAAACCTTTCTCCACAATCTGATCAACACTCATCAAATTTTTTGTAATAGTTGGTACATAGAGTACCCTGCTCAACAGATTCTGATTTCCATCACAAGTCTTAACATTTCCAACTTTAACTACAAAATGCTTTTTGTCATCACCTGTTTGGACTTGATGCTTACCTTTTGGTTCCTCAGGATCAGAAAGTAATGCTACATTGTGAGCCACATGATTTGAACATCCTGAGTCAATGTAGAATAGGTGGTCATCATTTGTACCTGATTTTGAAGTCATGTTCATGATTAGAAGAGAGTCATCTTGCTGCTCTGTATAGTTGTTCTAATCCTTCCTAGATTTGAATCCTCCTTGGTAGTTGCCATTGTAATTATTGTTGTAGTTATTGTTGTAGTTATTGTTGTAGCCTTGGTGATGGTTGAATCTACCTCTTGACTGTGAGTAGCCACCTCTTTGGTATCCTCTTCCTCTCTGATTCTTGTAATTCCTGAAACACTCATATGTAGTATGATTTGATAAACCACAAATGTTGCATGGTGAGGATTTATAAGATCTCCCCCTACCTAGCTTACCTCCTCTGCCCCTTCCTCTTGAAGATCTACCTCTCCCTACATAGTTGGCTTGAGAGGTTGATCCTTCATCTTCCACCTTCTTGCTCTTGCCTTTATCTTTAGACTTCTTATCAGTGTATACGGCAGAAGAGTTATTACCTTTGGATGTGTCTCCATTTTTGTTGAGCTTTGCTTCATGAGTAAACAATTGTCCCATGAGGGTTGTAAGATCTGGAGTGTGCATGTCCATGTAGAGATCCATGGCAGTGGTGAAGCTTTCCCATTTGTCATCAGCCTTGATCCCATTGATCACTTGCCTTACAATCTCTTCTTCTTCAATCTCTTCTTCTTCAATCTCTTCTTCTTCAATCTCTTCTCCTATGCTTGCTAACTGATCTCCTACATCTTTAATCTTGGTCACAAATTCTGAAACAGCTTGCTTAGGTTGCTTCCTTAGTGTTGTGAATTCAATCCACAACTGATTTTTCCTAGCCCTTGTGTTGGAGGAAAAATATGATGACAAGGTTTCCCAAGTCTCTTGGGATGTCTTACAATTTCTAATATGTGGCAAAAGAAAATCAGATATAGAGTTGAGTAAATAATACCTTGCTAATGCATCCTTAGCACACCATGTGTTGAGCTTTTCATGTTCTTCCTTGATTCGTAATCCTCTTGCTTTGAATGAGGGCAATTCCTCATCTCCTGAGATGTACCCATAGAGACTCCTTCCTTGTAAGTAGGTGTTCATCCTTAGAGACCATGCTTGATAGTTGTTCCTGTCCAATTTGTCACTAAATGAAGGAAAACCATCTCCCATTTTACCTTAGTTTGCTCTGATACCATTGATGGGAAAGATGGATGGATGCTCCAAGAGACTGAGTAGGTATTGCTAAACCTGCTTTGAACCAGCCCTCTTTTGCTTCAAAGTTGATAACTAGACCTCCTTAGCTTTTCAATGACACCATAAAATGTCCTATGTCCTTTGAAAATGATGTGTGCAATGATTGAATCAAAACAAATAACTTTGGAAGTCACAAACTCAAGAAAACCTTCCATTTATGTCTTGACACCTGCTGGGTATTTTGCTCAGTATGACCAGCACAGTAGGAATTGGAAAAAATACTTTTAGGGGTATCTAATTAGCTTAGTAAGCTACCTATTCCAAGTGTAAAATGATAAACTATGCTAAGAGAAATCAATTTAGCAAGTTAAGCAATATCCCCAACTTTTTAGGATTGTAGCAGAAAATGACCAGAGTTCACCTCGACGTAGATTTCTCCAAAATGGCTGAATAGAATGTCTTCAAACTTTGATAGCATGTGGATAAGTTCAAGTTGATTCCAACAAGCTTTTAATCACTGAATTTGGGGAAGAATTGATCGAGATATGCCCTTGACAAGTTGACAGAATTTTAAGTAGAGTAACAGAGAACTCAAAGATGGACAATATGACTGTATGTATTAATGAAGATTTGTATACAACTCCGTTGGCATGAATCTCATTGCCAAATGATATACAGAGGTGTGGGCTTGACTGTACACCTCACACACACTCAAAAATAAGTAATGCTAGGCTCGGGAGTGCTCTCTCATGCCCGCGACTTTTCATGTCCATTTTTATAAGAGATGACTAAAAATTTGAATTCAAATTCAAACTTTTGGCTCCCTATGATCAAGCTCCTAAATGCTTGGAGATATTCTTTCAATCAAACAACTAATGTTTCCACAAATCCTTTTGGTAGGTTATTACAGG
>CM035440.1:121773697-121818697 GCA_020310875.1 Ceratopteris richardii | reverse complement strand
ACACCTTCTCTCTCTTCTTCATATATAGAATTTGAATATCAGTAGTCTTTTGAACATACAAGTGGACCATAACTTTTCTTAATGTCTTTTGTTTACTCTTTTCTGTGCATCAAGAGAGTCTGATCTGCGTCATAGGGAATATGGACGAGCTTGGAAGAAAATTATGTGGTCTCTCTTCCACGACCTAAGCACATGACCAATCGTTCTTGCGGGTCTCTCACATCTCTCTAAGCATCATGGATGTGGCCATCTTCGTCTTCAGAACAGCTTTAGCTGCGTTCATAGGTTTCTAGTCTTACTAACTATCTCTCCGTTTAGAACCCAAGGAAGGTCACTTCATTAAAGGAACTTAATAATAACTTGGTGTTATCAACTTCCTCAAAGACGTGGTTTCCCCATCGTGCGTCCTCCCAAAAGCTTTGAAAATATAGTCTCGCCGGAAGATGCTCCAACGACAAAGACTCACGAGTTGATTGAGTGGGCACGGCGCGAGATCCTCCATTTACAAGAAGGAGGCATGATTTGACGTTAAACGTGCACGAGTGTATCGCTAATGATAGAGTTGAGCTGTCGACGGAAGTCATCACGAGACACGTATCGAGTGACGTTAAAGCAGCTACGTCTAGTTGAGGTCACGCACATGTTCAGTAAAATGACGTAAATCATCACACTCAAGTGGGTTTTCTTTGCGCAAAGCCTAAACAAAGGAAGAAGGCTTGGACGAAGGTTCCGCTATTCAAGGGATATTTCCGACGTCTAGAAGTTCATGCCCCATTGGCATCACGCACGTCCCAAAGAGGTCCTCTCGAATTCAACCGACCTAAGCATCTTCAAGTCTTAGGTCCTTGGCTTCACACACACACCCACGCACACACACCCACGCATACACTCCTACAAAGACACGTTCTCTCTGTGGGGCTTCATCAATAAACACGGAACTATTTCTTCCCACTTCCTTAAAAGGATTTTGCAACTTGTAGCCGCATGTTATTGACACCATTTAATGCTGAAATTATCTCCTCCCACTCCGTTGGAGGATCTTGCAACCTGTAGGGACACGTTGTTGACATTATTGAATGTTGTGCGATCAGAAGGAGAGGAATGATGCGCCATAGTCGAAGCAGTGGTAATGTAGTTTGAGTAACAACTTGTGGATGCTATGGTAGATGGAGCTTCTCAAAACAATGTAATTCATGACTACAAGGACAAGTTGAGGCCAAAAACTACAAGCACAAGTTGAGGCCTATAAATTAAGGATGGGAATTGAAATGAGGAATAAACAAGAAATTTTTATTTTTAGTTCCTTTTTCCTTCATTTATCTATAGTGCCAAGAGGGGCATATTCCATTTCCTATGTGTGTTTGAGAAGAGGATCTACTATGGGATCTTTTAGAAGTTCTCGAACCTCATCAAATCCTAATCTAGGAAAATTAATACTTTAATGATACTACAATTGATCTCTATAAAATCTATGATTGAATCTTCATCTACCCCTTTGACCACCTAGAATATGAGAGATCAAACAATCCTTCTACACATAGATTTAGGTTGAAGGTATAATCCAATTGCTTTCTACGTCACAAAGATCTTCTTACTGCATCATGCATTGGACGGATCATCATAAAAAATAGTGAACATGAGAAGAAGAACATGTTCTTGCCTCCAGCTATAAGGGAGCACAAAAGAAATAACAAATCATAATCAACACTTAGAAAATAGCAACAAGTAAACGGCCATGAAGTATACGAATTAAAGAGAAGGAGAACCATTCTCTCAACATCTCGTATATTTACTCATCCAGGCCAAAATATAGGTAAAGTATTTCGTATATCTACACATCCAAGTTGAAATCTAGTATTGAATTTGATGATGACAGGCACTTCGTTTCCCATCGGAATGGATGTCGATCTTTTATCATCTATAAAAGGATTTCATTGTCCTTATAATATGGTAATTAATATATCCATCACAATTTTCATCCCACTGAGAATTAGATATCCATCCTAAGAAGGTAGAACTTGCAACATAGAAGTTACTAGATATGGCCATCCAATAAGGTTCTATAAAGGTCTGGACCCAAATTTTAGTACGATTGTCTAAAAATGAGAGTTTTTTTTGTCTACTTAACTATTGTTGAAATCAATCTGCTCATGATCTGAATAACAAAAAGGTTATCTTTGTGCACGCAATGATCAAGGAATCAATAGATCCAATATGCATCATAAAAATGTAAGAAAACAATGAGTCTATATACGTAGTCTTACACGAATAAACATAAGCCCACAACAATGAGCATAACTTCATAAAAATAAGTCTTTCTCCATGTAAAGATCAAGTGAATCATGATAGATCCAATATGCATCATCATAATGTGAGAAGGCAATGAATTTATATAGGTAGTAATACCTGAATACCATAATCAGACAACTATGAGCATAAGTTTGTAACCCTACCTACGTGAGTATACGTATAGCAAAAACTTCATGATTATAAACATAATAATCATGCATACACAACCATACCATTCACCATGCAGATCCTATTACGCTAAAACCATGGAATTCATGACGAGTATCGTAATACATAATTGTTGATATATTTAGGTTGTGATGTGTGTGAACACTCTAGGACCGCCGGGGCACTTTTTTCCCTCTTTAGGAGGTTTTTTTTCCCCCGGCTTGTATATACGACTATTGCCCTAATGGGCTACTTATCTTCATACATTCTCTAGTAATACATTCAGTCTTGTGTGTTGTGCTCCAAGCTTCTTCTTCTTCCTTGTGTTGTTAGCGTGCTTCCGTAGATGTCTAAGTCCAACAATTGGTATCAGAGCAGGTCCTCGCTTCATTTAGGGCATCGTCGACACTCCGGTTGAAGACTCAAATTTGCATGAAATTTGGTGAGCATACTCAAGGTGTTTCAGAGATCAAAACTGCTTCACTTTATGGTGTCGAAATCGCGATATGAGCTCGTTTTGGCCTCCGAACACACTATCGCAGTGCTTGTGCATGCTATTTCATCTTTTTGTTCCAAAGGTATATACCTGTTTCAATTCGCCAGTATAAGCGTTTGGAAGTCTGCTACAGGTTTAGCAGAACTCGTCTGGGCAGTTCCGTTTAACCTTTTGAGATACAATCAATTTTTTGCATCAAGGTATTTTAGTCACCGGCCATGGCTAAAAGTAGTGATCTATTCCGTATGTTGGCTGTTGAGGATAAGTTGGATGGTACCAACTACCCATTATGGGCTTATATGATGCGATATGTATTGGTTGCAAAAGGACTATGGAACATTGTGCAGGGTGTTGAAAGACGTCATGTTACACTTGGGACTACATGTACTGCAAATACAGATGCTGAAGCTGATGGAGATGGTGTCGAAGATGATATTTTGCAGATTCCTATTCGTGCTGCTGTTTTTGTTGCACCTACTACAGAGCAAATTTGTTGGGATGGCAGAGATGCTCAAGAACATGCATTGATAGCTTTGTCTTTCAAACATGCTATTACTCCTCACATTCGCTCTTGCAGAACAGCAAAGGATGCTTGGGATACACTTACCACATTGTACTAGGCTAGGAATGAGGCTCCTGTTGCTTACCTCCAAAAAGAGTTGGAGAGTGAGCACATGAATCAAGATGATTCTGTGGACAGTTTTCTAACAAAGATCAAAGACTTGAAGGAATAGTTGATTTTTGCTGATGAGGTTATACCAGATAGGTCACTTGTGCAGACCGTTCTGAATGGTCTTCCTGATTAATATTAGAGTTTTGCTTCTACTCTTCGATTGATGATGGAAGGCAATCCAAATGCCTTGTCATTTGAGGAGTTAGTCTCTGTTCTATTACAGGAAGATCATTCCAGGCAGAATAGGTCCATTATGCGTGTTGCAGATCAAGCTTTCCTGGCTAGTTAGAAGGGCAAAGGAAAATGGAGCTCTTCTACTAGTAAGTAGAAATCTGCAAATGCTACACATTCGAAGAACCAGGATAAAGATGAGAAGAAATCAGAAAAGTAGAAATTGTTTTGCAAGTACTGTAAAGGGAATGATCATATCATGAAGAACTGTCCAAAACTGGCAGCAAAAGAGGGAAAGAAAAAGGAGGCTGGAATGGTTGTTGCAGAAGCCTCTACACCAAAAATAGAGTCTGCTAATCTTGTGCAGCAAGAAGAATGTGCGTTTACTACTATTTGCAATTTTGACCCATCTTCTCATGAGCAGTGCATGTCTGTAGTGGACTCAGATGTTTGGTACATTGATAGTGGGTGACCAAACATATTATCTTGCAGCACAGTTTCTTCTCTTCACTTGAGCCTGCCCCTACAAGGAGTACTGTCACATGCGCCAATAATTCCTCTTATCCTATTATGGGAGTTGGTAAGATCATTCTGACTACTGCTGATGGTAGTTCTTTCACCTTGTGAGATGCTTTATTTGTGCCAGGGATAAAGAAGAATTTGTTATCAATTTCTCCATTAGCCAAGATTGGCTTGGTTGTGAATCTTATTGATGACAGATGTACAGTTCATGATCTATCAAATGGCGATGTTATTATTGCTTCTGGCATTTTATGTCATGGGTTGTATAAGCTCATAGACTATGAAAGATCTATGAATGATTCGGCATGTGCAGTTCATGATTCTCAGGCTATGTCAATTGCAAAGCTTTGGCATGCACGCTTTGGTCATCTGCAATTTGCTAGTTTGCTATGCCTGCAGAAATCTGATATGGTGTCTTCTTTGCCCAAGCTTGAGACACCTGGAAAACATGTATGTGAAGGCTCTATTTTGGGCAAAATGCAGTGTTCCTCCTTTCCAAAAGATGGTTCAGTTCAGGCTACACAGAATTTGCAGCTTGTACATAATAATGTCAGTGGTCCTATGCAGACATCTTCTTTTGGAAACTATCTTTACTTCGTGACTTTCATTGATGATTTTTCCAGGCATGCATGGGTATATGCATTGAAGGCAAAGTCCAAAGTGTTTTTGTGCTTCAAACAGTTTTTGGTTTTGTCTGAAAATCTGTTAGGATGTAAAATGGGCACCCTCCGTTCTGATCGGGGGGGGGGGGGGGGGGATATATGTCTTCTGATTTTAATGCATTTCTGGTTGAACGTGGGATAAAACACGAGTGTACAGTGCCATATACACCTCAACAGAATGGATTTGATGAACGGAAGAATAGTTCACTCATGGAGATGGTGAGGTGTATGGTCAAGTGTCACGCTTTACCACATAGTTTCTCGCTTGAGGCTATCATGTGTGCAGGATATGTATTTAACAGTTGTCCCACTAAAGCGCTCCACTCTATCACTCCATATGAGGCTTGGCATGATCGCAAGCCATCTGTTGCTCATCTGCGAGTTTTTGGTTATTTGGCATCTACACTAGTGCCTCAAGAACATCGCAAAAAATTGGATGATAAGGCAGTAAAATGTATTTTTTTTGGGTACAATTCTGAAAGTAAAGGCTATCGTCTGTATCATCCACAGACTAAATGCATTTTTAGCCGTGATGTTGTTTTTGTGGAAGATGCTATTCAGCCATTGCTTTCATGTACTAAGGAGACATCTGTTAGCTCCAAAGACATGTATGATACTTTGATGCCTCTTTTTACAGGTGGATAGTCTACTGCTGGTGAGGCAACTTCTTAGCCTTTGCAGGTTTCATGTAATGATGCAAATCATCCCATTTCTGATGCAGATTTACATGATGCACTTGTTGATGAGAGAGCTGATATTGAGGAGGCAAAAACTATGCCAAAATGGCTGGTGCAAACATTGCGTGAAAACAAATTAGATGCACCTTTGTCATATTGTACGTGTTCAGTCTCTCATAGTGCCTCCTTTGCATCAGATTGCTATGCTATGGCTGCATCTAGTCTCTGTGATGAGAATGAGCCTGTTTCTTTTGATGAAGCACAAAATTCAGAAAATTGGATGGCTGATATGCAATCTGAATATGATGCTATAATGAAGAATGATACTTGGTCTTTATGTGACTTTCCTCCTGGAAAGAAAGCCATTGGTACTAAGTGGGTATACAAGCTGAAGGATAAACGTGATGGTATAGTTGATAGGTATAAGGCTAGGCTTGTT
The DNA here is from genome assembly GCA_020310875.1 of Ceratopteris richardii. Classification (NCBI taxonomy): domain Eukaryota; kingdom Viridiplantae; phylum Streptophyta; class Polypodiopsida; order Polypodiales; family Pteridaceae; genus Ceratopteris; species Ceratopteris richardii. The sequence continues at coordinate 121,812,600 of CM035440.1, read as the reverse complement.
GCAAAGGGTTATGCACAGGATAGAGGCATTTGATTTTGATGAGACCTTTGCACCCAAATGTCGTATGACTACTGTTCGGACATCTATGCACTTGCAGCCCATCATGGTGTGCAGGTTAAAGAAGGCATTATATGGTTTAAAGCAAGCACCGCGTGCTTGGTATGAGAAGATACATGCCTATCTCATTGCACATGGTTTTGTGAACAGTCCAACTGAGAGCACCTTTTATGTTAAGTGTGCTAATGATGTGCTTCTGGTCATTGTTGTCTATGTTGATGACATGCTGCTCACTAGTCCTATTGAGAAGCATATTGCTGATTTTAAGGCTAATTTGCATGCCTCATTTGAGATGTCTGATTAGGGGCATTTGCATCACTATTTGGGCATTCAGTTTATGCAAGTTGATGGTGGATTGGCTTTGTGTCAAACGAAATATATTGATACATTATTGCAGTGTTTTGGCCTTGAAGACTGTAAGCCTATTGCCACTCCTATGGAGACAGGTTTACGATTGAGTCTTCATGATGCTCGAGATGCATTTGATGTTGTCCTCTATTAGCAGGTTGTTGGATGCCTGATTTACTTATGCATTACTCGGCCATATATTCAGTTTGTTGTCTCACAGATGAGCTGGTTTATGCATTGCCCAGGTGTCAAGCATTGGCAGGCGGTTAAGCGCATCTTTCGCTACTTGAGTGGTACTCGTCTACTTGGGTTGTTTTATCCCAAGGGGGGATCACTACCGCCAGATTTGCATGCTTTTTCTGACTCAGACTGGGCTGGTTGCTATGACACTCGTGTGTCCACTATTGGCTTTTGCTTCATGCTTGGTAGCTCATGTATATCTTGGTTGAGCAAGAAGCAGCCTAGTGTGGCCACTTCCAGTTGTGAGGCTGAGTATAGGGCAGCTTTCACAGCTAATGTTGAGTGTGTGTGGCTCAGACGCCTTATGGCTGATTTGGGTGTTGGTCAGTCCTCTGCCACTACCATCTTTACTGAGAGTCAGAGTGCATTGGAAGTTGCGAGGAACCCTGTGTTCCATGCTCGCACTAAGCACATTGAGGGGCATTATCATTATGTCAGGGAGAGGTTCTCTGCTAGGGAGATCAGCTTGGCGTGTGTGCCTACGCAGGAGAACATTGCAGACCTTTTCACGAAGGCTCTGCCTAGGCAGAAGTTTGAAGCTTTCTGCGAAGCTTTGGGCTTACTTCCTTTCATGGAGTGATTTGCACATAGCTTGGCACTTCCTTATACATGAGTGCCAGCTCCTTGTTCAGCGCATCACTCTAAGGGGGGATTTGTTGGTTTATTTAGGTAGTGATGTGTGTGAACACTCTAGGACTGCCGGGGCACTTTTTTCCTCTTTAGGAGGTTTTTTCCCCCTGGCTTGTATATACGCCTATTGCCCTAATGGGCTACTTATCTTTGTACATTCTGTAGTAATACATTCAGTCTTGTGTTTTGTGGTCCAAGCTTCTTCTTCTTCCTTGTGTTGTTAGCGTGCTTCCGTAGAAATCTAACTCCAACAATAATCACAAAAACGATTATCATAACCATTAAATTCACTATAACTATGAGGATAATTATGACGATGATCATTGGCGTTTATCCGTTGCTGTAATATCTATGAATATGCCCATTATAATGGATATCGTAAATTTCATTACCATATTCACGAATAAAAGAATCATTGAAATGAGAATGAAAACAACCATAATCATAAATGTGATGACCAAGCCGATCCGAACCATAACCATAACTATTGTCATAACCAGCATCCCTATTGCCATAATTACTATAATAGTAACCGTAAGTTGCAAACATGAAGACATTCCCCACTAGCAAAATAACCATGTAGATATGACATGCATATATATATATATATATATATATATATACATATATATATATATATATATATATATATATATATATACATATATATATATATATATATATATATATATATATATATATATATATATATATATATATATATATATATGCATACATATATACATACATAGATACATACATGTGACCACTATTAGATGAGGAAAAAGCATGTAGAGGGTACAAGACTTTAAGAAATCTCAATATTTTTCTTGAAGGATTTGTGATGTAGTCACATAGGTAGTATTGTTTTTTGGTTGGAAATAACACACTATATGCATTGTAGGAAATATAAAGTTATAGGCATTGTAATAAAATTTATACCTTTCTCAAGGTTTAGAAAATAGAGGACTCATTATTATCCAATGCCCTTAGTTGTACAAATATGAAGGATTCAGGCTTTCATCATTGATGAAGCAAGTAAAAAAGTATAATATTGTTTGAAAATTCATGTATCATGTTCTAGAGTTTTTCTTGTACTTCTTGGTGAAACACAATGAGTTGATATCGACTCATCAAAATCAATGAAAAACATATAAACCAATGTTTCAGAACGAGAAAAATGCAATAAATAGGTTTAGGCAAGAAAAACCTATGGGACTCGGCCTTAAGAAGTTTTCAGGTAGAACTCAAGGACATCTATAGATGTTTAGAGGAATTGGAATGAAAATATCCCAAGAAGTACATGCTAATACAAGTTTGAATCAGCCCATGAGACCTATTTCCAATCATGAAAATGATCATATGTCCGGGTTGGAACAAGGCACCAAAGGAACTAGAAGAATAATTGGGAATCAAATTGATTATAACAAATTTTTAGTGGATAGTTAAATCAAAACCCTCAAAACATTGGAAAGGACCGAAGTGGTGAAATGCATGAAAAACTCCCATGAGCATATAAATGATCCATATGGTAATCTATCAAAATTTAGGTAAGTTTTTGAAGTTGAGGAAATGATGGATTGTTGTACTCCTAAGTGAGAATAGAAAGCCCTTTGGTCATCTCAACTTTTTCAGTTTGCTTTACGTGGAGAAATTTCAAATGGTATCCTCTCTACCCAAACTTGAGGAAACTTGTGAAAATGTGTGTGAAGGTTGCGTTTTGAGCAAAATGGAGCATTCCTCCTTCCCAAAAGAGCTGCTTATAAATTGTAACTTGTTCAAAGTGATGTATGTGGTCCTTAGTAGACAACTTCATTGCGAACTACGTTTAATTTGTGACTTTTATTGATTTTTCTCCATGCATGCACTTGTTCATTCATTGAAATCAAATTTTGGAGTGTTTATGTGCTTCAAAAAGACCCACATTATGGCAAAAAACTATTTGAGCATGTAAATTGCGCACCCTCCATTCTAATCGATGGGTGGATACATCTCTTCAAGTTTTAATGCATTTCTTGTTGAGTGTAAGATAAGACAACAATGTACAATTTTATATACACCTCAAAAAAATGGAGTTCCTGAAAGAGAAAACATCTCCCATTTAAATGGAGAGTTGTATGGTCAAAAATCAAGATTTACTAGATAGCTTATAGATCGAGGCTCTTTTGTGTGCTAAGTATGTACTTAAGAAATGTCTCCCCAACGTAGTGTAATTGATCATGCCATATGAGGCTTGGCATGGTTGCAAGGCATTTGTTTCTCATCTCTATGACTTTGTTTGTTTCACATATGCATTAGTGCCTAAACAACAATGCACAAAACTAGATGGTAAAGGATTGAAATGTTTTTTTTATATAGTGAAATTCTCAAAGCAAAGACAACCCTCTGTATCAGGGGAATAGTAAACATATTCGAGTTAGCCATGAAATTTTTTTTCAAGAAGATGTTATTCTATCTTGTCTTTCATGTACCGAGGAGATATGAATTAGCTCCAAGGATGTACATGGAACTTCATTTTCTCTTTTATAGGTGGACAAAGAAGTGCTCGTCCAAATGAGTTGATTTCTTAGCTTTATAGTTTCTAAGAAATAATGTAGATCATTCAATATTTCATTCAAATTTACATGATGCACATTTTGATGAGAGGGCTTAAATAGAAGAGACTAAGACTTTGGCTAATTGGCTTGTGTAAACTTTGAGACATATAAAAATAGATTCTTCTTTGTCATATAGTAACTATTAAGGATCTCATAATGCTTCATTTGCATCAAATTGTTATACAATGACTATCTCTAGTCTCTATGATGAGAATAAACATGTTTCTTTACGAATCACAAAATTCAAAAACTTGGCTAGTTGCTATGCAAGTACAATATGATGCCATTATAAAAAGTAGTTGTTCTTGTTTATGTGATTAGCCTCCAAGAGAAAAGGCCATTCAGACTAGATGGCTATATAAGCTGAAATATAAGCCTAATAGAACATTCACTAGTATAACTCTAGGTTTGTTTCCAAAGGCTGTGGTCATGAGAGAGGCATTGAGTTTAATGAGACCTTTGTCCCAAATGATATATGACCACATTTGTAGCATTTTTGCATTTGTAACTTATCATATTTGGAATGGACATTAAAATTGTATTTTTGAATGGTGATTTACATGAAGAAGTGTATGTTTTTCAGTCATGTAGTTTTATGAAGAATCATCATGAGAACAAATGAAAAAGGCATTATATGATTTGAAGCAAGCACCATATGGTTGTTATGAAAAGATACATGATTACTTGCTAGCTCATGGTCTTTGAGACCAGTCCCACTAAGAGCACCTTGTACCTTAAACATGCAAATGACGTACTTCTAATCATTGTTGTATATGTTGATGATATTCTTCTCATTGGTCCTAATGAGAAGCATATATCTGAATTTAAGGCTAATTTGCATTCCTCTTTGTAGATGTCAAATTTAGGGCTCTTAAATCAATTTTTGTGATTTGAATTCATGTAAGCTGGTTGGGGAATATCTTTGTGTCAACACACATTATTCCCATGTTTTGGCCTTAAAGATTGCAAAAATATTGCCGCTCCCATGAAAAGATGTTAAGGTTTGAGTCATAAGGATATTGGAGGTGCATTTGATGTTGTTACGTATCAAAAATGTGTTAGATGCTTTACTGCATAATATTCACTTTGTTATCTCTCACATGAACACGTTTATGCATTGCCCATGTCTTAAGCATTCGCCAATGATTAAGCGCATCTTTCACTACTTGAATGGTACTTGACTACTTGGATTGTTTTATCCCAAGGGGTGATCATTACGGCCATATTTTTATGCTTTCTTTGACTCATACTGGGCTATTTTCTATAACTTGTGTGTGCAACAATAGTTTTTCCTTCATCCTTAGAAGCTCATTCATTTCTTGGTTGAGGAAGATGACAATAGCTACGGGCACTTCTATTTGTAAAGTTGAGTATAGTGTAACTTTGGCATCGAACGTCAAAGTGTGTGTGGCTCATATCCCTTTTGGGTGATTTGGGTGTTGGTTTACCTTTTTCCACCACCATCTACACTGATAGGCAGAGCAATTGGCACTTTGTGAGGAACCTTGCATTCCATGCTTGGAAAACCAAATTGAGGTGCACTATCTTTATGCTAGGGATTGATTCTCTACTTGAGAGATGAGTTTGGCCTATGTTCCCTCATAATATAATGTTGCAAACATTCTAACCAAGGCTTTGCCTAGAACAAGTTTGAAGATTTTTGCAGAGCTTTGGATAGACGTCCTTTTGTGGATTGATCTCTTTCCACATAGCTTGAAAGCTATACATGAGTGTTAGCTTATTTTTCACTACATCAATCTTAGGGGGGATTTCTTGATTTATTTTTGGTATTGAAGTGTGTGAACACACTTAGAATCATTGGGGCACTTTTTCCCCTTTGCCTGAAGCCTTTTCCCTACCTTGTACATATGTGTAAAGCCCTAATGCGTCGCTTATAGTTTTACATCCACATACTAGTACATTTAGGATTGTGGTGTGCTCCAAACATCTTCTTCTTCCTTTTGTTTTGCACGTGCTTCTATCGTCCTCGATCTCTAATAACGATGTGTTCATCGATGCACACATACAAATGCAAGAAAACTTTGAGCAGAGGAATAAGGGTTCAATGAAGATCCTCTTTGAGGACTTCCCCATCTAGTTGCGCCCCTATTAACCTAGCGGGGAGAGGTTCAGAGTTCTAAGGAGTTTCATGATTATTTGAAGTCATTTTTTTACTATTGTGTAGCTCCCCATACTTATAGAATCTTTTTCTAAGTAAGAAAAGTTATTCTTTGTTCTATTTTGTAGCCTAAAAAGACTAAAGAAGTCGAGTTTAACTATCAAGACGTTGAATCATAATTTCTCAGGAAAGCATCAAAATCCAAAGCAAAGCTCACTTTTCTAACTATTCTTTGTGTGTTCTGCGTGTAGATGTAATAGAAAGTGTTTTTTTTTTTTGGTAAGATCTTCCTTGAACCTAAAGTGTTTCTTTTTGCACATACTATACTACATGCTATTTTCTCAAGGCTTAATGTGTTTTTTATCCCATGCACTGTAAATTGTGAGCTAATAAGGTGAAGTATGTGTTTTTACAGAGTAGTTTCAAGCACGATATTATGCTTTTGAAACTTGTATGAAACCCATGTGCAGTGTTGTTTCTGATATTCGTTTGGTCTATTCACCTCTTTGCATTAAAGTGTACACTCTATTTGGTCTTTGCATTGCACCAAATTACAACAATGAAGTCATGATAGTGGCAGCGATTATCAATTACATGACTATGAAGATCAAACCGTGAAGGGTCAATTCGAAATTTTCTTTTCCCTTCCCAGTGAGAAGAAATTGTAGAGAAAAGGAGAACCCTTTTTTTCGCGCAACCCATTTTGAATAAATTCTCTATTTCCAAGTGTCATTACCATCATTAACAGCAACTTCAACAACATTTGAAAGTTGGATTATGTCTATGTTCCCCTCATTAACACCATTTTCCATTGGATTTACTAACTAGATCTAGCGATACAAAATACATGATATAAAACCCACTATGTTCTTCATTTTTTTCGTACACTTTCCAGGTTACGTTGGACACGAGAGATAGGTGGAACTTCTGAATAAATATTGGTTGAAATAACCATAAAATTCCTTGTCAAGGTGTATAAATTGAGAGCATGAAGGATGTATGCTACGAGCACCTTGGCATAGTGCAGAAGTTTTCCTCCAAATCTGACATTCGCCTCTTACTTGAGATGACTCTTGTTTCCTCTAGCTTTTTTATAACTTGGAATTGAGAAACAATGAATAGAAGGTAGTAACCAAAACCAAGGTTGATATCAACTTGAGTTAATTTAGTATGCCGTAAACTATGGCTCAATTTCTTTACATAACGTAGTATGCCCACATTATATAACGGTATGCCATAACCTTTGGATCAATTTCTTTATTGCCCTGCAAAAGGAAAAAGCAAAATTGAATTGAACACCTTCATAACTCCGACGGCCAAGTTTTTCTTCAACAATCAAGTCTTATCCGAACCCCATCTGCTGTTTTATGTTCCATTTTCCCCTTCACGTTGGCAAGCCTTTAAGTTTCCTCTTCCGTAATACATGTTTTGACTGTTTCTTGCGACGCAGATCCATTTTTCTTTGGTACTGCATCATGACACGATCAACGCCGTGTGTACGTGTCTCTCCAGTGCCGGTTGTAAGCTTTTCCTTGCGTCAGTGTGATTTCCGGCTGTCTTTCGTAGCCGAAAAGCATAAAGAAAAAAGCGTCGTAGCAGTAATAAAATTTATTCCATTACAAAGAAATCCAGGAAATAAAACAAACTTTTCATGGTAAGTCGACGGTCGTACTGCCGAAAGTCCTCATACTTCAACAGAGAGAGAGAGGGGAGAAATATAGTACGTTTACCGGTCAAATGATTCGTAATTTGTAGAGCGAGTCGCGACTGTAGATAACGGAGGCGAAAACTTGGAAGGACTCGATCAGGTTTCTTCTGAAGAAAGAGTTCCCTTATTACGTCAACTCTCCTCCCTTGTAGAATGCCGTATCATGTGTTCCGCGTGACGGTGACATCTGCTTTGTAAAATACACACTGTCTCCCTCATATACAGAGCGACATACCTCTCATTTATGGAAGCGACTAGCTTACTTTGCTTTTTGCTTTTGACGGAAATTAAATTATGATAAAAATTGTGAGATGATAGATCTTTTACCTTTACAATCATCGTGCCCAAGAGAGACGATGAATTTTTGGTTAAAGGAGTCTGATCATTGAATTTACTCTTTTGGTTAAGCTTGAATTAACTGAAATCTACAAGTGAAGAGAGACATCCGATTATAGCATTCATGAGACCTCATTATCAATGTACTCTTTTGGTTAAGCTTAAATCAACTGAATACATAACATCATAGCATTCATGAGACCCCTGTATCTCGCAAAGCAAAGGTTAATCTTTACAATCATCATGCCCAAGACTATGGGTTTTTTTAAGGAAGTCCGATCATTGAATGTACTCTTTTGGTAAAGCTTGAATTAACTAAAACTTAGAAGTGAAGGGATACATGGCATCATAGCATTCACAAGACCGCTGTATCTCACAAAGCAAAGGTTAGATGTCCAACATTATTAAGATACAAATATCAAAGATCCGTTAAGATGGAACTAGGGAAGAGACGACCCTAAGGTAAGTTCAAGTAACTAATTTGAACTAGCTCTAAGGTTCAACTGATTTTGAACAGTTCAAAGGCTAGCAATGGTGTGAATAGGCTGAGGATATACATGTTGACGAGTGTCCGTGGTAACCATCAAGGGTTGAACCTTCGGCCCCAATCTAAGAGATAGGGGACTAACCAATTATGCCACCACCCGTGGGCAGGAGAGAAACAATGAAATATCCAACGAAGGATTCCAATATTTGTTTATGTTCATTTGACCTTTGATGTTGATATTGGCTATCAAAAGAGAGCTAACAAAAATAGAATTAAATATGAATCAAACCATGACCATTCAAGGCTGGTGATGTTGGTGTTCATCTTCAAAGAAAGAAGTAAACATGAATAAGGAAATGTTCCTTTGCCAATGCAAAGTACCATTCGAGAAGAATAGCTCTTTTGTTTCTAAGACAAGCGAGGCCATATACTCATATTTATATAACCTAGATTTAATAATTCATTCTCTAGCCATATTTTCAACTATTTTCACAATATTAAGAATTCTATTTCCACTCTTATACATTTTGGGAGGAAAAACAAAACATACCAAATTTTTCGAAGTTTCCTTCCTTTCAAAGTGATCGGCTTAGACAGAGCCTTCGAATACTACTTGTAGCGTTTGATAATGAAACGATACGTTGCAATGAAGTAATTTTAAGGCTTATTTGATCATTATCTAACAAAGATTTACTCCCTTTTGTGTCGCCTCTCCTTGCCTTGTTCTCTTGAGGAGGGGTGAGCAGGCATGCTTGTTTGATATAATGCTTAAGGTTGAATGTGTCCAAGACCTCATCCAACCGATTACAAACAAGCTTTGCTGGGGAGGTGATTACATGTAAAAGATCTAGTTGAATTGAATGAATCATGCTGTAGTATAGAGGATTCACTCATTAGCGAACATCACGTGAAAGATTTTACTGAAGAGGCCTCTTATTTTGCGACCTTCCTTACCATGAGAGAGAAGGAAGAGTCCGGTATGTATCAAATGGAAAAATATATGGATGTATTATGAGGAAACCAGCGTTTACATTTTTTACACAAATAAACATAGGGAACTTCATATTTAATACTGTTTTTCTATGATACTTCATGTGTCCTAAATTTAATTGGAGTTCAATTATTGATCGGATGTTGTGCTTCATCCCATCTTCAAGAACAAAATTAACATATTGAATAAGTTTCACGTTAGGATCTCAATACAAGTCCCCTTTTTTTCTCCTCTTACCAAGGCACACACAAAAGGGATTGTGATTATTCTTGGAAGGCATAGACAAAAATGAGACGTCCAGAAGGTGAAACGTCTAACCTTTATCTGTATTTTGAGAGCCTTTTGGAGTCCAATTGTATACATAGACCGGTTATCTCAAAGAGGGATGATTATTTCAAAGCATGTATGCATGTGATGTGGATAAGGAGTTCGTAGTTTTTGTTTTCAAAGGAGCAAGTACATGTCTAATCACTCAAAGAAAAGTTCCCTTGTTGTAGCTTTGATACATCTTATCTTTTACCGTCGTAAATGCATCATCCTAGGATACAAGGAGCAATGAATTGGATAAACAAAACATGCGCTGTAGTGGCTCTACAAAGTCCTTCAAGGAATCCAAATCTTGCATGAAGAGATCAAGATCATTTTCTTATGTTTCACAAAGAATTGTTCTGTAATTTTTGTATTTGAAGTACAGATGAAAAATGGAGTAGCTTTCTTTCCTGAACTCTTCATGCATTGACTTTTGATAGAAAAAGGAGATCACGGTTTCGGTAGTGTGGATCTCCTCGTTCATTGACTTATGATCTGTGTTTGTGTGTGTGAGAGAGAGAGAGAGGGAGAGAGAGATAGAGATAGAGAGTGAGTGAGAGAGAGAGAGAGAGCATTGAAATCAGTGATCGAGAAAGACGAAGTGTTCCGCGGTTTCTCGCTTGGTTGTTGTCTAGAGTCATAGGAGAGTCGCCCGAAAACAAGTGGCAAGTCGTTCGTTTGGCCCACGAGGCTTAATAAAAGGTAGGCATGGGCTTGGAAGGACATGATACTCTCTATTAAAGGATGGAGCTTTACATCAGAGAATTTTGACAATTTTGACATACTGAGACGTTGACCCATTACATATACACAACGAGAGACAAAAACACAAATATACTAAGTCATCACTTGATATCTAACCAAATATATGGAGAAAATCTTTTTACTGAATGATTTGGATGTTACTTGTATATTCTTTTCTAGAAAAAGGCCCGAATATCTATTGAAATTTTGAAAACAAACTTTACACTTCATGTATTGAAGGAATCTTACCTGAGTCACTAGCTCCCTTCCAAGTTCTACCGTGTTGTATGGGACCTCACTTCTTTGTAGCATGTCAATTCCATGGAAATCCCAGAAAAAGACGATGTACTCTTAATCAGGTATATTGACTGAAAGCTTATCAGAGTGATGATAGAAAATATAGATTAAATATTTAAATTGAGTAAGAAAAAGTGTATTGCTTATAAAAAATATGAGTCAGTTGAGACCTTCTATTTGATTAGTTTTCGCCCAAAGGTGGGAAATAACGAACTAGAGAACCTCCTCGATAGTCCAACTATGCAAAGATTCATGAAGGAAAATCTTCATAGTAAGAAAAACTTATTGATTAATGACATGTAGTAGCAAAGATTCTTCCAAGTCGTGTGGTACACATAGAAATCAAGTGAGCTTGATGATTTACTCAATCTCAGGAAATGGGACTAAAAAAGCTTGCTTTTATAATCAACACTATGGATTTATGTGTCTCATTTAGTAGGCGGATGTGCTTTAGGATTAGTGAAACTGATGGAAACTGATTAAGTGCTTAAGGATGTCCTTCTGTATGCAGGATATTTATTGTTTTTTGATGACTAGAAATCGCTCTTGCTTTCCATGAAGATTACGACAGAATCATTCCAAACCGTCACTCCCAATGACATGTCCTCAAACGATTGACATACAAATCATCTCTTGACAATACTCTGGCACTCGAAGAGGTACTAGAAATTGGCCAAGTTTGCTCGACACACTCAAACAATGTGTGCATAGTCTAGTTGCCTAGGCTAAACATCTAGTTCGACTAGTGAAAACCATGGATGGAATGTTTCGTATCTAAGGTTTACCTATCTATATCATAATGTACATGAATTTGGAAGTGCTCCTTAACTCATATCCTCATACTTCACGATTTTGTGTCAAAATCTTTCCTTTTCATTCCTAAGCCTTTGTCTATGGACTTGCCTCGTTTAAAATTATAGATGTGAATGAATCCATGTTAGCTAAGAAAAGAGACTCTCTAAGCTTTCAAGTTTCTTGCAATAATACAAAAAAGAGTTAATCTCAAAGGCTTCCTACAAAAGAACCTAAGGAATCATGATCTGGTTGGTAGGTGCTAACTATCTCCTTTCCTTCTAATGGGAAGCTCGAATTATCTTCTATGAATCACTATAATTTCTTCATAACTAAGAAAATTCACTATCTTAGGCTAACGTACAATATAAATCATGATCTAAAGCTAGGGATTTCATAAAACCATATAATCTGCAATACATTTATGGTCTTAAGTAAACATCTCAAAATCTTGTAGTGTTTCCAATGTTCCTAAACTTAAGAATTCTTTGCTAATTCATCTCTACCATCAAAATGAAATCTTAAAATGATTGTTGTATTAATTAACTTGGTCATCTTCTCTCTATGATGAACCATATAGGTTACAACACTATATCTAAGTACGTCTAATAACTATGAGTATCCAGGTTAGCTTTACCACAAGGGTCATCTTAGGACTTGCGTTTTATGTAAAAATCTCAATGTATGTCATGTTTTACCTATTTAACGTCTCACTTAGTCTTGCTAATCTTGAGAAGACCCATCTTGATGTCACGAAATGCTGGAAATTGTTTGTGAAGTGTATTCACTATCTTCTTTGTTATAGTATGCTTGTTGAAGTGGCTATTGATACTATTCATTTTTCATTACTATTCATTTATCTTATAGCTCACCACTTAGATATTATCGTAAAGTTAGAAACTCACGACTTGTGAACATTCTGACATGGTTTCAATATAATTCAGTCAATATGACTAGTCTCTAATCTTTTGATAGTAGGACACTTAAAATTTATTCTATTTAGCAACTTGGGAAGCATAACTTCAAATTTACATATTCATAGATACCTAATCTCACTAATAATATGTGTATCTTCTAAGTCGTTGATATGCATCATCATATGCCATCTTGGATAGCTTGAACTCCTTCCTCTAAACTATACATCATAACTATGCCAACACATATGGAATATTTATGAGCTACTTCGAGGATGCATATACTTTCACTTCAATACTAATGTACTTGCAGGCAATAACCATCAATGCATCATTTCAATTTTCAAGATATTTCAAAAACTTACTAACAGGCATATATCTTCCTCCTTTTTTTCGTCATACACAATAATCACCATGAGGCTATCCGAGTTGTCAGAAACTTCCTTTAAAGTGGGACATATGCAAAAACAAATAACAATAAACGATTGCAATATATGCCTTTGTGATCCATGGAACATAAGCGATGAATATAAATACATTTTACATCTTCAAAACTCTTATATTCAAAGATAATAAAAAAATTATACAAGATCGATAAATTTAATTTATATAATAAAGGAAGGATAATGAATTTTGGTGTTTAGAAATCTTTATATATCAGCTTGCAAAAATCTTTTGAATAAGTCCTATTTTTTATTTTTCCTTGCCATTTATGATCCAAATACCAAAAATTCATATTTATGTGCTACTAGATCTTGGATCAAACGCACGCAAATTAGCAATGATATTTGGTTAATAAAAAAACTACAAAGTAAGTGTTGTTTTTAAGTTGCCACAATCGATAACTTCTTTATTCCTTTGAGAAACATTATATGTATATTATTCCCGGTCATAAACTTGTAATTCATGAATAAATCTTTGAAATACCTAGGATTCTATCATTTCTACAACCATGGATCAAAGAACTAATTTCGCTAGTCAATTAACCAAATGAACTCTAATACAGAAATTTCCAAGTGCATCAATTTGAAGGTATATTTTGATATGAAAAACAATTTCTCAATTAAGGTTTCCCATTAGAGAGAAATAGCAAAAAAACAAGCCCCTTTACCCATCTATAGTGAATTCTTATGGGTAATATCAACATGTACATTTGATCCCATTTGTTTCATGAAGGTCTTCAGAGTGCTGACACTTTAAGATATTAATCACCTGAAGTCCTTCGAAAATGGCCTAAAATTTCAAAAGCATTGTATTTATCAACTGATTCCAATGATCAAATTACTATGTGACATAACCTCTACATGGAAATTTTATTTTGTTACTACCTACTTGACAATTTTCATTTACTCTAGGTAGCAAAAAATACTTTTCAATAAGAATTTGAAAATTTGATTTTTTTCTATATTTTGTATTATCCAGTTAAAAAGACCTCAAATTGATTTTTTAAATTAAGAAAAAACACTTGGGAATGAACTTCTACCCTATATTTCAGTCACAATCAACTATCAATAGCAATGCTAGAGAGATATTGCTAGTTATTAGAAAAAAACAAGGGATATGGTTGTAATGGAAACTAGACACATGGTGAGTAGAAGATGAACTCAACTCACTTCAATTCAAACTCAAAAATCCAATACAATGGAAATTAAACACTACACAAGATTTAGATGGTTGTATCCAATCATGCACTCTCTATAAGGGACTTAGATTGTAATCAAGATAGAAACTAGGTGAAGGTCTATAAGAAAACACGTTGGGTACTAAGATGGATACCCTAACCGATCAAACACCACAAACTATTATCCTACAAGGGGAGGGTACCATCCTTATAAGGCCCTCCAAGCCTAGGTCAGGCCACCCATGTTTTAGGGTCTTAGTAGCTTGATCCATGCCAAAAATACTCATTTCCATTCATTTATGGTCCAAATTCAATGGTTGAAGATGATATAAAAGAATTCTTTTGTAGCCCTTGATCTTGTTTAATCCATACTTAGGATCAAGTCAAGGTCCAATGGCTGACATCAAGTAGACCTATCCCTAAGTAAGAAAGCTACTATTGTTTCTAGCCCTTGATTTGGATTGATCCTCACATAGTATTAATCACAAATCCAACAACTTAAAGATAATCTTTGTAACTATCCATCTACGATCTTTTCTAAACCTCTTCTACCCTAAAAGTCAAGAACAAATGAATGTCCAACACTCTCACATCGATTTTCTTGATAGTGGGGGGCTCATAGAATAGGGTGATGTAAAAAAAAATGATTGTGCTACACAAGGATGAGGCATTGAGCATATCTACCTCCCCCCATCATGTCCACCAAAAGGTGAACTACCTTCATGGCATGATGCAAAGTCTTCCGTGGGGCTTAGACCACGTCTAACACCCCCACTCAATGTCCACCCCAAGGTGAACTAATACGGCATGTAGATGCAAAGGTCCCATCAAAATCAATGCCTCTTTCCTGTGCATAACCCTTTGCAACAAGCCTAGCCTTATACCTGTCAACTCTACCATCAGGTTTATGCTTCAGCTTGTATACCCACTTAGTGCCAATGGCCTTCTTGCGAGTAGGCAAGTCACATAAAGACCATGTACCATTCTTCATTATAGCATCATATTCAGATTGCATAGCAACCATCCAAATTTTTGAATTCTGTGCTTCATCAAAAGAAACTGGCTGATTGTCATCACAGAGACTAGACGCAGCCATAGCATAGCAATCTGATGCAAAGGAGGCACTATGAGAGCCTAAACGAGTATGATATGACAAAGGTGCATCTAATTTGCTCTCACGCAAAGTCTGCACCAACCATTTTGGCATAGTTTTTGCCTGCTCAATATCAGCTCTCTCATCAACAAGTGTATCATGTAAATCTACATCAGAAATGGAATGATCTACATCATCATATGAAACATGCAAAGGCTGAGAAGTTGCCTCATTAGGACCAGCACTAGATTGTCCACCTGTAAAAAGAGGCATCAAAGTATGATACATGTCTTTGGAGCTAACAAATGTCTCCTTCGTACATGAAAGCAATGGCTGAATAGCATCTTCCACAAAAACCACATCACGGCTAACCAGAATGCGTTTAGTCTGTGGATGATATAGATGATAGCCTTTACTTTCAAAACTGTACCCAACAAAAATACATTCTACTTCCTTATCATCCAATTTTCCGCGATGTTGTTCATGCACTAATGCATATGCCAAACAACCAAAAACACGTAGATGAGCAACAGATGGCTTGCGGTCATGCCAAGCCTCATATTGAGTGATAGACTGCAGCGCTATAGTGGGACACCTGTTAAGTACATATGCTGCACACATGACAACCTCAAAGCCAGAAACTATGTGGTAAAGCCTAACTCTTGACCATACACCTTGCCATCTCCATGAGTGACCTGTTCTTTCGTTCAGCAAATCCATTCTGTTGAGGTATATACGGCACTGTACACTGGTGTTTTATCCCACCTTCACCCTGAAATGCATTAAAATCAGAAGACATATATTCCCCCCCTCGATTAGAATGGAGGGTGCCCATTTTACATGCTGAGAGATTTTCACCCAAAACCAAAAACTGTTTGAAGCACAAAAACACTTCCGACTTTTCCTTCAATGGATATACCCATGCATGCTTGGAAAAATCATCAATGAAAGTCATGAAGTAAAGATAGTTTCCAAAAGAAGGTGTCTGCATAGGACCATAGACATCACTATGTACAAGCTGCAATTTCTGCGTAGCCCAAACTCAACCATCTTTTGGAAAGGAGGAACGCTGCATTTTGCCCAAAATACAGCCTTCACATACATGTTTTCAAGGTGCCTCGAGCTTGGGCAAAGAAGACACCATATCAGATTTCTGCAGGCGTAGCAAACAAGCAAAATTCAGATGACCAAAGCGTGCATGCCAAAGCTTTGCATCTGACATAGCCTGAGAATCATGAATTGCACATGCCGAATCATTCACAGATCTGTCATAGTCTATGAGCTTATACAACCCACGACATAAAATGCCAGAAGCAATAATAACATTGCCATTTGACAGATCATGAATTGTATATCTGTCATCAACAAATTTCACAACCAAGCCAATCTTGGCTAATGCAGAAACTGATAACAGGTTCTTCTTGATCCCTGGCACAAATAAAGCATCTCATAAGGTGAAAGAACTACCATTAGTAGTAGTCAGAATAATCTTACCAACTCCCATAACAGGATAAGAGGTGTTGTTGGTGCATGTGACAATATTCCTTGTAGGGGCAAGCTCGAGTGAAGAGAACAAACTGCGCTGCGAGGTAATATGTTTGGTCGCCCCACTGTCAAAGTACCAAACATGTGAGTCCACTGCAGACATGCACTGTTCATGAGAAGATGGGTCAAAACTGCAAACAGTAGTAAACGCCCATTCTTCTTCCTGCATAAGATTAGCAGACTCTGTTTTTGGTGTAGAGGCTTCTACAACAACCATTCTAGCCTCCTTTTTCTTTGCCTCTTTTGGAGCCAGTTTTGGAGAGTTCTTTATGATATGATCATTCCCTTTACAGTACTTGCAAAACAATTTCTGCTTTTCTGATTTCTTCTCATCTTTATCCTGGTTTTTTGAATGTGCAGCATTTGCAGATTTCTGCTTACTAGTAGAAGAGCTCCATTTTCCTTTGCCCTTCTGACTAGCCAAGAAAGCTTGATCTACAACACGCATAATGGACCTATTCTGTCTAGACTGATCTTCCTGCAACAGAACAGAAACTAACTCCTCAAATGATAAGGCATTCGGATTGCCTTTCATCATCAATCGAGGAGTAGAAACAAAACTCTAATATGAATCAGGAAGACCATTCAGAATGGTCTGCACAAGTGAGCTATCTGGTATAACCTCATCAGCAAAAATCAATTGTTCCTTCAAATCTTTGATCTTCATTAGGAAACTGTCCATAGAACCACCTTCATTCATGTGCTCACTCTCCAACTGTTTTCGGAGGTAAGCAACACGAGCCTCATTCCTAGCTTGGTACAATGTGGTAAGTGCATCCCAAGCATCCTTAGCTGTTCTCCAAGAGCGAATATGAGGAATAATGGCACGTTTGATAGACAAAGCTATCAATGCATGTGCCTGGGCATCTCTGCCATCCCAACGAATTTGCCCTGCAGTAGGTGCAACAGAAACAGTAGCACAAACAGGAATCTACACAATATCATCTTCGACACCATCTTCATCAGCTCCAGCGTCTGTATTCGTAGTACCTGTTGTTATAGGTGTAACAGGACATCTTTCAACACCTTGCACAACGTTCCACAATCCTTTTGCAACCAATACATGTCGCATCATATAAGCCCATAATGGGTAGTTGGTACCATCCAACTTATCCTCAACAGCCAACATACGGAATACATCACTGCTTTCAGCCATGGCCGGTGACTAAAATACCTTGATGCAGAAAATTGACTGTATCTCAAAAAGTTGAATGGAACTGCCTAGACGAGTTCTCCTAACCTGTAGCAGACTTTGAGAAGCTTATAGTGGCGAACAGAAACATGTATATACCTTTGGCACAGAAAGACAAAATAGCCTGCACAAGCACTGCAATAGTGCGTTCAGAGGCCGAAACGAGCTCAGATCGCGATTTTTGCACCACAAAGCGAAGGAGTTTTGATCTCGGAAACACCCTGAGTATGCTCACCAAAATTCGTACGATTCTGAGACTGCAAATGGAGGAGTGTCGACGGTGCCCTAGATGAAGCGACGACCTGCTCTGATACCAATTGTTGGAGTTAGACGTCTGCGGAAGCACGCAAACAGCACAAGGAAGAAGAAGAATCTTGGAGCACAACACACAATGCTGAATGTATTACTAGAGAATGTACAAAGATAAGTAGCCCATTAGGGCAATAGGCGTATATACAAGCCGGGGGAAAAAAACCTCCTAAAGAGGGAAAAAAGTGCCCCGGCGGTCCTAGTGTGTTCACACACATCACTACCTAAATATATCAACAAAACGCTAACCCTAAAACATGCATATGTGTATGTATATGTCACATATGTGTATGTGTGTATGCACGTATATATATATATATATATATATATATATATATATATATATATATATATATATATATATATATATATATATATGTGTGTGTGTGTGTGTGTGTGCGTTGATCTTTGTGCCCCCTTGTATGGTAGAATCTTTCAAGAAGCTCACTTGACTTTTGGCTCTCGCTTGAAGGTCAGTTTTCAGAATATCATATCTAAAGATCAACATAACAAGTTTTTTTATGAGCTCTAGGTATCAAAAACTGGATTCTGGCCAAAAACGTATGTCAGTCCAGGATCTTCAAGGTCGAAATAGGCAACAAGACTTATCACAGATCACCACAAGATGACAAGTTTTTAGGCAATGTTTTGTTGTAATTTTCTGGAAATTTATTTTTTTAGTAGGTTCTGGACAATACAAGTTTATGCAAATTTTTATGTGCTTCAGAAACTCAAAAGCCAGTTCAAAAACACAAAAATCCAATAGACAATTTGCATATAAGATAGAGCAATCTTTGGTGTGCATGA
The DNA here is from genome assembly GCA_020310875.1 of Ceratopteris richardii. Taxonomy (NCBI): domain Eukaryota; kingdom Viridiplantae; phylum Streptophyta; class Polypodiopsida; order Polypodiales; family Pteridaceae; genus Ceratopteris; species Ceratopteris richardii. The sequence goes on along the minus strand of CM035440.1, from coordinate 121,793,464 downwards.
AGACCTTTTTGAGCAGTTTTAAAGATCTTGTGCATTTTTCTCTATTCTTGTATGGGAATGGAAGATACAAATTGTAAGGGTATGGAAGATACACGTTGGCCTTCCCTTCAATACTTCATTCAAATGCAAAAAACGGATTGCTCTAGCTTGCTTTAAGCTATGGAAACTGTGACCTTTTGAACGTATTTTTTTAATGGTTTTTCTTATGGTAGATAGTATTATTACGCCGCACAAACTTCCTTCGCTATAGACCAGCTCAATTGGATGCCAAAATCCGACCGTTCTAGTAGTTGCTCTACTAGCTAGCGCAATTGTTAGTCCTAAGAAAGTTTTTCTTAGACTCCTCTTTGCCAAAGAGTTGAAGAATACCTTAATGACCTTGATCACTTGTAAAAGGTAAGTTTTGGCTCAAAATGCACTCAAATATACGAAGCAATTGCGCTACATGCTAGAAGATTCGTTGGTGTGCATTGATGATCTCTTTCCATCAAAATTTGCAAATTACGTTGTACAATAACTATGAAACTTTTCGAATTTTCAAAAGTTTAGTTTGACCATGTAATATCCCAAATGCACTCAAATGATTGATCTACTAGGGCAAGGAGATGTGTAAAAAGTGTTTTTTGTAACATAGAACTACACCTCACTGACAGTGAATTGCTCTACCAAGTTTTGGTAATCATTAGAAATTTATAGGTCTTTCTTAGGTATTTTTGCACTAAATCTCACTTGGGCCTATCCTAGAACTTGATAAACCCTAGTACGGTCTCTAGTTCTAGTTTTTGGCACTTTGCATACACGTGGTTGCACTGCCAACCTAGGGCAATCGATTGCAATTACTTGCATTTATTTGGCCCTTTCTATGCAACATTTTTCACTTTCTCTTGCTTCTAGTCAACGAGCTTAGATCTAAGCATATTTTTGAATTTTGAGCACTTAAGATGGAAGTGGTTTTTCTACACATCACCTACTTCTCAAGCAATCATGACTTTGTAATGGTGCTCAAAAGTCACTTTCATTGGCAAAAAAATCTTTGAGATAATTGATTAAAGTCATAGGAGGTCATACATACTCAAAAACGTGAAATTATGTGCTTACATGAAGATGGTTGCTTTGCATTTTTTTGGCTTGTTGGAGTTGGGTGCTCTCCTTCGAACCTCCTAAATCACTTGTAGTACTTGCATTTCACATAGATCTATCATTTTCTAATCCTTCTAGCAAGTAAGAAATGCATAAAATTACCACTTAACCTTCTTTTCACACCGACCATTGCTCTACTATCTACGTCCTTCAAGACTTGAAACCAGCCCTTTTTATGCACTTTCTGTAAAAAGAACTAATAGAAAAATGGAATAGACCAATAGAAACAATTGAGAGAAAAAGGTAGATAAAGATAGATGTAGACTAAGAGATAGAGAACCATGACCCTATCCTCAATCAATTCATACACATAGTGATACTCAGTCTCAATGTTCTTGGTATGTGCATGGAGAAAAAGGAGTCTTGGCGATGGCCATGCAACTTCTCTTGTTACACTTGAACCTTGTAGCCTCCTATCCTTGTACTCCTATGTGCCAAAGGATCCACCTGAAGCATAATGCTTCACATGGTGCTTTGTACTTAGCTTTAGTAGAAAATAATGCTAGAGTTACTCTCTTCTTGGTCTTGCAAGAGAGAATCCTAGATCTTAAGCACACAAAATATGCCAAAATTGATTTTTTATTGTCAATATCTCTTACCCAATCTGAATCATAGTATCTAACTAGCAAGTGTCCTTCTTCATAGAGAGTACCATAATCAAAGGTTCCTTTCACATACCTGAGTATCCATATGCTTGCCTTCCAATGATTTTGGAAAGGCTTATTAGAGAACCTTATTACTATTTCAACAGCATAAGAGATATCTAATATCCTTAATGTTGATCTCCATGTGTGTAGAAATTTCCTTGAAATCTTCCATCTCAAATGCCTTTAGCATCTGTTTTGCCTACTTTTGTTGAGAGACAAAAATCTTGCCTACTTCTTGCCAAACTTCAACACCTAAGAAATAATGCATTGATCCCAAGCCTATCATTTCAAATTCTAAACTCCGGGATTATTTATTTTGTTGAAAAGGAGCATCATCATTTCTGGAAATCACAAGGTTATCTGCATAGAGTACATGCATAATTCTTTTCCCTCATATCTATAGAACATACAAACTAGCATTATCAGCACATACTTTGAAACCTACATCTAGGAGATAGTTCTCTATCTGCTGGTACCATGCTCTAGGTGCTTGTTTCAATCCATACAATGCCTTCTTCAATTTACATAACTTGTTCTATGAATGAGGAGCCTCAAACCCTCGTGGCTTAGACACATATACCTCCTCCTTGATGTCTCAATTCACAAATGCTTATTTTACACCCATCTTATAGACTCACCATTGTTTATGCGCATCCACCACTATTACCACTCAGATAGTAGTCATCCTTGTAGTTGGGTCAAATGGTTCACAAATATCAAAAGCTTCAACTTATGAGTACTCTTATGCAACAAGTCTTGCCTTGTACTTTTCCAAAAAGACATTAGCCTCGTAGTTTAGCTTCCCAACCCAATTGGTGCAAATGAATTTATGCTTAGGTGGTCAATCCACTAGCTCCCAAGTTCCATTCTTCATGATATTTTTGTATTCTAATAGCATGGAATCCCTCGGATTTCGATCTTGTAGTGCCTTCTCCACATTGGTTGGTTTTTTTTTCTTGTTCTTGAATATGCTCAACCATCAACATTGTATTTATAATATGGGTGCTTGCTCATCTCTATTCCTTTATTCTCTATGATCACCGGGGTCCATCTACAATTTATTCTAATGACTCTAGAATGGGGTTTGTAGAATCATAGAGTTGCCTCACCGAAGGTAGCAATGAATTTTTCGCTTGGGTGATGACATATTGGTGACTTTCAGATTCATCATTTGAAGATGATGCTTTCTTCTCTTGTATAGAAGGGATAGCTCTTGGGCCATGTTCAAGTTGTATTTCCCCCTCCACTAATGATAAATGAGAAGCTCTCATTTCCTCCTCCATTGAATGTGGTTTCTCCTCCTTAAACAACACATCACGACTTGCCATAATCTTCTTAGCCTTAGGGTCATAAAACGTATAGTCCTTCTTATCATCATTGTATCCTAAGAAGATACATGTGATGCTTTTTCATTGATGCTTATTTCTCTTCCTATCTAGAACATGTACATAAGATTCACTTCCAAATAGTTTGAAATGGGAAATATATTGTTTTCTGCCAATGTAGGAGTCTTTGGGGTACTTTCCATCAATTTTCTTGGTGTATCTTTGATCAAGATTAGACAATAGTGTTAAGGGCCTTTGCACAGAATTGATTTGGAAAACTCTTCCCCTTAAACATGCACCTTTTTATCTCCATGATGGCTCTATTATGAAATTCTCCAACACTATTCTCTTGAGGGCTATGTGCCACTTTGAGCTGATGCTTGATTCCTTTACTCTTCAAACAAAATCGGTTCATGTGATCTCATCACCACTATGTATCCTAGATCTCATCCACTTCTTTCCCATTTGAGTTTCAACAAGTTGAAAACATTCTTTAAACTTACCAAAAACTTGAGCATTATCACAAGGAAGTACACCCACATCTTTTTGCCATAGTCAACAATGAGTAATATAAGGTAGGGAGATCGGCCCCATGCCTATGTAGGCATTTTTTTCAAAAGTCAGCATACACCAAGTTTAGAGGATAGCTTGCTCTATTCTTGCTCTCTTGTGGAAAGACCTTCCTTTGTTGCTTGCCCATTATTAAAGCTTCATATGGTTCCTTCATCTTTGTAATCAATGGTAGGTGTGCAATCATAACCTTGTGATCCATCTCCTTTAGTAAACAATATTTGATATGACCAAATCTATATTACCATAGCTTACTTGTGCCCACACTTGTAGTGGCTATAAGAGAAGAGAGCTCATATATGTTGTTCCTTCTTATGTCGTTCCCAACAATGTTATTTTTATTATTCATAATTTTAGATCCCTCTTATTCAAATATACTTCATGACTTTACGAGTTATAGAAGCTATTGAAAACACATTTTTCTTGATTTGTTAAGCATACAACACATTCAAAATCTTTTGATATCCAAATTGGAACTAATGAAAGAAACTGTAACTTCTCCATATGTAGGAAATCTTGCATTATTGCTGACTTTTACTGCAAAAGGTTCCATTAGAGGTTCTAAGGAACTATAAAGGTTGTTTCTGCACATCATGTGCTGAGATGCACCATTTTCTAAAACCCATGAGTCATTGGTTCTTGAGTCTTCATACAAGGAGCATATCTCCTCTATCTTAACAAATCACTTAAGCTTGCCTTTGCAGTATTTGTAGACTCCTTGGTCTTCCCATGTTTTGAAGAGCCATTCTTCTTTTCTACCTTCTTGATGCATTAGTCTTGAATTCTCTGGCCTTTCATCTTGGAATTCAAACACTATTGTGCTTTTTTTTTATTGTTTTTCTTTTTCTCTCCTTTTTTTGAAGATTCCGTTTTGCATCCTTTGGCATTTTCTATAAATGCAAAGCTCTTTTTTTTGTATCACTCCTAGCCTTATGGCACATCTCCTCTTCCATGATTAAAGCACTGAATTCTTCAAAAGTTAGAGGTTGAAGTCTGATTGGAGTATTAAGAGGAGTTACCCAATCATCAAAATTTGGTGGACAAATTTGAAGACAATGTAGAGCTAGCTACTCACTTGAATTTTGTACACCTGCTTCTGCCATTTGGTCCCCTAGATTCATTATGAGCGTGATAAACACTTCTATAGTCTTCCGATCAACAATCCTTTCTGCTGCTAGCTAAATCTCTAAGTTCTGAATTAGTGCCATATTACAAATTTCATATTGATCTATCAATATGTTCCATTCTTCACAAGCCTTGGTAGTATGTTGAATGAGAGTTGAAAGACCATCAGTAGTACTTGTAACTAGAGCATAAAGTGCATCTGTGTGCCTACGTTTCCAAGCACATAGAACATCAACATAAGGAGCAATCATTCCACCAAGATTGTTTGGGTCATATGTTTCTTGGGGCTCTTTATCAGTCCCAAAAGAAAATCTCAAGAAGCCCATGTGAATCAAGGATAGTAGTGATTTTAAACTTCCACGAAGTTTACCTTTCAGGAAGGTTTGTGGTCATATCCACGACATTGGGATGAAAAACATCATTGCTACTCTTGCTTGTGCTCCACCTAGTTCTTTTCATGAACCTTCCTAATTCCTAGTTGTAGATGATGATGCATCACTTGAAATCTTCTCTCTTTTGTCATTGAAGCCTTTACAACCTCTACATTTTGTTTCTGCACTACTCATAGCCTCGTGAGCTTTGATACCATGTATGAAAATAATAGCATATCCAAATAGACTAGTAGAGATTGTTGAGAGGAAAACATACATAAAGATAGATGTAGACCTAGAGGTAGAGAAGTCAAATCCTGAAATTGCCAAGAGTAATGTAGCTACAATGATGGTGGTCTCCACTTGTGCAGTCCCAATGTGGAGCTTAGATGGTGATTTAGATAGACTCTAGATGGCCATCTAAGCTCAACATGGGCCATGGTTATATAGATTTTACAAGGGGATTCAATATACATACTGGTAGTGGGGAGATACAAAATAGTTGATGAAATACTCAATGCTATATAAAGCTAAACATGTTCCATGCTTATATAGATGTTACAAGGGGAACTCATATACATAAAGATAGTTGAGAGATACAAAAAAGTTGATGAAATATACAATTTGAAAATATCTCCATGTCGAGTAGTCATGTGGGAAAATGGTGTGGTGCCATAAGGCCTTTATTTTCTCCTTTAATGGCTACCCAATGACCTCAAAGTTTATTCCATACCTAATCTAATCTCAAGGCTTACAAAAGTAATTTCTTAGCATCAATGGTCACACATAGAAATCATCTAAAATAGAAATAAGGTTTCCAGGAATGTCCAAGCTCTCACAACGGTGTCTCCTTATAATGAAGGCCTTGCAAATTAGAGCACCATGGATCATTTGAGGTCACTTGAGGGTGAGGTATTGAGTATATCTAACACTTGCTAGTTCGGATTTTGCTTCCCCAATCTTAGTAACTCATGAGATACTAGTTTTGTCTTTGAATGCGTGTGTAGGAAGTGATACAAAGTGGAAGAAAGGGGATAGAAAAGAGTCGAAATGTGAAGAAGAAGAAGACTAAGATAAAAAAAGCTTTAATGGAAAACTCAAAATCCATACCCTAAATCCTCAACTTTCACTATTCCTACTTAACTACCTATCTATAGCTATGTAAATTGAGGAGGTTGATGCAAAGTAACCTAGATACATGAAAAAATCACCATAAAGAGATACCCAATGTGGAAGCTTACCACCATGTGCATCCATCAAGAACTTTACCTCACAACAATGCCCAAAGTGAAATGCGATGTCATCCTAGACAAAGAGCACACACAATAGCCAATCGATAGTCTGAAGATCTATACGTGATGAGGTAGTAGCACGTGTACCTAGAACACGAGTAACATAAGCATGCATAAGGGCGCATACATACCTAAATGCACACATATTCGCAAGTATCCAAGAGAAAAGATGCTCTAAAAAAATCACACACAGTATTGCAAAAGATATATAAGAAAGCTTAAATAGTTTATAAAATCTCTAAGCTGAATTGGAATAAGTAATTGCAACAAGTGAGAGCTCTTCCAATAGTATAAAACTTTTAAGATCTATGTCCACACTGTAGTGTTTGGCCTGATCTTTAAAAAAATAGTGTCTAGAGAACATTTGCAGGTTGGAACACTGTCCAAGAAATTAAAATTCTGGTTTGGCTATTCTTCGCATGCCCCCAAGTTTGCATACTACTAAAATTTTACAATATGGGCCACTTACTACTAAATCTAGGAAATTATTTAAGAAATGGACACTCTTACATGCATTTTGGGTAGAAAATGGGAAACACCTACTGAGAAGATGGATTTAATGAAAAAAACTAGTAGAAACTTCTTCCTTTATTTTCATGCTCATGCTTCTTTTTACCATATTCGTTGATCTTTGACTAAGCTTTGATCCCTTTGACTTTGTGAATTCTTAAGCGGACTTTTGAGCTTCTTGATTCCTCTAGCACCAACTCATAGTATAGTTAGAAATAAGTAATCCCACTCCGATATGTCATAGAATCTATTCAAAGTATAGTTAGAGGTAAGCGCTCCCATTGTGCTATGCCATAGGATTTTTTTCAAGCTAATTTTCAAGTAAACAAAAAAAGGGTCTCTTCCTTTTCTTTTTAGGGAGCGTGGTATTTGACCTACCCTCCCTATAAGCTTCAACTTCCAAAGAACAACACACGGACTCAGAAGAATCCCTTCTTTCCCCACATTTACTACTTGACATTTAGGAGTTGATGTCAAACGGATCTCAGGATATTCAACCTAGACCTTTACTTCAGCGGTTGAATATGATCTCCACCCCTAACAAAAGCAGAAAGGATCTACAAAAAAATTCATTCAACTATTTATTCATTGCATTCGGTATGTCATCGGTTTCCCAATAAATTTGGTACTTTGTCGTTGCATATGGTATGTACTTGAATCGAAATGAAAATTGATCAAGAAAGCGGATGGTTTGGATCATAAGCTTCCCTCATTCAAACTCTACATATGGGAAGAAATTGTTCTCGAATATAGCGAAAATTGGCATTGAAAACTATGTCGGCACTGTAAAGTAGTTCGCCTTTGCGGATATGGCGACAAGGGGATCGCTTTACAGTCAAAGAGAAGGAAGTTCTCAGCTCATTTTTGGGACAACCAACTTCTTTAATGCGCACGATGTACTGAAGAAAGCGTGAAAAAACACACACACCATCTCTCGAACACTACTACATAATGGTCAAAATGTTAAATCTAGAGAATGCCATGGCAGCTGGCCTTGTGTTGCAAGGTCAAACAGAAATCCTCAATGCTCAATCCTTAAACCCAGGAAGCAAAATGAGCTCGCCCTTTCTCTCCCCTCCCCTAGGAAAATGTTTATCGCATATATTGATTTCTGTTATACTTTTGCCAATCCAATTTTGTTTACTCTGTTCAATCACATTTCATGGAAACAACGAAGTGGGCGAGTCATGGGCAAAATACCATTTCGCATCTGTGTTAGTCACACCGATGCGACGACTCTCTTAGACCTCTCTCTCTCTTTCTCTCTCTCACACAAACACACACATACAGTCGGAGGGCCATCTCTCTCATTGTTCGACTGTTTATAAGTGCATGTGGATGTGCAAAGCTACATACTAGCGGATTCTGGAATCGCAAAACGAGATCCGACCATTCAATCTTCTTTGAGTTCATTTCTCTCTCGCATGGACGGTCCTGTGCTTCTTCCCTGCAGGTATCCTTCAGCGACAAACTATCGGCAGCTCGATTCATCAGAAGCGACAATCTCGTATTGTACAGGCAATCGATCAATGAAGCTGGAAGACTATCCCCCGACTCATCGTTGTGATGAACGGAGTTCGGAGAGCTGCGAGCGTAGATCGGGTAACAAAATCGTCGAGAATCTGTCGTACAACAGAGGTCTGGATGCTGCCCTTACTGTAGCTAGCGGCGGAGTAGTTGCTAGGAGCAAGGTGAATGTGAACGTTCGTGAAGATGATCCTGATCAGCTGTACATGGCGCATAACCTTATCGATCATATCGAGAGCCGTTCGTCCACCATTGATCCTGGCTCTTCCCATGTCAGCGACATGTCCACAGACCTGACGATCGCAAGCAGTATTCGGGCCCCTGCCTCCACGATTGATATGAAAGCCAAGGAGAGTGAGAATTTTGTGAGTATTCTTTTTTCCTCAAGCTACTCATTGCTGCTTGTACTAAACAATTGTTGCAGATAGCCATTGAAAAACTCATCCCAGATAAATCCATGAATTTATGGCTCTGATATATTAGCAGATATGCACGCTCGAATCCTTGAGATTGACACTGCATCAGACACTTATACTTGATGCTAAGAACTTGATGGCTTGCTGTTGGCATCATCATCAATAGTGGACATAGCTATATTAGTTTGACCTATATTCTTGACTTGTATTCGCATCCTGTTTAGACCTGTTCAGATAGTCACTTGTTCCTTTGCATCATCACATATTCCAGAGCGTATCACATCAAAGTAAGACATTTCCACATCCAGGAACTGATTGTTGATGTCATGCTGTATCTTGTACGCATTGTATAGGCATCAAGAATCTTCGGCCGCGACGCTGTGCAGGACCAGTTCATGGTAAATCAGCATCACCGTCTTCATCAAGATATGAACCTGAACAATCCTCCAGACTATCGTCAGGTTTCCTCTCGTGTGCCTCTCTCTGTGATTCTTTTACGTATAGTACGCCGGATAATTCCGCTTTCTAAGCTAAAGCATGGCGATCTTACGCGGAAGTCGTATTGCAAGAAAGACAATTCCATGGAATTCATTTCCGTTTTGCGTCTCGTATTCTTACAGCTCAGCCTGCTCCAAGATGACCTGGCGAAAATGAATGAGGAGAACGAACGGCTGAAGCTCAAGCTAGCCGAAATACGAACGAACTACGAGCAACTGCAAAGTCATCTTTCTAGAGTACTCCAAGGTCAAGATCAACAACGGTCCGCCATTCTCAACAAGGAGGAGACCCTGTCTGAGAATTACGAGGTTTGTGTTACCCAAGCCCGTCGCTTATATCTATGCATATTCATCAATTTAGGTTTCATTATGATTGATCTATCAGTCAGAGTTGACTCTGCTCATTCGCACATATGAGCTCGATCCACATATTAATCCTATATAGTGATCGACCTTCTGTCAGAATCCATTGACTATCTGATTAGCCATTTCTTCTATATAATCTGATTCTTCATCAGCATCTCATCTCTGTAAAACGAAATGAGGAACAAACAGATTCCTATGATTGAGGATGTCAATGAGCCTTTTTTAATTCTATCCAGGCTTTGGCTCTTGCACTACCCCGGCATAACTCGTTACCGGAACGACAGACATTCTCCGATAATGCTCCGCAACAACACGGTAACAATCCAGAAGCCGCAGCTGAAAGTAGTTGCGAAACTGCCCCGAACTCCATGCAGGAAACTCCGTTGTTGCGAAAACGAGGCATTTCCCTCGTGAGCGGCGTTTTAAGCTTCGGTTGCGATTCACTGCCTTCGAAGCAGATGAAGGCTGGCGAATCCGATGTGCAACATCATCACATTCGGAAACTATCCCCAGAGTCCGCGACCAACGGCGACAACATGGCATTGTCGCCAGTGAAGGATTTTGATGACCAATTAACTGAGAAGAATGGTCCCTCAGACATTGACTCGGGGCTTCGGAAGGTGCGAGTCTCTGTGCGTGCGCGAACTGAAGCTCCCATGGTAACTTGTTTTCCCTTCTTTAGCCCTAAGGCCAGAAATATCTACAACATTTTGGGTGCATGTGAACGTTTTACTTCTTGAATGCGCACCACAATGATCCTCATGTTGTATGTCGTTTCGAGTAGTGATCGTCTCGCTCAATAAACATGGTTTCGAAATGCAGCTAAGCGATGGGTGCCAATGGAGGAAATACGGACAGAAGATGGCCAAGGGCAATCCATGCCCGAGGGCGTACTATAGATGCACGATGGCTCCATCGTGTCCTGTCCGAAAGCAGGTAAACACCACTGTCAATAGACTATATATTATCAGAGCAAAATGTGATAGATGTGAAACTTTCTAGATGGAAAGTGCAGCGGACGAACTCGTTCTGTGTTTGCGTCCTTGCATCATTGATTCGACTTTCATAAAGAGTTGTCGACAAGCATTAATTTCGAGCTTCAGTTCAGTGATTCTTATATGTGTTTTTATTTCTGAGAGTGAGATCTGAGGAACTCAGAATAATTAATGAGCATAATTACAGAAGGACATGCATAATAACATTCATAATCAGCATTTAGGTACTTAATTACAGAAGGGTTCCTATCGTTTAGTCATAATCAAGCGGGTTCTTCGTTTCATGCAGGTTCAAAGGTGCGCCGACGACAACTCGATATTAATTACAACGTATGAGGGAACGCATAACCATCCACTCTCTCCAGCAGCATCGGTAATGGCTTCTACCACATCTGCTGCAGCAACAATGCTGTTATCTGGCCCGACGACCTCAACATCGTGCCCTCCCATGAAGGTCGAGCCAGGATTCCCAAAATGCCTGAACATTAATAACCTTATGACCAATGGAGCAAATGCAATGCGATCAGCTGTCGCTAGTACCCCCGGCCAGCTTGTCTTTCCATTTTCTGGATCCACGGCCACCATATCTGCGTCGGCGCCCTTCCCGACCGTCACGCTCGACCTCACGTCAAACAATCTATCGGCGCAGCAAATATCCACATTGCAGCAAAGGGCAAGCCCTTTTATCGACGGTGCCATGCAGGACGCAGCGACGGCGGCAGCAGCGGCTGCCGCTGCTGCGGCATTGGTTTTCCCGTTAGGAAGTAGCTATGGCGGAAACTCAACTTCTAACTGCGGTAGCGCAACTTCAGCGCTGAGCTCCGTCATTACTACATCGCAGGCTCCATTAACAATAGGAAAAGCCAGTTCCAGTCAAGGGGGGGCCGTGCAGCAGTTACAGCAAGCATTCAACAACTTGCATGGAGATGGAGGACCAGAAAGACATCCTCCTGTAGCTCCCTTAGCCATGGGAAGCCAACTGAATACCGTGATGCGTGAAGCGCAGTTAGGGGGAACGATGAGCGGTCCGATGAACACGGAAGCGACAGCAGGTTCTACCTTGACACAGCCATCGCTAGTTGAGAGTGTGAGCGCTGCTACTGCTGCACTTACCGCCAATCCCAACTTCACGGCCGCTCTCGCAGCCGCGATCATGTCCTACCTCACGCAGCCCCGGTGAAAGTGAAGTTCAAGACCATCGCATGATTAGCATCGGAACGAGAAATCCCTTCTTCATCCGCTCTGTACATAGCGTCCGCTCCCTTAAATGGAGTGCAAAGCAAGTATTTTCAATCCAGGCTAACATTTTCTTTGAGAGCTGTAGCCTCTATCCTTTCAAAACTGATATCCATAATCTGCAGTACGATTTTTCCATAACCACGGAAGTCTGTCCAAACTCGACATGTCTTGCTCTTAAATGCATGCACTTTGGCGTAATACTGAAGAGGCGATCGACCTCATCTTCTCTCTCTGCTGACAATTTGTTATTTGTTTGTTTTTTTTTATTAGAGTACAATGAATTGGAAACACACTCAAACACCTGACCTCATAAGATAGAGGCACTCATCTTTGAGGAATTAATAGATAAGTCCAGTCAAGACTTGAGCTTAGGAATTAATAGATAAGTCCAGTCAAGACTTGAACTTAGGACTTTCTCCCAAAGACTCAAGGTATCAAACCACTAGGCTACGCGGGCTAGGACATACAATTTATTTCTTAGATAACATCTTTTTTTTTAAGCTGAAGTTCTTTCTAACTCCTGACCCACCAGGCGACCCCTTTATTTTCCATTTCCATAGTCTTAATGCCATGTCAGTCTGATGTAGGTATTGAACATTGGATTTTCAATCCATACTACAATATGACTGCATGATATTTACATCGCCGAAATTGGTTGCATTACATCCATCTTAAGGAGGATCCCCTAAAGGACATGTCCTCCCACAAGATTCTGAAGTCTGCTAGAATACTCAATCACTTCCCTAAGACACGTTGCCTCTATCAAAAAATGAAGCTTGTTCATGAGCTTCTAAGACCAAAAGCCTTGCACATCATTCAACAAACAGGATAGAGAAGATGAAATATCCAAAATTCGTCCTTTTGGCAATAGCCTCTTTGTCACACTTGGCTCTCAAATCGTTGTTTGTCTATCGTAGTTTCTCTACTACTGACCTGTTCTACATTTCATGATGTATAACTTGGTACAGGATAATCCTAGTTCAGATACTTGGTTAATAGATGCGATAATGCATTGGTTCTTTCTTTTTCCACACCTAGTAATCTTAAGTTAAGATTTAATGTATAGAGAGATTTTCATAAACCGATAGCATATCACGAATTCCAGTAAGTTGGACCATATTATATCCTCATCTTCCACATTACAATTTTCCTCACTAGAGCTTATAACGAGTTCTGATAAGTTAGATCATGTTATGTACTCATTTCCCACTTTATTTCTTCCTATCGATTCTCTTGTTTTTAGTATTCTGACTTCATTCTGGTTCAGAAGATCTATGCTATTCCTCAACGCGATATGTGTTCATGATTCAATGTTAAAGAAGGTTTTATTTATTGTCATCATCAAGTAGTCAACGCCCTATCATCTCTTTTTTGTTTTTTTGCAAAGAAATTCCTCAACTCAAAAAATCTTGCTCCAAACAGCATGGCACATGGAAGTTATCCTCTTCAACTACAGCTGTAACCCTTATGGAGACAATTTATACGAAATTATTGAGACAAACTTTAATATAAGATCTTCGCCTTTCACTCCTTATCCCGAGGTTTGCACATACGATACTCATAAAAATCATTTACACCATCCAAGAATCCACATTCGACTATATAAGTATCTCTAATCTTTCTCTAATTTCGAGTAGATTAGCTCGTCGTTTTAAAAGGGCATGAATAGCATCACATCAACCAATCTTTCTGTAGGAGAAAAGTATATATCCCAATGAAGATTAGACATTCCTCTATTATCCCTACATCTATCCATGAAGTTGGTTATATTTTCCAACGAGCTTTCTTATTTTATTTATGTAGTGTTTCAGGAACAATAAACTTTCTAATTACATGAAAATGGATCAGATTTTTCCAACCAATGAACAAGCATAACCAACCTTGAGTAAAAAGACATATTGAACTCCATAGAGATTCAAGATAGAAATGAGAGTATCTCCTATTGCATATCCATATTATGTTTCCACTACAGCCCCTTTCATGAAATTATTTTGGATAAGAACCAAAATGATAAAAAAAGGAAAACAAAGCTTATACAGCCCTTTTAGGGGTGGAACCGAGGTCCGTTGTATGATATTCAAGAAGTATTTTTTTATGTGAAACATTATGTGAAGAAAAACTCATTATTTCAGGTAACCAGCTTTAAATCGGAGAATTGATGAGCATATAATCAAGCGATGTACTTATGAATACATTGATGCATACGTTGACATACGAATAATTTTTGAGGCCCGAAGAAAACATGTTTTGTTCCATTTACAAATTGTGTTTCTCACCACACTAGATAAAGGTAATTTTGATGGAAGAATCTGGGTTTGAAACCAAAAAGTTAAAAAATCAACATGTAAAATTACTACATGTACCCTTTTCTGGGAAGTTCGAGGTTCTTGGCATAGTAGTAAGGAAGCAAGTCTATGTGTTGAATGATACGTGCACAGAAACTCATTGTTTTAGATAACCTTGTAAGTGATTCGAGAATTGATAGGTATATTAAAATATATATTTATGAATAAGTTGATGCATGTATGGATATTCTCGGAAAAGTCAAAAACAAAAGAAAAGATTCACTGTTTCTACATGCGTCATTTTTACCCACATCAAATTGATTATACAATAAAGCAAGTAAAAACAAGACTATCCTCAATGCGTCCCTGCTGATCCCTTATGTGCAGACCCCATATACTGCATCATCTTCATCTTTTCTCTAATTACGGCGCACAAACTCAAAGCCTTTTCTCCCTCTCGCTCTTCGTTCCTACTTTTAGATTCCTACTCAGAACTCTTTCTGTCTTTCTTCCTTCTTTTCCTTCTTGATCCATGCAAACGTGATCACATGTATACACACGCACAATCTCATGAGTACACACACAATAGGAATGCACGCAAAAACATACACAAATGCATCTGAAAATAGACAAATCTTGCTTTATCTTTTCAAATATCTAGTGAAGAACCGTGTCCTCTGTTGTCTACTTAATTAAACGAGATCAATGCTTTTCCTCTTATTTGGCTGCTTTCTGTTATACATATGTATATATATATATATATATATATATATATATATATATATATATATATATATATATATATATATATATATATATATATATATATATTAAGAGAGAGAGAGAAAGATATCTGTATATACATAATTATATATGTGTATATGTAGAGATATAAATGCATGCATATATATATATATATATATATATATATATATATATATATATATATATATATATATATATATATATATATATATATATATATACATACATGCATGCATTTATATCTCTACATATACACATATATAATTATGTATATATAAATAAATATATATATATATATATATATATATATATATATATATATATATATATATATATATATACATATACATATACATATATATATATATATATATATATATATATATATATATACATATACATATACATATATATATATATATATATATATATATATATATATATATATATATATATATATATATATATATATATATATATGTGTGTGTGTGTGTGTGTGTGTGTGTGTGTGTGTAAGTAGATACATACATACCATTGGATTTGAGGTCCCCGGAAGCACATAAATAGCACAATGAAGATGAAGAAGCTTGGAGAACAACGCAATATGGAATATATTACAAAGTGAATGTACAAAATGTAATTCCCACATTTAGGGTTATACTCTTATATACAAGTGGGGGTAGGGGGAGATGTTTAAAGAGAAAAAGTGACCCACTTGTCCTAAGTTTGCTCACGTACATCAGTATCAAAATATATTGAAAAATACCCCTCAAAGTGATGTTGTCAATCAAGAGTTGGTACTCATGTATAAGGAAGTGCCAAGCTATGCGGAAAGAGATCCATCCACAAAAGGAAGTAAGTACAGAGCTTTGCAAAAAGCTTGAAGCTTCTCCATAGGCATAGCCTTTGTGAGAAGGTGTGCAATATTATCCTATGTGAGAACATAGGGTAGACTGATCTCATTCTTTCCCAATCAATATATGCATGAGCTACCAAGCATGAACCAAAAACACACTAGTGGACACACGTTTCATAAAAACTAGTTGGGTTTTATTCCAAAAAAACATGTAACTATGGTGGTAATGATCCTATGGGGATAAAACAATCTTGGTAGCTGAGTACCACTCAAGTAGAGAAAGATGCACTAAAACATGTGCCAATGCTTGAAACTTTGGAAATGCGTAAACTTGCTCATGTGAGACACAAGAAAATGAATATCGAGTAGATCTATGCATAGTTAAATCACACACCCAACATCTTGATGATAGAGAACAACATCAAATGCATCTCTAGCATCATGAAGATTGAATTGTAAACCTATTTTCATAGAGCTTTAGCAATAGATTTGCAATCTTCAAGGCCAAAACTTTGCAACAATGTGTTAATATATTTTGTTTCAAACAATGCTATCCCTTCATAAACTTGCATAAAATGAATGCACAAATAATGATTCAAATTCCTCAAATATAACATCTTAAAAGAGGCATTCGATTCACCCTTAAATTTAGCAATATGCTTCTCATTAGGACTAGTCAGTACCATTTCATCAACATATATAACAATGATCAAAAGTAAATCTACATGCTAACATATAAGATGCTCTTAGATGGATTGTTCGGAGAACCATGTGCAATCAAGTAGGCATGTATCTTTTCATACCAAGCACATGGTGCTTGTCTCAAACCATATAATATATTTTTCAGCCTAAACACTTTGTTTCCATGTCCTTTCTATGTGAAACAATGGGGCTTACGTATCTAGACTTCCTCATGTTAGTTACACTCAGAAATGTAGCTTTATTCTCCAATTGATGTAGATTCCAACCATGATGAGCTACAAAAATTCTACAAATAGTGGTAATTTGGCATGTGGGAGCAAAGGTCTCATAAAAACTAAATACCTCTATTTTAAGCAAAACCTTTTGGAACCAACCTCACCTTAGACATGTCAACTATTCCATCCGGTTTATGTTTCAAGTTGTATAACTATTAAGTGCTAGTGACCTTTTTTCTTGGAGGCAAATCACATACGGACCAAGTAACATTCTTCATAATAGAATCATATTTTGATTTCATAGTATCCATCCAATTTTCTAAATTTTGTGCTTCATTAAAAGAGAAAAGGATCATTCTCATAGAAAAGACTAGAGGGAGTCATTCCATAGAAATCTGATGCAAAAGAAGCACTATGACATCCTAAATGAGCACCATATGGGAGAGATGCATTTAAGTTTATATCTTACAAAGTCTACACTAATCATTTAGACATAGTTTAAGTCTCTTCTATGTGAAATCTCTCATCGACAAGTGCATCATGTAAATCTACATTAGGATCCTAAATGAGTAGCATATGGGAGAGGTGCATCTAATTTGATATATCTTACAAAGTCCACACTAGTCATTTAGACATAGTTTAAGTCTCTTCTATGTGAAATCTCTCATCGACAAGTGCATCATGTAAATCTACATTAGGATCCTAAATGAGTAGCATATGGGAGAGGTGCATCTAATTTGATATCTCTCAAAGTCTACACTAGTCATTTAGAAATAGTTTTAGTCTCTTCTATGTAAACTCTCTCATCGACAAGTGCATCATGTAAATCTACATCAGAAATGGAATGGTCTTCATCAACATGTAGAATCTATAAGGGATGCAAAATAGCCTAATTTGGACTTGCACTTGATTATCCATCATACACATCTTTAAAGCTAAATAAATTCTCCTTGGTACATGAACGTAATGGATGAATTGCATCTTCCATGGAAACAACATCACGACTTACCAAAATGCATTTAGTTTGTGGATGATAAAGACAATAGCCTTTGTTTTTTAGAACTCTACCCAAAAGAACACATTTCAATGCTTTACCATCAAATGATATATTGTTTGCATAGGACTTCAAACATCACTATGAATAAGTTTTAATTGATGAGCACCTCGACATGAACCATCTCTTCGAAAGGAGTAATGCTACATTTTCCCAAGAAATAGCCTTCAGAGAAATGTTTACAAGGTGCCTCAAATTTGGGCAAAGAGGACACCATTTCAGATTTCTCTAGGCATAGCAAACTAGCAAAACTCAGACAATCAAAGCGTGCATGCCAAACCGTTGCATCTGAGATAGCCTAAGAATGTTGAGGTTGACATGCTCAAATATTCATATATTTGTAATAGTTTATGATCTTATACAGACCATGACATAAAACCCAATAAGTAATAATAACATCGCCATTTGAGAGATCATGAATTGTACATCTTTCATCAAAAAATTTGATAACCAAGCCAATCTTGGCTAATGTTGAAACTAAGAACAAAATTTTCTTGATTCCTAGAACATATAAAGCACCTCACAATGTGAAAGAAGTTCCATCAACAGGAGAATGATCTTACCACCTCCCATTTCAAAAAACAAGGAGGTCTTAGCACATGTTAAATTATTATATAGGGTCAAGTTGAAGTCAATTAAAGAAACTATGTTATGAGGTAATATGGTTGGTTGCGCCCCACTATCAAAGTACCAAACATGTGAGTCTACTTCAGCCATATAGTGCTCATGAGAAGATGGGTCACACATATTGCAAACAATAATAAATTCCCATTCTTCATTCTCAACAAGATTAGCAAACTCTCTTTTGGTTGTAAAGGCCTCTACAACAACCATTCTAGCCTTTTCTTCTTTCCCTCTATTGTAGCGATTTTTGTAAAAAGTTTTATGAGATGATGATTTCCATACATATATTGAGTTTTTTATTGTTTTTTTTTTTTGCTTTTCTGTTCTCTTCTCATCTTTGTCTTCCTTCTTCAACTATGGAACATTAGTAGATATTTTATTACTAGTAGATGAGCTCCAATCTCCTTTGTCCTTGAGACTAACTAAGATAACTTCATTTGCAACATGCATGATAAACGTGTTTTTCTTGGAGTGAACTTCTTCGACTAAAATAGAGACTTACTCTTCAAATGTTAAAAGATTTTGATTGCCAATCAAATATTAGAATCAAAACTGTGATATGAATCCAAAAGATTGTTAAGAAGATTCTACATAAGTGAAGTATCTCGCACAATTACATCAGCAAAAATCAACTACTCTTTCAAATCTTTGATCTTCTTCAAAATAATATCCATAGAATCTCCTTCATTCATATGCTCACTCTCCAACTATTTTTGTAGGTTAGCAACATGAGGATCTTTTATTGCATGTTATAGAGTGGTAAGTGTATCCCAATCATCCTTTGCTGTTTGGCAAGAGCAAATGTCTGGGATAATGACATGTGACTTTGCATCTCTACCCACCCAAACAAGTTTCTATATATGTGCTGCAATAGCAACCACAACCAAAACATGAATTTGAAGATCAGCATCTTTAATGCCATCTACATCACATTTCATAACTATATTTGTAAGCATAATCATACATTTTTTAGCATCTTGCACAATATTCCATAACCCATTTGCTACAAATACATTACGTATTATATATGCCCAAAATATGTCGTCAGCACCATCCAAATTATCATCAATAGCCAACATACGAAAAACATCATTGCTATGTTGTAGACATGAAGCTGCTTATATTGGCGAAACAAAACATGTATATATGTTTGGCACATACAAAAATGCTTGAATAATCAATGCAATAGTGTACTTGAAGGCTGAAACAGGTTGATATCGAAATTTGAACGCCATAGAGTAAAGCA
>CM035440.1:121706197-121771197 GCA_020310875.1 Ceratopteris richardii | reverse complement strand
ACATGTTACTTGAGGATATTTTTGCTTTAGGTTGTGTTTAAATTACCAAGAGACAATCTTTCCTCCAAGAATCATAACTCGATATTCTTCTTGTATTCTCCTTTCTCCGTTCAGGCATATAAAACGTACTTGAACTCTAAATCATCATTTTATTCATATTATATTCCTTCATTTGATATCCCCTTTAAATTATCTTAGTTTCCTCCTTCCAACATGGAAAGTCTAGGTTTCGACGAGAATTTAGATAATGAGTCTATTGTGTAAGCCATACCTAGAATTACATAGTGTAAATGAACTATTATCCAATGGTACAGGTGTAAAATGATTAACGTTTGTCACATCATCATCTATAGAGCCTAATTTTTATGGTTTTTTTCTTTTACTTTCTAGAAAAACTGTCTTTAAGTTTGTCAACTTTGATATTTTACACATGTCCAAGACACAGTCTCTTTATACTAAGTACATACCATCTGATTTATACAAAGGTTCATATCTCCAAGAAATACCTTAGGCCTCCATAATGTGACATGTTAAACTATTGTTTAGCTTATTTTTGATGTTGTGGAATATTTAATCATCATTATTTTTAAAAAAGTAAGGCATCTTCATAGTGCATATATTTTGCATTTTCAAAACACTTGCACTTCAAGGCTTCTCTTGCTCTATATCTATGTATCTACATGTGAGTACTATCCTATACTAGTTCTTCTATGAGAGTCTATAAAAGATTTGGAAATGCATGAATATAACCAATGATGAACCTATCAGCATATAGAATAATAGGTTGATGCTTAGTGGAACCTATGTGATCACACTCATAGAATACACTAGATTTGTATACTTTTTGACATGTATTTGGACCACATCCATCGCAATACACATCTAAATAACTATTGCACCTTGCTATTCTCATGGGCTTTATCAAAGTATTCTAAAGGCGCATGGGTATTTTCCATATCCATCAATATAATGGTGATTATAATCTTCTGGAAAATGCATCGATAGTACTTCCACCTCATCAGTATACAAGTGGATATAATATTCCATATTATGGTTGTAAGACCACGCATTAATTACTTCTTCGTATTAAAAAACCAAAAAAATTTGCCATGTCCACGTCCTGTAGGACAGTTGGTTGAGCTTTGGCCTCTTGAGGCGGAGGTCCAGGGTTCAAGTCCCAGGCTGGACATGTTATGGCTTAGGCCAGTTAAACCCAGTTGTAACCATGTCTCATTCAGTTGTAACCTTGTCTAACCCCTGCTTTGTGGGATACGGGGGGTCCCGCGGGTACTATGCCCATTCACTTATACAGTTGCAATTTCAAAGTTAAAGTCCGGGGGAGTAGGCTTCGGCTGAACCTCCATTTATAAAAAAAAATAAAATTTTGCCATTAGTATGTGCATCACTATACCTGTGGTAAAGCACTCTAAAATGAATAATAATAATAATAATAATAATAATAATAATAATAATAATAATAATAATAATGATAATAATAATAGTCATCATCATAATATAATGATTATAAACAAACTCCCAAGCCTTGGCATGCTTAATCTTTGCACAAACCTCTACAAATATGAACCTACACAACTTGTACATAAATATCATAATCATGAGATTTTAGATAAACATCATAATCATAAAACTATACATAAAACTATACATAAAACTTTTATAAATATCATAATCATAAATTTCTTCATACCCTATACATAAATACTATAATAAACATTTACTACACATCATAAACATACATCTGTTTATAAACGTACATATAAATATCATAGCCGTAAAGCTTCACCGAATTAATATCATAATGATAGATACCATAATCATATACCTATGCATACACATCATAATCATAATTCTTAAAGCAAAATTATAATCATAAAAACCATAACGATTAACCTAACCATAAACATCATAATCATAAACCTTGACACAACAAAAGTATTTAACCTCAATTGAGATTAAGAACACCTGAGGTGCAAGAGAAATTCACCTACATAGGAGGTATATGGTATAAATGTAAGAGAATAATTCAAAGGAGAGACAATAGAGTGTTCTTTTTGCAAGGTTAATAATGATACAAGTACAAGAAATTATATTGAAATAGAAAATAAAATTGCATGAGTGCACTTTTTGCAGATAAAAAATTATATCAAGCTAAAACACATCTACCATTGAGTGCCATCATGGACATGAATGTTGATATATGGAAACTCACAGTAGCCCAAACCATAATCTCGCCTATGCTCTCCAAATAAACCAACATCTCATTTAGGCCGCACACATACCCATCCTTCTTGTCAACATGAGTTTATTTATGCTTTTAAAGTGTTTTCAAAAGAAGGGAGAAATGATATTGAGGGAAGAATGATACTCAGACTTGATTCGAGAACCTTGAAGAAGATGCATGATAATGGGGTAAATAAATTGAATCCTTTATTTCTAAGTTACACATTACTCATTACATCTTGGTGATACTTACACATCCTTAGGTATTTGATCCCAAACATTAAAGAGCCATAAAATCCTTCATGTTTTGGTAAATTTGTATTTTTGGAATCCTTGAAGCCAAATGAAATCCTTACATTGATCTTCAAGACTCAATGTCAAGATCCGGAATCATATCAAGTTATTGAGTGATCAAACATATTTCAATAATTTTAAGTCACACCAATCAGTTTACTTAATTATGTAGAATATTTCCCAGTTCTATGTGGATTGTCGCATCATAACAATGATTTATAAACATGGGAACAATGATTAAATGCAATACACACCAATCTTTTTACTTGTAAATGTGAAGTGTTGCCCACTTCTAAGTGGAATCTCAAATCATGGCAATGAGATACAAACAAACATGAGGACACTAATTAAATGAAATGCATTCCATGGGTTACTATCATAGATCCCTCGTTCATCATACCCCATATCTCATGCTTATGACATTTCCCTTTTTCATTCAATCAATGTGAATGCTCAAATTCATCTATACCCAAACAAATATCACTCAAGCACAAATACATTCATGGCATGTATTCGACATGTGGTGGAACATCACATAATAGATCAAAATATAACAAATATTCGACACATTCTCACATATTACATCATAATACTATTTCACGTAAATCATCACAATTTGACCACATAAAAACATATTATTTGCTTCAAAAAACACACATAATCATAAAATGTTTACCTTCAACCGTGGAGCGACCATTTCCACTTCTCATTTTAGTTTATGTATGGCAAGGCAACTGTGATTCTTGATATCGCCAACAACACTAAGGGACTGTTCATTTACCTTTATCGTGTCAATAACTATTCCACTCTTTCCCTACTATTTTATTCATTTCCCTATCTCTTGCTCACTCTTTATTCCTTTCTTTCTAGTCTTTTCTAATGTTTTTGGACATACATCTAGTTTTGAAGGCCACTTTTCATCCCTATGAAATCATCAAGGTGAAGTTCATGTCACCCTTTGGTTCCCTTTTATTTGATGCCATAGATTCTAAAAGCTAATCATCATGCATAGAGACGAGTGCCTAGGGTATAGTAGATAGTATTATTACTTGTGGAATGTTCAATTATGGAGTTTATTTTATTGAGATTCTAATGTGATTTGTGTTTTGATATAGTAGTTGAAGGTTCTTGACTGTGCACGAGCATGGATGTATTCGGATGCATCTAGACATAAATTCAAGATTATATTTTTCATATATTTTGTAAACCAAAGACCCACATAGAGGGTTCTTTCTAGAAAGTTATAGAAATAGTGGTTGAGATCATGATTATTGTAGAACGTGACTTTTGTAAATAAAAGCTAAGATTCATTGTGAAAGTGAGAAAGTTTTTACTCACATGCTTGCTTTTTACATAATCCATCCTCACATAACCTCTATATTTTGATGTAACAAACAACTATAAATAGATTTACTTTAGAGACTCGTATGATAGAGTGCATGGAGGGAGATTGTACCCAATACTTTGTACTATGCCATCTACTACACATCTATATTTTTTTGTGTTTTCTAATTTCATATTGTCCATCTAAAGTCATGATTGCAAGATATTACAACAGTTGTATTAGATCCTACATGCGTCACTCTAGAGGTGTTGCAGTGCTCTCCATTTTTCTATCTAGTTCTGGTGCTTTCTATTTTGCTGTCTCAATTCTGATTCTGACCCTTATCTCGATTTTGATTCCTCTTCTTGTTTTGAGTTCAAGTTGTAGTTCTAGTTTTGATTTTTGTTTTCAGTGTTGGTTTTTTTTTTTTAGTTTTGCTTTTTGTTTCTTATTTTCAATTTTGTTCTTGTTCATAGTTTTTGTTTTTCTTTAAGTTTTCATTTTTGTTCTAGTTTTACTTCTTGAATGTAAACCTATATTTTATGCCCACTTTTACGTGTATTTTTATTCCTTTGGATTACTCGAAGGCATTGACTAAGGTATAGGGCTTTGGAAAACTTTGACATCTTTGGATTCCATTGGTATAAGCGAACACTCTTTAATAAAGCAGTGGGAAAAAGCAATCTCTCATTTAGAAAGGAGTGGATTTGAATTCACAACCACCATTCACAAGTGTTTTACCACTACACTACTCACATGTTTTGTCACTCTATTTGTCTTTAATTATATTTCAGATAGCATTGATATCTCTTATTTTTAAATTCCTAAGAACCACCCTTCACTTTTCCATTTTACTTCAAGACCTTTTTAGTTTTCTTATCACATTTTTAGGGATTGGCGTCGAAAGTATTGGATGCTCGATTGGTGGATCAAGCCAACTGTCAAATCGATCAGCGCATGCCGGTTGCTTGGAGCAAACTCAGGTGATAGCAAATAACTCAAAGAGCAAATATAACTAATTAAGAAAATGTGATCAGCTTGAAATCAAAGCCTTGGGTTTCCCATTTTTAATGAGGAAGGAAGTAAAACTCCCATGATCATTCATAGTTTATCTTTTTGATGAGGAAGAAAGTAAAAACTCCCATGATCATTCATAATTTACTTTTTTGATGAGGAAGAAAGTAAAAACTCCCATGACCATATGTATTTGTTTCTTGTTTATATTCGCAATTGATTAATGTATTAATGAATTGTTCATTCAAAAACAATATTCCTCAATACCTACAGACTATCAAAATGCATTAGTAGGCATTTTGAGAATTAACTAAAGCATTTTCATTTCCATCAAAAATTTCTTGTAATATTATATTCCTATCTTGCTTTTTCCTATTCAAAGGAACAAAAGAATATGAAAATTGGCTCTCAATTCGTTGACACAATTTTATCAACAATTCCTCCTACTCTCAACATTAAGAGAAAGGAATTTAATGACTCAAATTTGGAATCAATCTTTAAATCCATAGTTGTAACTAATGGTGACTCCATCTCATCAAGAAGGTTTTCTACATTAGATTTCATTTTCGTTTAAATATGTACCTGAGTTGCAATGCTGATTCTTCACGTCGGGTTCACCAATTTCAGATGTATTGGACGCTCGGATGGTGGATCAAGCCAACCACCAAATCGATCGGCACACACTGAGTGCTTGGAGCAAACTCAAGCGATATTAAATAACTCAAAGAGCAAATATAACTCAGAAAAGGTTATGAGTTCGAAAAGCCTTGGGTTTCCCAAGGAAGTCAATAAAGCTCAATGAAAATTAATCAAATCGTAGTTTTAAGCATTTATTCCAAAAAACAGATGTTGGGAACCTTCACTTTCTCAAGAAAAAAAAATGAAAATTCGGTTGGACACATTGACCTCTTTTAATTAATCAAATATTTTAAAGGGCACCTTTTCATTTAAGCAAGCACATAAAGTGAATTGATTTTAATCACAATTAATAAGTATATAACATCCTCATTAAACAAATGGAAAATTGAAAATCCTTAATGACTTGTAATAGTTCAACAACAGTCAAATCAAGAGATAAAGTAATAGTGTCTTAAGACATTTGCACAAGAAATTATGCACCTTTATGTTCAATATATCAAGGTTTTGATCAAAGCAAGTAGCAAAACAACTTTGTACAAAATCATCTTGTTAATTGTTATTCATCTTAATACGTCTTCAAAGTTTAAAGATATTCTTGTTGAGTTAGTAGAGAAGAAATTACAATCATAATAATCTTATAACACAATAGTCTAAGCTAACAGGAAGTATATATCGCAATCATAACTAACTTTGCTTTAGAACATGAAAAAGATAGTGTTCTTGTAAACTCGATGATAATTATAGCTCGAAATTTCAAATCTGTTACTAGGTTTATGAGAGAACAATCATCAGAGTTGCGCTAATCAAACTAGAGAAATTTTAATGTTTATGATTTATATAATCAGTTGAATTTAAATTCATAGTTTTTTGCTGAATTTGTACTAGTCAGAGCTTCCTGTAACACTTGTAATCATTGGAGCATCATTGAACAGTTTCGAGGTGCAAACCACGTTAGAGTCAAGAATTCTCAAGGTGCATATTGTAAAGCAATCTCGGAGCATTGAAAGGTTAATAGGTAATCAGACGCAGTCAGCGCTATTTAATGGAGATCTCCAACATTCTATAGAGCAACATTTCAACAAAAAGAATTCAAAAAAGAACAAAACAAAACACCTTCTATATTGTCAGAGTAGCACTGTGTGTGTCGTCTATCAGAAACTATTGTCTACGCCAGCCATCAGATTAAAGAATTGCCTCCGTCAATCATAGTCGTCAAACTTCAGCACAGAGATTATCACAAATGAATTCCTTCATTCTCCAACAATTGGTCATCATCGTCTTCGTGGTCACACATGCATCAAAAGACAGATCTTAATGATCTTTGTAGCATCCCCTCTATTTCGCAGTGTCCCCTTCCATAGACCAGCTATGTAACATTCGAAGAAAGGCATGCGATTCTGGATTGATGATGCGATCACACTTCTCCAGATTTCATTGTGTGAGCGTCCAAGCAATGAAATTTTCAAAGGTATAGTCCAATCAAGTATCTAGCTTCCTCTACAAGTAGCACAATCAGGATATACCTCTACAAGTAGCGCAAACAACAGATTCCTCTACAAGTAGCACGAACAGCATCCTCTTATGCTCCATAATTTCTCGATTCTTTGCCTTCCTCCTAATTACCCATCCATGCTGATTGTGTTCATGCCGCCTCATAAAAAAACTAAAAATTGATGCGCATCTACGTCTTCTTCTAGTCGACTCTTGAGTTTCGTCAGCTCCCTTTTGGAAGCAGAATCTGTTCTATTTTTCTTCCCTCTCTTTGAGTACTGTCCATCCTAAAACATCGCCGCCATGGTTTCCTTCTTCAGATGATAAGCAAGGACTGTAGAGCCCATGCGTTGCCGGCCCTCCTCCCCACATCGCAGTGCTAATTGCATCCTTATAACGTGGAGCATGCAATCTTAGTGAATAAAGCAACGATAACCAAAAAAAAAGCTTTCCCATTTTTGTACATATCAATCTCTAAATATAGAGATGCTTCTATTATCACTGCTAAAAATAGTATTCATAAGTTGCTTTTATGTAAAGAAATTGGATGGCAATGCCGATTCAACATTTTGTTCAGCATCTTGATCCAATCGCTATTTCCTTTTGCTTTTAGTATAATGCGTTGACTTGCTCTATGCTTGAATAGTAGCAATAGTGTGTAAGTCTGCCATTCCAGAGATTATTTCGTATGAGGAAGACGCGAAGATAATACACTAACGCACCTCGAACACTTGGCGAAACAATTTCAATAATGAAGACAACTCTACTACAATAATTTTGCCTGCGATAGATGTCGCAAGTCTGCCAATAATAGTCTTCTCAAATGAGTATTGACCCATAGGATTTACTTTTTCTACGGTGCCTATGAATTGATGCTTTGAAGATGAACAATGAGTTCCCTCCCAAGTATTGCGTTGAAGAAGGTGTAAAAATATTTCAACTTCTAGATATTAGGTGGAACGTTTCTCTAAGCAGTGAACATCTAATCTTGCATGGACACCCAATAATATGTCACGATATGAAGGCCTTTGACCTCTTAATGTATCTTTTGCATTCGCTTCCAAATATAGAAATCTGGATCCTATGCGGTCAACCAAGGCCTCCCTTCCTTCTGTTGCTGCATCATGCCTTCAATCTTGCTATCCATAAGCTCCACACAATTCATATGTAAATATAAAGGACAGGAATATGCATGGAGGAGAGAGAATCTCTCCATCAACAGTTTTGTTCTTCTACACATCCTTGGATCCTACTCATACGATGGAGGACATTAGTAAATCATTCCTACCCTCGGTATGATGCAAACATGTGTTAGAGCTCTTATATTACGGACTCCAAGGTGCTCAAAAAAAGATCAAAGTTCATGATGAATTACTTTAAAGGATGCATTGTGAGGAGGAAAACCTTGTATGGGTGGTGAATGCCACTATAATGGCTAAATAATGACATATATTTAAAGATCAATGACAAGAATTTCTAATGCTCACGGTCCGATGGGCATAAGGATGGCCAGATTGATTTATCATCATTATCGCACAACTTGACAATTTTTATTCAAATGAATCCTACTTTGAGAATAATAAAGTGAAGTTAGCCGCTAATAATTTGTGGCGAAGGCCCAAATTTGGTGGAATATGTTATGACTTAAATGCAAGGCCATTGAAGACAAGATCAAGGATTCTTTCCTTCCTCCTTATTTCCATGTACATACTTGTTGTTCATGGAGCACTCATGAATCCAAGGAGGGTGATACTCTTACTACTTACATTGAGCAATTCTGGCAAAGTCTATTAATGTTTTGCATAGTCTAGATCATTCCTAAAGATACCTTTTAGAGAAAGTGCCAAGATGGTTTGGAGTTGGGAATCGAAGCCAAAATGTACATACTCTGACTTAAAATGTTTTATGAAGCTATCTATTTTCCTGATAATGTTGAGAAGTAGTTTCAATCTATTACCAAGTCATTTTTTTTGCAACAACGACGTCAATGAAAACCTTTTTTCAAGCCTAATTTTTCTTTAAATCGTAATTTTACTAGCTCTTCTTATCCTAGTTTTCCACAAGATCCTCATTCAAATTTTTTCATGGCACCCATAGCATCCTTTGAACCTATCAAACACCCTACCCTTGAGACTTTTATGGTGGATGCTCAATAGAAGAGACTTTCTATCACTTGTTAAAATCACGATAAACCTAGACATACTAAATTAAAGAGTAGATTACATCCCCTCCACATGAGACCTATAGCAACCCAAATGAACAACATGAAGGAAAATCTAAAGAGGTTTCTCTCGTTTGGATGCAGGAAGCATTGGAAAAAGATTTAAGTAACTTGGGTCATAAAATTTCTACTCATTCTTCACTTTTCATATAGGGTACTAGTGATGATAGGATTGATGATATCTTGCATGATGATGGTAGTTCTCATGATTTAATCTCAAATACTTTAGTGCAAGAACTCAAATTAAAGTAGTTTCCTTCCTTGTATAAAGTTAACACTACATTTAAAGGAAGTTGATATAATGTAACAAGTTAAGTGCATGATCTTAAGGTTTGCATAGGTTCACATCTAGATGCATGAACATTTGTAATCACCCTTTTGCAATGCTATGGTGTTATACTAGGTATGCATTCTCATCATGATTATAATCCAGATACTCACTATCATATGCATACATTTAAATTTGAATTTAAAGATAAGCTTATTTCTTTGTTTGCAAGGCATGACTTCCAACCACTTTCATTAATTAGTCATAAGCAAGTAAAACATGCATTTATAAAAGGTTACAATTCATGCATTGTTCTTGTAAATTTCATAAATCATTATAGTTGTACCCTTTTTGATGCACATAAATTTATGACTGCATATAACGATTGTTTTATGTCCAATTATTTTTCTACATTACTAATGTCTTGAAGATCCTTTGACCATAGCAAATGTCTAATTCTTCGTAGTTCTCCTACTCATAAAGCACCCTATAGACATGGCATTTTCACCAAAAGGAAATAGAGAACCAAGTTAAGGATTTGCTTCAATAAGGACTTATAATGCCTAGTTCTTTTCTCATTTGAAGCACTTCTCTCTTACTTGAGAAGAAGAGTAGAACTTATAAGATGTGCATTGACTATAGAGCCCTCAAAAAGATCACAAATAAAAATAGATACCATATTCCTTGAATAGAAGACTTGCTAGATAAACCTCGAGGATCCCGTAACTTTCATAAGTTTGAGTTTAAATTTGGTTATTGTCGAATACGTATGAAGCATAGTGATATGTAGAAGATTTCTTTTAAGGCTCACACTCACCATTTATATTAATTCATGGTAATGTGCATTGGACACAAAAATTCTCCTACTACATTTGAACATATAATGAAAAATATTTTCCTTGATAAACAATATTTAATTCTTCTTTTGTTTAATGATATATTTGTTTATAGTAAGAATGAAAGTGATCATTAGAATCATTAAGAAATAGTTTTTAGTTTGTTACATTAGAACACACTTTATGAAAATCCTGAACAAAACTTACTTTTTTCAGAATAAATTAGAATATTTAGGGCATATATTTTTTGGTTAAGGAGTGCATGTGGACCCAAAAAAACTCAAGTAATTGTAGAATGACATGTATCTCAGTCATATAAGGATATACATACTTTTCTTGGATTGAATAGTTTCAATAGAAAGACTATTAAAAGTTTTTCTTATTGGGCACTTCCCCTTACCTTATTATTGAAAAAGAAAGGAAAATTTTCATTGTGATTAGGACAACAAAAATCTTTTGAAGAAATCAAACATGCACTTTCTTAAGCATATCTTCTGTAGATACCTGATTTTGTACAATGTTTTAATGAAGTTACAGAGCTACTGGATTAGGTATAGGTGTAATTTTCATAAAAATTGATCATCCCATTGCACTTCAAAGTACAAAATTTAAACCCTTGGAAACGAGTTATGCTATGTATGATAAAGAACTTCAAGTTGTTGTGCATGCTTTAAAGATATGGAAAGATTACCATTATGGGTTTTGAGCTATTTAATTGAAACGCACCAACAAGCTACTAAAAATTTATTAAATGAACCATTGATTTATAGTAGACAAATCAAGTTCACTTCTTCAATTCAAAATTCTCAGCTTGTGATTTGGTGTCAACCCCAAAAAACTAATATTTTCCATAATATTTTTGCCATTCATGTTCATTCATTTGATGACATGATTCCCACTTATGACTTACATTTGTACTTTTTTCATGCGCAAGAAATGCTTTCAACAATTATCAAAAAATGAACATTATACAATAATGGTGTTTTGTAATTTCAAAAAAAGTTATGCATCACTCAAGCTTTTATAGATTTGTATTATGAAGCAAATACATGAACTCCTTATATGGGACATAGGGGAATACAAATCACAACCTCTATTTGTAAATATTTTGACTCTCCGCCCATGTCTATTTAATTTCTTATCAACTCTGTCTAGTTTCTTTTTCAACTGGGGACATGTAATCACTTATGGAAGGTTGAATTTATGAGTTTATTTTATTAACATTTCAATGTGCTTTGTGTTCATGTGATATAGCCGCTAAATGTTCATAAAGGCATGGATAGGCTTGGACTGGACTATGAACCTCCCAAATTGTTTATATGGCTTTGTAGCTTGATCATACTGAATGTTACATGTAAGACTAGGCATGATATTTCAATGAATTACATACTTTTTAGCTAGTAGAAAATTCAATATGTTTTCATTGGATTAGCATGTCCTTCTCCTTTTATTTCAAATCATTTTCATCCACATATGACTTTTTGGTACTTGTTTATGCTTGTTGCATATGTATTTTGATGTATCCAAAGGATATGGAGGTCAAGAGAGGGTGGATATCTTCATGATCTAAAAAAAATTTGTAGATCAAATTTGAAGCACTAATTCAAAGCTCTGATAAAGGTAGGTATATATCAAAAGAAATGGTTATCTCCACCAATGTTGTGGATTGAATTTAAAACATGAAAAGAATCACTGAGAAGAAAATGATAACTCTTGCCAATGAGTCAACTCAAGATAATTGCAAGGATTGATAATGAAACTCAACAGAGATAAAACCAAACAAAACAAATGACCTTGGATATTTATATACTTTAGTAACTCTTTCATCATGTTATGATGTTTAAAATGATTTGATTGTATTTTTTCATAACTCATTGTATTAAAATTTCATTTCTTCTCCTTGTAGTTATTTGTAAAGTTATTATCACGAAAATGAATGTACATGTATATGCATGCATGTTGTTATGCATAGGCGATCTACATATATGTGTGTATGTACATATAAAAGTATGTGTGTATGTACATATGTTTAGGTGTGTATGTACATATAAAAAAATGTGTGCATTAGTAAATACACATGTATGTATAAGAAGCATGTGTGTGTGTATACATTCATTTCTATGTGTGCATTTATGTGGCTTTGTGCATACATGCATGAGAGTATATCATATGGATGTGTATGTAATGTGTTTATATATATGTGTGTGTGTGTGTATATATATATATATATATATATATATATATATATATATATATATATATATATATATATATATATATATATATATATATATATATATATATATATATATATATATATGTGTGTGTGTGTGTGTGTGTGTGTGTGTGTATGTACATATATGATCATATAGAAGAAAATGTATATGTCCTTTCTATTGCTCCAAAAAAGAGGAGGTCATTAGGAAAAATTTTGAGATATTGGGTTGCGTCTCCATTGATTAAGGAAAAGAAGAGGTTGGAAGGCATTTTCCTTTGAAATGTAGGTGTTGGATCCATAGAGCTGATGATTGAGGAAAGAAGGAGATGGAATAAGCTTTCTCGATTGTAGGAAAGCACAAATCTAGAAATTCTTCTTCATCATATTTATGGGATTAGAAAAATTGGAAAAAGAGAAGCATCTAATCACTTGGATAGGAGGCAACATGTGCATGTGTTTTTGCACAATGGATCATCTTAAGAAAGGAAAAAAATGAATCTGTTGCAGAATCTTGTAGCCATGCATACATAGAGACAATATGAAATCAAAAATCACACAAAAACTAAGATGTGCAGTAGATGATATAATAAACAATGTTGATGATAATATCCCCTCATGCAGTCTATTAGATGAGTCTGCAAAGTACGTAAATCTATATTTTTGTATTATGTTCAAAAATAGAGGTGATAATGAAGGAGAGGTCTTCAAAAAGCAGGCGCGTGAGTAAAACATTTCTCACATTTACGATGAGCCTTGTCTCCTTCTATTTACAAAAGTCCATTCTAAAGTGATCTTTTTCATAACGACTATTTTTATAACTTTCTAGAAACAACCCTTTGTGTGGGTCTTTTACTTACAAATATTTTTTTGTTCAACCCTTTCATATTAACAAAGCTATCTTAATCACTCATATATTTTAAACTGTATTGAGTCCAAGCGGATCATTCCTAACCAACTTCACTTTTAGCCCCTCTCAGTCTATAGGCATTCAACTTTTTCTTTTTCTTCTCCTTTTTTTTGTATTTTTTTCTACCTCCATCTAGCATCCATATGTATATCTAGCTTAATGCTTTTTATTTATTTCCTTTTTTTAGCTATTTTTCCTTTAGTTTTTTCCTCTTTAAGTTGGTTTATGCAAGAAACTAGGAATTACGACCACCACATGCTAGATAGATGACTCTCATCCCAACCATATGCATCTTTATATATTTCTCTCCAGGGGAGTGCCTTCTTGGGCACGTGGATAGTAACCATCCATGTATCTACCATGTAATTGCATGTGCACCAAGTGTCCTAGTTAACTCGAGTTACCTCAAGTGGATGCTTCTAGAAGGCTCTAGATCTCTTTGGGAAAAATACTTTCCCCATCTATCCATGGGGATTGAACCCAAGACCTTCTCCTTTACATCCTTAAGACTTAACCACTAAGCTAAGTGGATCACTTGTTCAAAAGAGCACATGACCTTCTAGTAAGTCTACACTCGAGATCTTTGGTCATACACACAAGTAACCAAATGGTGTCTGATTTCAGATTCGTTTGAATTGACGAGACCCTTAGATCATAAACTGACTTTAATACATTCTTCCTCCCTTGGAATATTTTCCTCCTCGAAAATAGAGCTATATAAACTTTGTATAACCAATTCAAACTTTGAAAGATTAAACTTATGAGGAGTCGATTTCTGGATGACTCAAGACTTTAAATAATCAATGATCTATTTCAACAATGTATTGAAGCATTCTCCTATCTTTAAGAGAAATAAACTAGATTCTCAAAAAGATTTAGAGTAAATGTAAAACATCATCCAATCACAAGATACTAGTGTGGTATCTAACATCAGTGTGTCGATTCACTGAGGTTCTATTGATGAGTTTCTTACTCAAATAAGGCTTCACTTCAGATTTAGTTCATGCCTATATTTGTCTTTATGGCTCCTTACTAGGAATGAAATCTTGTGCATTTCTTTGAGTCAAATGATTGAATTTACCAAGCTAAACTAGGAACTTAGTGCTTGACTTAGTCAGTTTTTTTTCTTAGTTGAAAGGATCAGTTCAAATTTAAAGTCTCACTCTTTCAAAAATTTATCAAATATTTGTGACCCACAATACTTAAGCTTGAAGTGTTTCTTTATTGAAATAAAATATGCGCTTTGGAAGATCTTTGAAGTTACTTACTTTATATCTTACTCTTTCGTTGATCTTGAAGTTACCTTAAAATATCTTGAGATACTACATTTATCCTCCTTGAATTTAAACTCCTTCTTTGAAGTTTTAATTCCTTTCAGGATCAAACCTAACTTCAAGATCCAATCAAGGACTAAAAGATAATTATCATCCATGGTCCAATGTCCCATACCATCCTTCCTACATCAGTTTGAGTACAAAATTTGGTGTCCCATACCACCCTATTTTATATTCACACTAATGTATGGGTGATACTTTGTAAGGATTGAACTCACAACCTCTTGGTTGGGAATGTGATGGGCTAACCACTTGCCCCAAAATACATGGTTGAGAACTACTTCCTAATCCTCTCTCGTAGGGTGTAGTTCAACCATCTCCTACTATCAAGGGTGTGGTTCAATCATCTCCTACCTATCACTTTATTACATTCTTCCCCTCTTTCTCAATCATTGTCCTCAATGATCTAGTCTTGTATCCGTCTAGCCTCAGTGACCAACCCCTTGAACTCCCTAGGTACCGTTGAATTGATATCCTCAACCTCGCACACTTTATTGAACCTTGTTCGCAACCTTGGTCCCTTGAACTCGTGCTCTCAACCTTAGTGTCTTGAACCTTCTTGTTCGCAACCTTGGTGTCTTGGGTCCTTGTTCTCAACCTTAGTCTTGAACCTTGTTCTCACCCATGTTTGGTTTTTTGAACCCTCTATAAATTGCCACCCATGGTTTCCCAAGTGATTCATACTTTCTAGCTATATAATCAGATTTGGAAAGTTCATTCGAAGAGCTTTCCAATGGTATATTACATGCCTCAACCCGACCTACCGATTGAGAGATACACTTGATTCTTTGTTAGGCTAACTTGTGAAAGCGACGTGTGCTACTTTGTACCCTTTCATATGATAGAGTGCCCAAGCGCCTTTTTTAGAGGCCATTGGATCATTCCACCTTGCCCAAGCCTACTTCCTAGGCTCTGATACCAATGTAAGGAATCAAACTCACAACCTCTTGGTTAGGAATGTGATGGGCTAACCACTTTCCCCAAAAGCCATGGTTGAGGATTACTTCCTAATCCTTGTTGATATATTTAGGCAGTGATGTGTGTGAACACTATAGGACCGTCGGGGCACTTTTTTCCATCTTTAGGAAGTTTTTTTCCCCCGGCTTGTATATATGCCTATGGGCTACTTATCTTTGTACATTCTCTAGTAATACATTCAGTATTGTGTGTTGTTTTCCAAGCTTCTTCTTCATCTTTGTGTTGTTCGCATGCTTTCGTAGATATCTAACTCCAACAATTGGTATGAGAGCAAGTCGCTGATTCATCTACGGTGTCGTTTACACCTCTCTGGTTGCTGTCTCAGATTCACACAAAATTTGGTGAGCATACTCAGGGTCTTTTAGAGATCATAACAGCTTCAACATGTGGTGCTAAAATTACGATCTGAGCTCGTTTTGGCCTCCGAATGCACTATCATAGCACTTGTGCAGGCTATTTCATCTTTTTGTGCCAAAGGTATATACCTATTTTGGTTTGCCACTATAAGTGTCTCAAAGTCTGCTACAGGTTTAGCAAAAAACCATGGATCCACATCTCGATCTATCATGTATAATAATCCAAACTATGGATCAAAATATCTCTCATACAAAATAAATTCTAATCCACTCTCTGGAACCAAGTCCATCATGCTAAAAGAAGACGTGCTAAAAAAGTCTAGCAACTAGTGGAACTACCACCGCCTTCTCAATAATAACATGCAAGATGTTCCAAGTGGATGAAACTTGCTTTATCCATGATCACCATCTGATCATGGCTATGATCAAATCATTCCTAACTAGGAATGAGGTGTCTCAAGTAAACTACTATAATAATTTGGCACTCCCAGATATAATGAGAACCATAATGTGAGTCCACTAAATATATTGAAAAATGGTAAGTAGATTTGTGCACACTCATAGCCCACTAGGCTAAGCATCTAGCTCACCTCATACACACTGAGTGTGAACCATGGCCTATTCTCAGGCATATCAAATAAAGTAGTACGTACTCTATAAATGTCTTCTCAATGCAATTGCCTATGCATAGTTCTTATGTGCAAATCTTGCCTTTCCGCTTCTAGGCTACTTTCTTGCATACTTGCCTTGTTTGGGATCACATACAGAGTGACTGCCTCAACTGCCCCTCTATTGTCTAATAATAAGATGATACCAGAAGATCATATAAATGAACTCCAAATCATATAGAAAATACAATCTCAGAGACTTCTCTCCCATACCATCTGTCCTACACCTAGGTAGAATACAAAGTTTGATGTCCCATACCACCAAACTTTATACCCCACATAGATGCGTGTATGAGATTAAAGTCGAACACTTCTCTCAAAAATGATAAGAATAAACCGGTGAGTACTCACAACCATAAATAGTAATAATGAAATCATGAAGTGTTCCTGAAGTGTTTCGTTCCCTCGATGGAAAGAACAGAGTCATTCCAATGATTCTATCACTCATAACTATGTTTAACATCAACTCATCTTGAGTTGAGAACTCAGAAACTATTTAATAAATCAACTCAATTAGAGTTGTGAAGGATGCGGCTTGCATCAAATATCAAGTCATGTGACTTGATTCAAATATCAACTCACAATAAATTGGAATTTATACAACTTGTATGAATCCAATTATATGAAATGAGAATAGCTAGAAAAGTTCTCCTGTTCCATGCTCTCATGGCACCATATATATTCTCGTAAATTTTGAGAGAGTCTCCTCTGTCCTACTGAGAATGGTCACCATACACCAATTATCAACAAACAAGTATCTAGGGCATGGCTAGCCCATGGTGATCACACCATCTCAAAAAATATCATAAAAAACCTGTGAAAAGTCTTTTCCTTTCAACAATGTCTCCTGCATAAACAATTTCCAACAGCAGTAGATTAAATCTTAATTTTAACTAATTTCTGCTCATCCAAAATCAATGAAATTCTCCAAAATTTTTTAACTTTCTACAAGATTTCATTAGGCACAAAAATCACTTGATTTGGATATTTTCACAGAGCTTTATGACCATTTTACTAGAAGGGTCGAACACTCAACGACCAACTCTAAAAATGTACATGGTCGTCTTCTCGAGGCCCTTAGACTGATCAAACAAACTCCAAATTCTATATTCTTTGTGCCCAAATCTAGATAAACGTATCTAGTTTTATCTCACAAAATTTTAATTCAAAATGAAATTAAATACTCATTCAAAAGTATAATTCTATCTCTGCTACACGTGCGCTTAGGTGAGCCTAGAAACAATGCCGTTGCACTTTTAAAATATCTTCTAACTATGAAGATAAATTCCAAAATCATTGAGTTTTGGGTATATCATAGGTTCTATACCCGAACAGCTTCTCCAACAAATTGTTTTGCAATTGGAGTTTCCAATATGAAAATATCATATATGCATTAGACACATGTACCATTGTTTGGACAATCCTCACCAGAGATTGGTCTGAAAAGAATAGATCATTTGACCTACCAAATGATGTCCCATCTCTTCCAAATTTAAATAGCATATAGGTAATACATTCTCAATTTGTTGATATAAGTTTCATAGTATTTTGGCATTTGGATCTTCCACAATGACCAAAATACTAAGCCTCTATACCTCCAACATTTTAAACATTTGTAGAGGCTAACTTTTACTCTTTTCTTTATATCTCCTTAATGGAGAAACATTTCATCTTGAAATTTTGTACAAACCATCTTGAGATGTTTAACTAATGATAGAAACACAAAACACTCAATTTTACTAAATGAGCTAATAGAACCAAGCACCTCTAGGTGACATGGTCTCTGGTCAATTCCTAAATTCCAAAGGCTGCACTTTGATATGCAGAAATTCTTTTCCCTATCAAATGATCTCTAAAAATAATGAAACTTGAGGTGCACAAATTGCGTCTATCAAAATTTCATTTCCAACAAAAGTCATTCCATTTGGATCTACCAATTAAGAGAAACTCCCTTTGTAACAGGCCTATGTCACTTGTTTCAAGCCTCTACCTCTACTAGCATCACTTTTAGTGCAGAGGTCATTTGACCTATCTAAAAGTCTCCAAATTACTTGAAAATCAGTCAGCTTAAAGAAACATCTTGCAGATACTTGCCTTCCAAATTTCAATAAATTTCGGCATTTGCTCAAAGAGAAGCATCCAAATCTCTATGAGGCTGCTACCTCACTAACTATTTGCTCAACCATTTTTTAAATATCTAAAAATGACGAGACATGTTAATCCTTATGATTAAACAGACTCATTCATTATCTTGGATGGATTATGAAATGGATATCTATCCATGCGTATAATGATCATCTAGATCAATGCAAATCAATTAACCATCCAAATCGTCTCGTTGAAAAATCAACTCTTTACAATATAGTATCCACCTTTTAGTGAAAGTGAATATCTATGGACGTCATTCTATTCGTTGTGCTTCTTGCACATTGATTAATCCCATCATAACCAATCATATACAAGCACTTAATACTTCTATTGATGATCATAATCACAACACTCTTGTGCGGACTCGAGATAAACTTCTATATCAAGTATGCAGACTCGCATGAAAAACAGTTTATGTGCTCATGTGCTACTAGATGAAAATACGCCGTAGTTGTTCTTGATGTATATTCCTTGTCCTTTACTCTCTAAAGGCATAATTAGCCTATGCATGATACCTCTATCACATACCTCATGCTCACCCTAACTCATCGTGGTGATACATAAAAGTGATCTTCTATAAACAGAAAATGCATCATGCATTTCAACTTTCTAGCAATCATATCGTCTATGTATGCATGTATCCACTCATGCATTTTTTTCTCTACTTCAATCAATTTATATGCTTTTAGCTATGCATACATAAGACTTCCTCTCTCACACAACATACCATCACTCTAGTTTTCACATGGCATATAATACCATGTGGCTACAAAATTTTCGACAGCATTTCGCCAAGAAAATGAAGCCTCAAAAAAATAATAATAGTCTTTACAATGATAAGCATCAGCCTAGTGGTTGGAAAACCACTTTATTTGCTCCATAAACCTACAAATAAGAAACTTTTCCACAATGTGTGTTGGGCACTACACGCCCTCATTACAATGTCTTTTTCAGTCTTCAATACCTGCCAAAGATTCTAAAACACACAAACAAGACTCTCCAAGCTTTTATGAATCAACATAAGTTAGTATAACTTCATGTGCATAGATAAATGCATGTAAAGAACTAGCTTTCATGCACATTTCAATGTTGATTTCATAAAACTCGAAGAAAATACAATGCAAAATTATAAACTTCGATGCAAGAAGTATTCAAATGAATTTATTTGAAAGAAAAATTATGATTCAAATGTATAACAAAAAATTCATTCCTATCCAAAATGGTTCAAAATATTATCAGAAATTCCTAATTATCATAATTGGACACTCAATTCACTAAAAAAAGGTTTCTCGCCAGTCAACAGCCATATAAAAGCTTGTTCCTAGATGGCTTTCAATGGTCTAAATATGGATTATGACCAGTCCAAAGAAAGTTCTTGAAGTGTAGAATCCATAACAAGTTGAATTTCTTGATTTGGAGCTTCCACTAGGACGTTATGGCCAAAACAATGAAGCTAGGCGAGTGGGCAGCATACCTCTTGAAATGATATGTAGAGAATTAAATGCTCTCTACAGGTGGTTATAATTATCCAATGAAAGGTTCCAACCACTCGTTGGAAAGCCCATGGAGGCTAATTTCTATCCCAAGTGGAATCATCTAATTTGGATAGCATATGAGAGAGTTAGGGCCATTTAAGTGGAGGTAGGTATACAAACCGTACACTTTCTTTACTCTTCACTCTCTTTTTAATCTTTTCCTTCTCTCTTTAATCTTTAATTTCTTCTTCTCTCTTCCTCTTTTCTCATCAATTTTCTTGCTCCCTCACTTTTTTTTTCTCTTCCTTTAATCCTTTCTCTTTTTGTTTCATGAATCTCTTTTTTTTTTTCCTTCTTTTCTTCTTTTCTTCTCCCTGTATTTCTTTCTCTCTACCTCTCTTTTTCTCTATCTTCATTCTCTTCTTCTCTCTCTATCTATTTCTCTCTTGACTTCTCTCTTTCTATCTCTCTCTTTTCTCCTTCTTCTCTTTCTCTTTCTTTCCCTTTCCCTTTCTTTCTCTTTCTTTCTTTTTCTTTCGTCTTCTCTTTCTTCCTTTCTTCCCTTTCTTTCTTTCTTCTCTTTCTTTCTTTCTTCTCTTTCTTTCTTTCTCTCTTTCTTTCTTTCTCTCTTTCTTTCTCTCTACCTTTCTCTTTCTCTCTCTTCATCCTCTTTTTCTTCTCTCTCTCTCTCTCTATCTCTTTCTCTCTCCATCTACTTCCTTTCTTAACCGTGCGCAACATCTCAATATGCGTCTATCTATAGTAATAGACGATTGCTTAACACCAAATCGAATTGGTGTAATGGCTGAAGCTCTCCCTTCAAATCAGTGGTCTTGGGTTGAATACCTACTCTCCACCTCGCGTTACTACTCTATATATGGAAGAAATGAAGCACGGACTTACCTGTATTTGCAAATAGCATGGACCTCCCTTTTTTTGGTGGTTTTGCCTCTTAGAGGCGCACAGAATTCCCAACCCTCTCTCCTCGATTTCTCCTTTTACACATCAATTGATGGTGCCAAATATCGAAGCTCTAATCGAAGATGAAGAAACAAAAAATGATGGTGCAAATGCGAAGAAGAAGATCATCTTATGCTTGTGAGAATCCTCCATCTTCATCTCTACCTTGCCCTCTATGGATCTCTCAAACCATGCTCTCATACCAAATGTTAGAAGTGGAGAATGACATGCCTAGGACTCACCTCCCAGCCTATTTATAGCCCTTGCCTAGTCACCATTTAGAGTTCTCTCTAAGGTCCCTCTACTCATCTGGCCATCATGAGTAGGTCCTCGTATGAGCTCTCTGCCTTTTGGCCTTGGCTATCCCCCGAGCAAGGAAATTCTCGTTCCTCCAAGCATGTACATCTCTGGAATATAACATCGAGTTAATGTGATAGGCAATATAGGCACATAAGTAACTGTAAATAAATTGTGTATTCACATGCATGAAACAACACTTGGGTGCACACATATTTCAGTGTACCAATGCTCTCCATAGTGGAAGCCCAAGTCACCACAATAGATGTTACCATGCGCTCTAGTCTACCTAGGCACTCGATAGCTATAGGCATTAAAGACATAGAATACGAGATCCAAATATTCTAGAATCAAGCACAAACATGAGACATCCCACAGAATGTACACTCTGCACTTCCAAAGTTCTCTCTACCTCGGAGCAACAAAATAACTTAAGGAGTCAATTAAACTAGGATGAAGTGAATCTCTAATCTAGACCCAAGGAAAGGAAGAGGGAGATCAATGGGTTTAATTTGCATGTCCACTTCTTATTCAAAATTTAACTATGTACAAACATTATCACTTCCTTTTATGTGTGATACAATTTGAGTCTATATACGTTTACCAAGGGTAAAGGCTCATTTTTTAGTGCGGCTATGAGAGCTCTTACTTTCTCATTTCCCCATTGCAGTAAGGATCTGAAATTATTCCCCATATTCATGAGTGCCTCAATGCCAACATTTCCCTTTACACATCCAAGTGTTAATCTAGGTTTTGCTCTATGCATCCTTTTTAGTACAATAGAATCTAAGATGAATTTTGATCCTTGCAATGTAAGTACTACCCTCTCCACTATTCCAACTAGCTTCACCTTGCTTTGATCTGCCATAGTAACCATGAATTCTAGTTGCTAAGGTGGTTGGAGTTCTAATATCTTCATTGTGGATTCCAAGATATTTTCTCTCATGTACACATAGTCTCAAATATCCATCACCTCCACATCTATATAGATTATATCCAATGAGCATATAGTCTTGAACCTCTTGTTATCAGGTCCTTCAACGCACACACACACAGAGACAGAAATAGAAAAACAATCGACGCGATATTGGGTGCAATCTCCCATGTGTACTCTGACGGACGAGTCTCTCAAAGTACACGTATTTATAGGTTTTTTTGTATTACATTTTGAAAATAGAAGTTTCATGAGGGCCGTCACTTTTAGAAGTGTCTTTTAGGAAAAACTACTTTATTTACAAAAGGCATCGCTTTTACAACAAGATAAACCTAAATATAACTATTCTAGAAGTCTTCGATTTAGTCTTCGAATTTATTTATTTACGCGCATCCACTTGTATCCATGCCCTCATGCTTCTTCATCTGCTAGATCAAACACAACCACATTAAAACCTTTTGGACATTTAAAACATTAAAAATCCATTTAACCTTCCATGATTCCATAAAATACAACATGCCTCCTAGTTGACAAGCAACTAACTTCAGTTGATAAATATAAAAATAGACATGGATGATTAGTCGCATGTCCCATCACTCAACAATATTAAGCATGAACCATGTAAAACACATGCATGGAATCAGAAACCTAGAAGTTTAATGTAATTGGGAATGATATGCAGAAATTAAATGATCATAGTGAGGTGATAAGGAGAGCTTATGTATCCATTGTGATTCCTCAAGTGAGTGATTTTTATATCTGACTAAATACCTATGATATTGCTTACCAATTTGTGTAGTGGTAACGTCATAATCTATTACTTTCTTGGGAATCAATATTTTTGCATCCTCTTCAAGTAAAGGAGGATCATCTAAAATAGGCGTGAGTGGTAAAGTACCTTGAAAAGATTTCAACATATTTATATGGAAAGAATTATGTATACCCCAATGAGAAGGTATATCTAATCGAAAAGAAGTTTCATTTATTTTCTCAATAATGCGAAAAGGTCCATAATACAATGGGGCAAGTTTTACCTTAGGATGTTGAGAAATATTTGTAAAACGCCTTTTAATGATTTGTAACCAAACTAAATCATTTTCATTAAAGTGTTTGGCTATGCGCTT
Source organism: Ceratopteris richardii (assembly GCA_020310875.1). Taxonomy (NCBI): domain Eukaryota; kingdom Viridiplantae; phylum Streptophyta; class Polypodiopsida; order Polypodiales; family Pteridaceae; genus Ceratopteris; species Ceratopteris richardii. Next base: position 121,747,470 of record CM035440.1, on the reverse strand, counting down.
CTTATTAATACTATGCATGTATCGTTCTTGACTCCTCCTAATATGCTCATGCACTTCAGCAAGTGTAGAAGTATGATCGTGTGCAAAAGAATCATCCATAGGAATGTCAGTTTGAGTGAGACTCATGGGAGTGGGAAGCTTTCTTCCATAAACAATTTCATATGGTGCACGACCAGTAGTAATGTGTGGGGTGTTATTATATGCAAACTGAAGTAAAGGGAGTTTTTCATCCCAATTACTTGGATTATCTAAAGAGTAACAACGTAATAAATCCAATATATTACTATTTGTAGCCGCACTTTGACCATTACTTTCAGGATGATATGCAGAACTAAAGTCTATTTTTGATCCTAGATGTTGAAATAATGCCACCCAAAAATGGTTACGAAAACAAACATCTAGATTTGAAAGAATAACTTTAGGAAAACCATGATGTGGAAAAATACATTTAATAAATAACTTAGCAGCTTGAGGTGTAGTTAAAGTCTTTTTAGAAGGAATGATGTATGCATGTTTACTAAACCTATCAACAATTGTCCAAATCATATCATTGTGAGATGCAGTTGTAGGAAGACGAGTAATGAAATCCATAGAAATCTGTTCCCATGGTCCATCAGATATAGGAAGTGGCATTAATAATCCGAATTGTTTACCATGATGTTGTTTGACACGCTGACAAACAATGCAGTTAGAAGCATACTTTGCAACATCTTTTTCCATGTTAGGCCCAAAGAAGAAATCTTTACATGCAGAAATAGTACTTTATATGCTCCTATGACCCATATATGGTGGTTCATGCATCTCTTTCATAACAAACTCTTTGAATACTTATGTTATGCATAACCTGTGTTGGAAATACAAGAATCCATTATGAAATGTGTAATCATCCTCATGATGTGATGTGGAATTATTGAAAGCAGTCCATGCTTGTGAAAAATACAGGTCACATGGTTAAGTGAAAATCATATCATGAAATGAATGAATATGAATAGCAGAAATATTATTAATTGAAACAGTAGTTGTTTGTGGGGATGGGAGACGACTTAAAGCATCAGCTACAACATTAGCTTTTATTGGGTGATATTGAATCAGAGGTTGGAAGTTTTGTAGAAATGAATCCCATTTATATGTCTATTGAAAATCAATGGTTGATGTAATAAATGATTAATAGCTTGTTGGTCAATTTTAATTAGAACTTCCGAACCCATAAGGTAATGTTTCCAAATTTTCAATGCATGCACAACAGCTAATAGTTCCTTAACATATGTACTATAATTGCGTTTAGAAGGTTTGAGTTTCCTATTTTCAAATGCAAGAGGATGATTGTTTTGCATTAAAACAGCATCTATACTAGAACCATTAGCATCTGTAACTATATGAAATGGTTGTGCAAAATCAGGTAATTGCAGAAGAGGTGCATGGGAAAGTGCATACTTAAGTTAATCAAAAGATTTTTTTTGGGCTACTCCGAATATAAATTTTAGATTTTTCTTCAATAATAAAGTAAGGGGAAGGGCTATATAAGAAAATCCCTTTACAAACATTCGATAAAAGATAGTTAATCCTACAAACAAATGGACATCATTCACTGATTGAGGTTTAGGCCATTCTTCAATTACTTTAATCTTCTTGGGATCTACATGAATGCCTTCATTAGAGACGATATGTCCAAGATACTCTATCTTGTTTTGAAAGAAACGACTCTTTTTAGAATTAGCATAAAGTTTTCAGAAGTAGCATAATGAAATTCATGTTCACTGTCATTCCTACTATAAATAACTATATCATCAAAGAAGACAAGAACAAAGTCTTGGTATTCAAGGAAAATATTATTTATCATACGTACAAAGGTGGCGGGTTCATTGGTAAGTCCAAAAGGCATTACCATGAATTCAAAATGGTCGTGTTGAGTTCTAAAAGCAATTTTATAAATGTCATGCGATGTCATTCTTATCTAATGATACCCTGATTTGAGGTCGATTTTACTGAACACACAAGTGCCACGAAGTTTATCTAGCAAGTCATCTATCCTAGGGATAGGATACCTATTGTTAATGGTAATTTTATTAAGTGCTCTATAATCAATGCACATTCTATACGTCTTGTTCTTCTTCTCAACTAAAAGAACAAGGGCTCCAAAAGGAGACGAGCTAGACCGTATTAGTCCTTTGTTGAGTAAATCTTTAACTTATCTAGCTAGTTCATTTTGGTGTAAAGTTCCATGCCTATAAGGTGCTTTATGAGGAGGAGAGCTACCAGGAATTAAATCAATCCTATGGTCAAGAGATCCCCTAGAAGGTGGTATTGCGGAAGGAAAATCAGCCATAAAACAATCCTTATACGAGTCCATAAATGACTTATGTGCACTTTGAAGTGTATGTGTATAATCAGTTATACTATTCACAAAGATAATACATGAGTTATAACCTTTCCTAAAAGCTCATTTGACTTGCATATGACTAATGAACGGGAAGGGTCGAAAATCATGCATTGCAGACAATGAAACATCTTTATTTTGAAATTTGAAAGTAATCGTGTGTGTACCATAATCAATGCAGCGGTTGTAATTATGTTGAAACGACATGCCAAGTATAACATCATATGACTGCAATGGAGCAATTAAAAATGAATGTTCATCTACATATGAGCCTATACAAATTTGGACATTATGCACGTCATTCATAACATTATACCTGTTCCCTATAAAGGCAGCCTTAACCTTACACATAGAAGGATGAGTAGTAAGGTTAAGATTTTTAACTAGCTTATGAGAAATAAAATCATGCGAGCTACCATCACCGTGTAAAACATTTACTACTATGCCATTAATGGTGCCATGCATTGATGGTTGACATTGATGAATTTGTTGTAAGCAAAGTGTTTTGGTGATAGATTGGAACTCCTTTTTAGCATCATGCACGAAAGAGATAGCTTCATTCAAGGATGTATGTCGGAGGGTATGGAGCTTTGCTTGCATTCCCATCTCCAAGCCATCTTCATATTTTCGTTGCAAACTTGCTTCAGGAACCTGCGCAAGTGAACGAAGTAATAAAAGACATTGCCAAAAACATTCAGTATAAATGGATACATTATCTCCTTCTTTCCATCCAAAAGTTTTCCATGCACAATGCGCATGTAGATGGAATTGGGAAGGAAGGAAAGACTCCTTAATTTTTGCTTGAAATGTGTCCCATGTGGTAGGAAGGTTGATACTATTCCGAAAAACATTCCACCATAGCTAAGCTCTTCCTACCAAATAATTGGTAGCAAACTTGACTTTCTCACTTTCTAAATATGACTCTCAGAGTAGAAATTGTCCAATTGAGAGAGCCATGACAGGACAAATTGGCCATTTTTTCGTCCATCGAATCTGGAGAATTGGAAGTTCTTAGCACCTATCTTGGAACTTGCACCTTCTTCTTGTGCCGTGATAATCACTTTCACAACTTTGAATAAGCTACGATAATCACTTTGTACCTGCTGGAGCATAGCATCAAGTTCTTCTATAGCTTGTTGAGTTGCTTGAAGTTCTTGTCGCATAAACTCTAATTGTTGCTCGAGTGAGACCCAAGGTAAAGGTGAATTGCCAAAATCCTCCATTGTTATAGGGTCCATATCTAGAGAAAAACACCCCTCTTTCAAACTATGTTGGATCCTCAATCTAATAGGTTAATTAAAAAGCTCGTTTTGAGAGCTTTCCAACGATATATTATATGCTAAAATCTGAGTTATATATTGTAAATTATGCCCTTTTCTTTGATGCACTCCTCTAGAAAATCGACGGGCGCTTCCACATGTATGAGATCATCTTGGAAATTGTAAAAGGAAGAGGGAGGTGAAAGATGATGTAAATATGACAAAAGCCATATAGAGTGATAACTCAAAGAGATGGAGTAGTGGTTATAGTACTTCCCTTGTAAGTAGGAGGTTACGAGTTCAAATCCTCCTACCTTAGGGAGTCTAAAACTCTCCATTGCCACTCAAAATTAAAATTGCCTCGTGTTTAGCCAATGGCTGCCAAGGGAGCCTTGGGTGCCAATGTTGTCGATGTTGCCAATGCATTGCCTAAGTATTTGCCTAACTTCTTTGCCTTAATCGACGCCTTAGTCGACACCTTGGAGTAAGCGTAGGTGTAAATTTGGGATCTGGTTCTGGAACAGGAACAGAGACAGAGAGGGAAGCGGAAACAGACACGGATGCAGATATAGATTCGGATTCGAATTCCTAACAGAGAATGCAAACAGGAATCAATCACGGAGATAAACACGAACAAACCCCTCCGGAGTGATATGTGCCAGGCTCTACTACCACTGTTATCAGTTCCTTCAGTGCACGCACACACAGAGACAGAAACAGAAAAACAATCGATGCCATATTGGGTGCAATCTCCCCCCGCTTACTCTGACGGACGAGTCTCTCAGAGTACACGTATTTATAGGTTTATTTCTATGACGTCTTGAAAATAGAAGTTACAAGCATATTTTAGGAGAAACTACTTTATTTTACAAAAAACATCACTTTCTAAAGCTAACCACTACTTTTACAACAAGATAAACCTAAATATAACTATTCTAGAAGTCTTCGATTTATTCTTCGAATTTATTTATTTATGCACATCCACTTGTATCCACGCCCTCATGCTTCTTCACGTGCTAGATCAAACACAACCACATTTATACCTTCTGGACATTTGAAACATTAAAAATCCATTTAACCTTCCATGATTCCATAAAATACAACACCTCCTACTCTAGACTTCTCTTGAGAGAATTTCTTCATCCTCAAAAATTAAGCCAAAGGACTAGTCCAATCTCTACGTGATCGTTTTGGTGCACATAGCCATGTGATATCTTGGGGCATTGGCATTGACATCTAGGCCTTCTCACCTTAACTTATTTCGCATAATGTGCCCTCTAGCCTCTACGTATGCTTCTTCTCTAACCCTTAACTCTTCTTCTTTTCCCTTCTTAGCAGTGTTGAGTCTCATTAGCATATCCTTTGATCCTAGATGTGCCATCTATAATTACTCCTATAATCTCTTAACCAACCATCTTAACTGCTACCTTAGGACTATGATACTTAGTTAATGGGGCATTCATTATGAAGCAATTACATACATTGTCATCCATAGAGACTCGTGCTCCTAGTGAAGCGATTATTCTTAGAATCTCACTCAAAACCATGCACCCATACATAACAAATCATAGAGCCTTACCTACTAGTATGTATTACTTAGGATCTAACTCATTGAGAGAGGGGTTGTTGGTGCACTTATCATGAGTTTAAGTGCAGTAGATTCTAGCTCTTGGTGTGCCATCTGTTATGTTTCTTCTCTCACTCATTCTCTATTTTGTTTTTTTTCTTGATCATTCTATGATTATGGGATTTGAATAGAGACTCTGAAGTTTGGTCTTTGCACTCCCATTTCAACATTCCTTGTCAACTCTCTTTCTGCCATGGCTAGAGATGTTTTCCTCTGGATAGTTGCCTTCTTCATCTTGGCAAGCTCCTAATTCTTCTAAGGTTCCTCCATGTCATCTCTTTCTTTGCCACATTTTGGAGCTCCTCTTTGAAGGCTAGCTACTCCACTCATACCACTTCCCTCTTGCAATCTAGTACCCTTGTTTTCCACTAGCTCATCCCTTTCTTCTAATTCCTATCAAGCTTTTGTCCATATTCTTGGTGAGGACTTTCTCTTAATTGCACTACATTAGTTGTTGGTGATCATAGCAGTACTTTTTGGGTTGGAAGGAGATCATACTAAAATATGAAAACCATCATTTATTGGCTTTTGTCTTGTGGTAGCTTGCTAAAGAAAATCTCTCATGTAGTGATCTCTTGACTTTGGATAGTGTGAGCACAACAATGCATTTTTGGAAAGAGGTAGCGAGCTTGCACATGGCCATATTCTCCACATTGAAAATATACTATCTATATCGAGGCCCATTCCTAAATGTTGGGGCTTGATCACTCATATTTCTCTGAACACCAATTAGCAAGAGAATATCAAAAGGTAGAAACTATAAGAACATTAAGTAGAATAGGTCATCTAAACAACTACCATTAGCTTCATCATCAGAGCTATGGGTGGAAATGGTCTTTTGGGTTGCCCCTAGTATAGAGGTGCTTTTGGTTCAGCCATCCCATTTTAATAATAAAATTTTTGGGCTTCATGCCTCCATTGCTAATGGAAAATGGTACAGCAGAGACTCCCTTTTTCCTCTTTCTCCCTCAGCTCTTGGATTTCCTTCCTCAGCCTTTCTATTGTATCATCATATCGTCTTTAGCATTTGCAAATCATTGTTTCCCCGGGATGTTAGTCCATTGCCCAAAATGAGATGTTGAGTCATTAAAATGGATGATAGCTTGCTCGATCCTTGTGTCCATAGCAACCAACTCTTCTATTGAAGCATTCAATGCCGCTAATTCATGCAGCTTATGCCTCATGCTCATCCTAAGATCCTTTTTGGCCCTTTCTTGATAAAAAAATCTCTTGTAGCCGCCTATAGCTTTACAAAATATGCATTCTTTCTTCTAAAGAGCTTCCAGAAAGCCTCATGTTTCCTTAGGTTTAAATTTTTGGGCTCATCTAGTACTTTCTCAATAGAGATTCTTGGTCAAAACATAGAATAAAGATTAGACTTCATCTTGTACCCTGTTGTGAAATGATTATCCTCGAACTTGTTGAATTACTTGTTAGCTAACCCATCTATCGTTGCTAGGAACAAAGCCATAACGGCTTCGGCTTGCCCCTTCAATACTCTACTTTTAGAGAGTGCAAGAAAATGCCTAACATGGTTTTCAAGGTCTTGTGTCGAGGCTAATTTGAAGGTAGGTAAGTTTATATTGGTATGTGAAAGAAGCAATGCTAGATCACATTAGGGTGAAAAATGGCTCAAAAAGGGCCGTGTAAGGATTTCAATTAGTTGTGCTTAATCTGGATTAAAGTTGTCAAATCCTTTAAGAAATTCCGTGTAAGTTCATTTAAAACGTATCTTATGCAAATTTTGAAGAGAGAGAAACTCGTATGATAATCATGAAAAGTTTGTGTGATATCTTACGCCTCGAAGTTTGTGCTCACCAGGCACTGATCAAAATTCGAATTTTCCTCTTGTTCATGGACCTATATAATGTGTGCTGATGGCGTTTTGTGCTTTTTTACTCTACTTTTCATACCAAGCCTCTTTCTCTCTTTCACGTCATTTTAGACACTTGCTAGTCACTTTTCATAGCAGACCATGGAGAACGTTAACCCAAATACTCTTGCTGAGCTTTCAAACAATCGAAATCATTGTGAAAAGTTCCATATCAACATTGTAGTTAGTTAGGAGTATTCGATGACAAGAAAAGTATTCGGAAGGGCTCTTCATCCTCCTGAAGTGAACGGATTGCGAAAGGAAGGCAAGAAACATATCGACATATGGACAAATGGATTTGTTTATCCAATCGATCCACAAACTGGAAGGTACCCCCCTTTTCATAATCTTCATGATCTGATTAGATTTGTAGGAGATGGTGTGGATGGTTTAGAAGGCTATTGTTCAAGGCTCTGGGATATTTCAAGGAATTATGCACAATACATAAACTGTTTACAAAACACACTCCACCAGAAGGGTTTGCATATGAGGGAGCTAGAAAAAAAATTTTCCACTTTATCTTCTCAGTTAGAATCTTTTAAAAAAATGAAAGAAACTCCTATAGGTTTGAGAATGCGGTCAAAACGAGTGAAACCTTTTTTAGATTTGACTGAAAAATCTGGCCAGAAAAAGAAAATGTGACAAATGTGCTAGGTTTCAATATGTCGAGTAGTTTTGAGCGCGTACATTTTTGTAATGAAATTTTGAGTCAAAATGATGTTATAAGACTATTGAAACTGAATGAAAATGCATGCTTGAAACGCTTTGTTTTTCAAAAACTCATGACTGAAATGAATCTGTTACTAGAACCATCTCAAATTCAGAATATTTGTGATAGTGTCAGAGTGAGTAGGAAAGGTTATAGAGCAATTTCAAAAGCTTGGTGTGAATTTTTAGAATTTAACAAAGTTAGAAGTTTTGGATTGCCTAGACCTCATCATGTAGGAAAGTTTCGGCTCTGCTTGAATAAGAAGATCACATGAGTATTTGGTGAATATAAACATATTCATGGTAACATCACTTACGAAGTGAGAAAAGAAAAGTTACATTTCACTTACAATGCATTTAACAACATATGGATAGATGTTATAAAACTTCAAACATACATGGTTCAGTTCTATAATATAAAAGAACATGAATGTTCTGGTCTATTGAAATTTGTAATCAAACTTGATGAAGCTGAGCTTAAAGGACATCAAAAGATGGAGAGAATAAGTATTGCATTGATGAACAAAGCTTTGGACTATAGCCTTGGGAAATTGGATACTCCGTCTCTCAAAGTACAATCAGAAATGGAGTTATGGTGGGTTGGTTGTGCTCAAGTTCCATCTGAGAGCCATAAAACACTTAAATGGTTATTCTCACAAACAAACATTCCAAATGTTATCCAAAGGCATCATGCAAGAGAATTGTTGAATGTCAAAGACTACGAGAACTTTCAAGTTGAGTGGCATTTGAGTGGAGACCTAAAGACACTCAAATGCATGTTTGGTATAAGTGGGGGAGCAAATTCTAAGTACCCTTGCTTGTACTGCATGCAAAGCCCAAGCACAAATGGATGGATTGCAAGAGCATTGACAAATGTACACATATGTACACTACATGCAGAGTTAAGAATCATTAACAAGTTGGTCCGTCTTCACTTCGATTATGCATATTCTATCAAGCCTACAACTCTTGCAGATGAATGCATAAAAAAATGTGAATGTCTTCTTTCAGAAATGGATTTCATGGTGGTGATGTTCATCTAAGAAAAGATCCAAAGCTTTCACAAAATACAGGTGATGTACTATAGGATGTCTCAATGGGAGGTGCAAAAGCAAGGAGATTCTTCAGCAACCATGATGACAAACAACTAAATGCCATGTGGAATTGTTGGAAAAAATTTTGTGAGGTCACGACTAATGTAAAAAGCAAACCAGAAATAGCACAAAAGAGAATGGAGATGTGGGTCAAACTAGATAATCTTTTTAAGATCATGAGGCAGCAGGTAACATCAAAAAGTTATGTGACAAATTTCAGAAAGGCGACCACAAAGCTTATAGAAACCATCATAAAGGCATGGGGTGCCAAAGACATAACATACTACTTGGTGAGCTCCAAAGATATTTTATTCAATTTATTTATTTTTAATTGAAATAAAGATCTAATGAGATTCTTCTGCTCTTCTAGCATATTCTTCTTGTGCATGGTGCATTCTTTGTAGAAAAAGAACCACTTGCCATGTGGAACACTCAAGGCATGGAAAAATCTCATTATTAAGCAAGGACAAGCTTCTTTAGGTGTACAAGGAAAGGAGGAGGAGTAACAAAGAGCAATGCATTCAGAGAGCTTTTTGATTCGTTCTTTAGAAGACAATTACAAAGGACCTCATGCCAAATATAATCAGAAGGATATGGCTATCACCAGACAAAATCTTCATGTATCAATATCACAAAATGAAAAAGACTACATTTCAAACAGAGCTTTAATATTTGCAATGTCTTGTATTTCTTTGAGAAATAAAGTTTTCATGTATGTACATTTCATGATGTATTAAGCTTTGAAAAGAAATATGTCTATTACCATCAGATGACTTTGACCAAAGAATCAATAACAATTAATATTAGGCCATGGATCAATTACACCAAAAAAATTTGCAATGTCTTATATCACATTGGGCAATTTCTGTATATGTACATTTGTTGAGATATAGAATTTGAAAAAATCAAGTCATTCCTTGAGCCTCTTTAAAGAGCTTGGCTTTGGCAAATCACCTCTATATCTGAGGAACTCTTTTCTCCTGTATCCAGCAATGCTTTTTAAATCTGATACCTGTGCAGCCATTGCATAGCTTGAATAACAAAGAAAGTACCTTGCCCTTGAAGCATTGAGTCTTGGGGCATATCCGAAAATTCTGAATGCAGTTGCTCTTTCAAGCAGCAAAACTCTGAAAGCATTAAAGGGTATTGGAGTAAAACCGATGTATTTTGATAGAGTCCTCAAGCAGAACAATGGAAAGTCTGGCTCCTCACTATAAAGCTTGTGAATAACACAAAAAGTGTTTGGGTTCAAGTTTGGAAGATGGTGGATAATAGAATGAATATCCACCTTTGCTTTTCCTTTCTCTTCTATGGCTTTTCTTGTTCCCTTGCCCCTGCCAAGGTAATTGTCTTCATCCAATAAAGTTAATTGTGGTAAAAATGAAAAACAAGGTTAGTTGAAGTGCAAGCACACTTTAGGAGTCATGAGAAGTAACTTGAAACAATTAGAAAAAAAGCAAGAGACATGACTGATGCAAGCGATTAGGGTATTTAGAGAAATTCAAACAGTCGTTATCGCTTGCATCGGTCGTCATCAATATCTCTTTGCAAACTACCTAGAAACATGTAATATTTGATGAATGAGGGGAATTCTTACAAGCCAGATATCTATTATCAATGCTGCATGCAACTCCTAGACACGACTGATACAAGCGATAAGGCCCAACGGAAAATATCCAATGGGCCTTATTGCTTGCATCAGTCGTGATCGATTTCTGACACTTCTAATGGAGAACTTGGACAAGTTTGACACAAGATAGAGATTTTGCATTGGTCCCATCTCATATCCTTAACCTAAAATTCTTGAGGATATAGTTAATTGTATACCTTGACATGATCTTACTGAAGTCCAAACACGACCGATGCAAGCGGTAAGGCCCAACGGAAAGTATCCGATGGGCCTTATCGCTTGCATCGGTCGTGATCGACTTCTGACACTTCTAATGGAGAACTTGGACAAATCTGACACAAGATAGTGATTTTGCATCAGTCCCATCTCATAACCTTAACCTAAAATTCTTGAGAATATAGTTAACTGTATACCTTGACGTCATCTTCCTCAAGTCCAAACACGACCAATGCAAGTGATAAGGCCCAATGGAAAATATTCGATGGGCCTTATCGCTTGCATTGGTCGTGATTGACTTCTCAGTGTAAATGGAGGCCTTGGAGAAAACCGATTGTGGCATCTCATCTCCTTTGCCTTAAAATCATGTGAATATATTTTACTACATACCTTGACCTCATCTTCCTCTTCAAGTCCGAACACAACCGATGCAAGCCATAAGGCCCAACGGAAATTATCCGATGGGCTTTATCACTTGCATCGGTCGTGGTCAATTTCTCACTAAAAATGGAGATCTCGGACAAAACCTTTAATTCATAAGAATATATTAAACAACATACCTTGACCTCATCTTCCTCCTCAATGAGCTCTTTTGAGTCAATACAAATTGTTCCTTTGTCCTTAGAAACATCCAAGAATGCTTAGCCGCGCCCAAATGAGTATATTCCAAGTTGCTTCTGATACTCATCAAACTCTTCATCAGCAAGTCTTGGCTTCTCTGAGATAGCTTTCTCAAAGCATTTTGAAAGAGCTTGTGATGAATCTTTGAATTCTTCATTAGAAAAATCCAAATCAAGATGCAAAAATTCTTCTTTTCTTTCTCCTTTCTTATTGATGAATCTCCTTGCAACTTCTTCTGACTCAGCTATAGCTGCAAGGCAGTAGTCCTCCCTTAGAAAGTTCCTGAATGTAAAATAGAGGTATGAACTCTTTTTCAGAGATAAAGTAAAAAGGTAGATTTGGGAGAAGTAGGGACTTCTCAGACTCTTGAACTTCTTCAGTTGTCTCCCTTATTGCAGTTTCTGCTTTAAAAGTGGCCACATCAAAATCTTTGACCTGCTCTTCTTCTGCTTGGAAATTGATCTCCTCAACAATCTCCATGACACCTTTCATAGTTTTTGAGCTTTCCTCAAGTGTTAGCTCTAAGAACGGCTCATTTTCAACATGAACATTTTCTTCCTTTTCAACTGAGATATGATCAAGCCATATCAAGAAGGCAATGTTTAAAGGGAGCAAGCAGCAATCCTTTTCATGCTCTGGGCATAAATCAAGCTTCCCTGGCAAAGGGGATATCCTTTTGCATTTTCTTGTGATTTTAGCCCTATCTATTGGATCCTTCCCAAAGATGTGAGGATGGACATAGGTTTTCTGAGAAATAGTAAGGATACTTCCATTGATCAACCCCAAGAAAATCTCCCACTCATCCTTAAGAAAACTTTTCGATTTCTCTAGGAGTTTTTCAAAATCAATTTTGGGGTTGAATATCATCATTGCATAAGGAAAATAATCTACAGTTAAACCCTCTTGAACCATGAAATCAAGAAGTTTCTCTGATGGAGAGACACTAAGGATCTCATTCGTTCCCTCCATCTTAGCTGCAGCTTCTCCTGTATGTCTATTAGGAGAACAGAACCGATGCAAGCAACTGGAGCGAGTCAACGTAGGTCAAACGGGGAAAATCGCTTGTATCAGTCATGTTGGGGACGAAAGAAAAATACGCATCTCAATGAGACAAATTCTCTGAAGGTTCAAAATTTGAGTTTGTGAAGGAAGTAGCTATTTATAGGCGAGAAGGGGAGAAGTAATAGTTGAATGACGTGGACCAATCACCGAGTGCCATGTGGCAAAGCGTACGTTGGCCGATGCAATGGATAGATGATGTGGACCAATCAAATCATGCCACATGGCAAAAGACATTGGAATTTGCAATGGCTATATGACGTGGACCAATCACGGCATGCCATGTGGCACCAAGGGTCAACTCACTTATGGGACCTATTTAAGCTTCCCTATTCATTTCCTTCATTTTTTTTGTCAACATTTGCCAAGCGTCGAGGTTCCATCGCCACCAAGTTTTTAAGTTGCTTCTTCACAATTTCTATAGAGAGCACTCTCTGCATTAGGTAATATAGACACGACGGATCCAAGCGATCATGGTACATCCGAGATTTTTGGATAACCCTAATCGCTTGGATCGGTCATGTTTCTTAAATGGCATCGAGTCCTTCATCATAGCTTGCAAATTTTGGTTTCCTTAGTGATGCTTGAGTATTAGGCATTGTTACCTTTATTTTAACTTGTATTTATTGAAATATGATGATGAACTCAGGGACGATCGATGCAAGCGATTAGAGACATCCGGGCATTTACAGATGACTCTAATTACTTGGATCGATCGTGTCTCTTACAGTGCAAAGAGTCATTGATCATAACTTTCAAATTATGTTTTTCTTAGTGATAATTGAGTATTTTGCATTGGAAGATATATTTGATTGACATTTGATGATGAATTCAAGGACGACCGAGGCAAGCGATGAGGGACATCCAGGCATTTCTGGATGACTCCTATCGCTTGCATCGGTCATGTCTCTGATAGTGGAAAGAGTCATTGATCATAGCTTTTTGAGAGTAAGTTTTGATAGTGGAAAGAGTCATTGATCATAATTTTTTGATAGTGGAAAGAGTCATTGATCATAGCTTTTTGAGAGTAAGTTTCCACTTTTCCTAATTCCTTGCCTAAAGACTCTGATTTTGTGCAGAGTATGGCTAGGACCAAAAGGATAGCAAGGAAATTGTACCCTGAGGGTCAGGACCAAAATGCCCTGGAACAAAATGCCCACGGGGAAAATGGCCAGGAGCAAAATCCCCAGAAGGTTCAAGCCAATGTGCTAGACAAGCCTTCAAAAAAAAAAGGGTCAAGTACCATGTAAAGTCCTTGAGGGAGACTAGAAGAGCTCAAAAGTCTGTGGGATTGTTGATCCCTTGACTTCCATTTATGAGAGTTGTCAAGCAGATCTCAGCCAACCTCTGTTCTTTGATGAAGACCTCATCCTTTGTCAATGTGAGGTGGCAAACTCAAGCACTGCTATGCCTGCAAGAAGCTGAAGAAGACTTTGCTATTGATTTTATGAATGATGCCTATTTATGTGCTGCTCATTCTCATAGGGTAACACTAATGGCAAAGGATTATGTTATTGTTTCAAGAATAAGATATAAATTTGATAAAGCTCTGGTTCGTATTCATCACCATGATAAAAAATTCTTTGATATTTTAAATATACCTCCAGCTCGAGCACGCAAAACAACAGTTGTCATTGAAGAGATCAACCCTCAGGTCACTCATGATCATGAAACTAGAACTGCAGCAAATAGTGAGGAGGAGAGGAAAAATCATGGATTATTTATAGAGGAAAATGTCATCTTAACCCAGATTCAAAAGTTACAGAAAGCAAATAAAGAGCTCCTCAAGAAAGGAGATGGGCAGATAATAGGTAATGTTGCAATGCCATGGCAAGAAGATTGGTTTCTTGACATTAGACCTGAAGACAACAAAATGTTGAGGGAGCTTCATGTTGAAATATCAGATAGTGTGGTCAACATTTCACTCAGGTATAATTTTCTGGTTCCTTAAAATGCTTTTGTTTTGCTTAATTTTCTAGTTCCTTAACTGCATTTTTATTTCTTAATTTGTAGGGTTCTTCTTCAACAATGTGAGGAAGCGGTTCAAAGAAAAGTACTTATTTTAGATCCTCTGGTGACACAGTGTTTTTTGCATAAATATGGAGATGCCAAGTCCTTTCTACATGATTTTACAGAAGAGGTAGAATGTGTTATCTACCCATATATTGAAAAGTAAGTATTCATCTTCATTTTGGAAAGATATTTGTTTCATTTAAGAAAGTATATTTACATGCAACTCATTGACAGGGGCCATTGGAGTTTGATTATTGTGGATTTCAATGCATATCAAGCTCTTTTCCTCAATTCTCTTCAATCACAACATGGGAATTGCAAAGTGTAAGTTACTATACATTTTGTTGTTCTCTATTTTAAAGCCATGCCATCCATTCTGATTTTCACTTTACAATGCAGTGCTGCAAACCTTCTCAAGATGCATATTGATCAGAATTTTCCTGGAATTGCTAAAATGAATGAACAAAAGCAATTTGGATACATACAAATTCATGTGCCATTGTAGAGAGACTCAACATCATGTGGCTGGAGAGTGATTGC
The DNA here is from genome assembly GCA_020310875.1 of Ceratopteris richardii. Classification (NCBI taxonomy): domain Eukaryota; kingdom Viridiplantae; phylum Streptophyta; class Polypodiopsida; order Polypodiales; family Pteridaceae; genus Ceratopteris; species Ceratopteris richardii. Next base: position 121,732,453 of record CM035440.1, on the reverse strand, counting down.
AAATGCTGTAAGATTCTTGGAAAGAAGGTTTTACAGTCCTGAATTGAATTTATCAGACTACCCAGATGCATGGATCATCTTGATCAGAGAGAGAGCAATAAATGGCATCATGAAACATGCAATCTGCCCATATGATCCAGACTCACCTCCACCCCCTCCACCTGATAAAAAACAGTCTGAAGATAAAAAGAAAGGGCTTCCTCTTCACTCACCATTAAAGCATGGGAACAACAAAAAGAGTCAAGTTGAGAGCTCCAAAAAGGGATTGAAGCAACAGAGAAAACAGGGCTCCAAAAAGGATAGAAAGGGTTAAATCATTTTTGAGTCTTAGATTGAAATCTATTGTAAAACCAACATAGGTTGGAAGATTTATTTATGTACAAATTGTATGTACTTATGCCAATCTTCATCTGGAGGATGGTCATTGTAACCATATTCATTTGCCTTTACAAGATTTATAGCTTGAGAAATATACAGTTGTATTGAACCTCTTGAGAGTTAAACAAAAGTTCATTGCATCGTCCGTCTAAATTTGTCCGTGTCACAAATATGAATGCATTGTGGGTTTCTTACTTCATTCCTGTTGGAAAGTTTAAATTGGAGAAGATACAAAAGGATATAAAGAATTAAGAGGACACGGCCGATACAAGTGATACAAGGAATTAGAGAATTTTTTATTGCCCCTATCACTTGCATCCGTCGTATTATCCATTTCTTTGTTGTTGCTAGTTGTTTTTATACTCATGAGTCAAATCTTTATGCAAGGTCACTTGTTGAAGTCTCTGGCGGTAGTTTGCTAACACGACTGATCTAAGCAATAAGGGCCATCCAACAAGTTCAGATTGCACTAGTTGCTTGCATCGGTCGTCTTCACTTATCTCGTCCCCTCTGTTTTATGCCTTAAGTCATGCTCTTCTAATTTTGAAATACCAAACCTTGGATTGGAATTTGCACCAGGTTCTCCACCCTCTCTCATATTACTTGTTATGTTTACCATGATAATTTCTCTTGCATTACTTGAGGACAGAAAAGTTGGATAGAATCAAATTATTTAATTGAGACTAATGTGCACCTTTGATAGACTATAATAATTAAATTGAAATCATATATTGAATTCTAAATCTCTTGTTCATCTAGAATTAACTTATGCAAGTTCCTTTATAATTTTTTCTTAGTTGGAACCTCATCAGAATGTTAAGATTAGACAAAAAAATGCCAATATGAAATTAAGGACCTAAAATATATCTAAGAATGTCTTGGTTTATATTCTTATCATTGTACAATAAGAACCTCATCAAAATCTTGAAAGTAAATTAAAAAATGCAAATATGAATATAGACATTTAAAATTAATAATTTAACACACATTCTTTGTCACCATCCTGCAAAGAAAATTCAATGGAAGTATCAATAGAAGCTTCTATTAGAGGAAGATACATTATGTAAGAATGTCAAGGTTAACTTGTTACAATCTTAAAGGTTGGAACTTAATCACCCTTGGTGGCAGGAAACTTATGCAAGATAATGATTTCTCTAATCTAATGTTAACTATTGCATCATCAATTGAGAATCTACCCTGAGATGATACCTCATCAAGGTATTCTAGGAGCTCCCTTACATTTTTTGAGATTCCAATTTGCAGTTACAACTATTTTCCTTGATTGAAAATCTGGATGAATCAATACTTCTAACCTCAAATTCTGGACAGCTCTCCTCTGAGTCCAATGCTATCCAAAGTCCAAGCTTTTTTTTCCACCTTCTATAGTCATATCCTAGAACCAGAGATTGTCGACATATCTGATATGAGATTGAAAGAGAATTGGGACTAACTTTACATAAAATAATGTCACCTAACTTTTGAACTTCTTTGCTATCCCATTCCCTACCTAAAACATCATCAATCTCTGAAATAGAGACTCTCCTATTCAACCACATTGTTTTTTTCCTCTATAATAACATGTTTTTAAAGCATGCTACAAAGACATGAATAGGCAAAAACCATTGAATCTTTATCCTTCTCGAAATTGGGTCTGCTGACATTGCCTTCTGGATGTCAAATTTAATTTTGCATAGAAAACTTGAAACTGTTGAATGATCAGGAGCATCCCAATCTAATGAAGAGATGCAACGACCAGGTACATGTACAAGATTTCCATAAGAACTCCTCCTTGATGGCACTTGATAATCTGCATAATGGAAAAATAACTCTATGCTATTGAAAAATTGAACAGATTTGTCTGCATACATGAGTTCTGCATATTCCTTATGAAGAACTCTGAATGTTCCTGTTAAACATTCAACAGGTTGCCATTCCACAATATTGGAAGGAAAGATATCTACAGTACAAAAACATATGTTTTATTATACAAAAACAACTGGAATGATAGAAGAGCATTGTCAAACTTCACTTATAGTACGAAGGGAATTGCAGATGTTTTTCTAGAACAAGATCCTTAGCGGTGTACACATGTTGTACTCGTGCAAACCATTCGCATATCTTCAATTTGAAACTGAGAATACGTCCCTTCCAGTGGTTTCTTGTGTTGTCTCTTTTGGCACGCTTGACTTTATGGGCACCTCTACAGCTAGGAAGCATAGTTACCCATTCATTTACTTTCACAGAAAGAGGTTTCCACAAAGAATCCTCTCTTCTGTTGTAAACCTCACATGAGGTTATGCGATTGGAAGGACGACGAGAAGAAGAAGCCATTTGAACTTAGGAGAAGAAGAATGTTCAAAGTGAGAAACCAACGTTCACAAATTTTGGCAGTATTTATAGAGAAAAAGGCTTTGTACACATGGAAACTTTTGATTTGATGTAAACCCTATCGCTGAATGATCATGAAATTTTGTGAACCCAAAAATATTGCATATCTTCAAAAATCAATTCCTTCTTGGAAATTCGAGAATATGCTTTGTGTAGTGTGCAAAAGTATCTTTTTTTGCATCAAACCAAAAAATTGTACACTGAATATGAGACTCTTCATCACTTTAGCAGCGCTTTTAGAGAAAATTGTATTAAAAAAAGAAATTCTTCATACGCTTAAAAGAGACAGCAATGTTATATTCTTGTACACGTGGAAAGATGCTATTTGTCAATTTCCTTAATCTCGCATTAGCAAACAGCCCCTTTTTGGCCGTTTTTAACCCTAATGACCCTATGCCATTTCTGGTTCTTCTATGTTTTGTTATTTGCCTTTGGAACTTTTTGAAATGATAATGCTATGCATCGGACTAGATGATTTAGGGTGTGAATTATTTTGTGTCATAGACAGCCTAGGCCTAAGAGATAAACAAGCTACTAAGCCCTCATCCCATCGTGTGCCAAAAATTATACAAGTTGGTCAGAAATTGTATAGAGCTGATACTGTTTTGTGAGACCACGAAGGCATTGCGTTCACTACAAGACGAGACAGACTATAATAAATTCCTCAGGGATCCTTTTATATATAGATCTCATCATTGATACTTTTACAAAATAACTTAAATAGAGACGAATCTAATGGGTAGAACAAGAAGTGAACTAAACATAAACTTCTGTATTATTTTTGAGTGTGCTACAAAAATTGAACAAAACTGTCAGATGCCGCTTACAAGATTGCAAGATACCTTCTTGAAACAAATGCTTACAAATCTGCATAAATTGTTCTTCAAACAAAGCATAATAAAGAAATATAGAACTCCAAGCTATCATGGATGTGATATCAAGGGTACATGCACATAGGTTTCCTCAACCCTAGAGGCTCTTCAACTGCCTAAATCTCTTGAGACTCATAGGCAACGGGAAACACCAAAAGGTCTTGGTATAGAAGAACTAGAAGCCAACTCACTTCCCCCATGCTTGGTCGCTGAATGATCACCTCTGATGCTAACCCTCCAAAGGATCACAACCATGTGAATCCGTGACCTCTCACAATTCCTTGATGAGGCACTAGTATATGATGTGTAGACTACTCAAAGCCTAACCACCGGTGCTTCCAATTAAAAGAGTCTAGTTCTAGCAATTGACTTCTTCTTCCCAATGTTGATGCCCAAATCACCAATTGTCACACCCCCTTCTGAGCAATCTCCACTTCTTAGAATGCCAAGCTATGAGCTTTGATCCCTCTAGGTGAACACTCATGAAATCACCACGGATGCGTGTTGTCTTCCATTTCCACACCACTGATGATGTCTCTAATCCTTCCTAGAATCATCAACTATCCTATTTCTTTGGTCTTCACCTTCTCGACAATGCCAGTCACACTTCACCTTCTCCATTGCATCACTCATATCCAAATATGTTGCATCTATGTTTTCTCTCATATGCTCTAGTTCTACACTTCTACGTCCTCTTCTATCTCTTGTCTGCTACTACTGTAAATTCTTCTCGAATGACTCTATGGATATGTGAGCTTTTTTCTTGCATGTATCTCCGTGTATCTAGTGCATGAGTAACACTCAACAATAACATAACACTCTAAGACTAAGGAACCTAGTGCTTATGCTCATTCGGTATGTGCATGAGAGTGTATGTATCTTTGCATCTATCTCTAGCCATATATGTATGCCTATCTAGGCCCTTGTGTTCCTTCAATTGTGTGTATATCTATATATCTCCTTTTGTGTGTATGTGTATCTCCTTGCCTTTGTATCTGTTCTTTGGCTCCTAAAGCTCCCTTTATGTTGTGAATCCCTTAATCTGCCTCGACAATCTTAGATTCTTCTTTGTTACTTCACCTTATTGTACCATGATAGCCCTAGTAGTTGGAACTGCCTTTTTTGGGGGAAATCTATGAAAATATTTGATTCCATTTCCAAGAAGGGCATTGGAGATGGGGACCTCAGGTTGTGGATGTAAATTTCATCTAGAGTTTGCAATAGAGATCACAAGCACGGAATTAATTGTAATTAAATTGCATATTCACAAGCATGGAACAACACTTGGGTAGACACCAATTTAGACGTACTAATGCTCCAAAGACCAGAAGCTCAAATCACTATAGTAGATATTACCATGCACTCTGGTATGTCTTAGCTAGTTTTTGGGCTATAAATTCATTCTTTTCCAGTGCCATTTTATTTAATATAGTGACCACATACACACATGTAGGCTTTTGTGAACACCCCTTATGTACACCCATGTGTTCATTGATATAGTGGTTATGTTTTCTATAGAGCCTTTGAGATTTATGAAGAGGGTGGTGAGTGGTTTTTATGAACTAGGAGACACCTAGATTTTCATGATTGGTGATGTAGGTGGAAGAATAACCCTAACCTTGCCATAGGAGATGTATGCTAGTGGAGTCATAGGTGGTCGATAAGCCTACTTGGCTTCTTTCAGTTAAGTGGTTATATGCAATCGAGTGAATGATTCATTATGAAAGTTTACATGAGACCCCTCAAAGCTTTATTATCTCTCTACATTGTCCATATGCTCATTTTGTAAAAGAGGCTCTAGCAAAGTTTTTGAGATCTTAGATGTTCAACTTTAAAGTGGTTGAACTTACTCCTTGAGATACGTATTGGTGTGAGTACATATATTCTCACATAGTCCCTTTGGTTGGTCAATGTTGTTCATTCATCCATTTTTTTGGAGAGATGCCACTAGATTTCTCCTTCAATCTCACATGTGGTCATGTTTTCAAAGATTACTAGCGTTTGGACTATTTTAACTCCATTATCATTCTAGTCAATTATCTATCATCATGGCATCGTAGATCTCATGCACATTTTGGGTGATCATGGTCTCATGACAGTGTTCCTAAGATGAGTTATAATTTGCAAATCAAAAAAAACTTTGAAATCAAAAAATTTGATGTCATAAGATTTTTTATATGGAAGAATCGGGTTAAAGATGTGTTGATTTAGAGGAGGTAGTGGAAGCTAATGAATGGAATCTCTAAGAAGCCTATTGATATGGATGATGATGAAGATTGGGATATGTTGGATAAGATATTTAGGTCTACCATTTCATTGCACATGGTTGATAATGTGTAATTTATAATATTGTATTGTAATAGTGCAAAGGCGCTTTAGAAGAAGGTAGGAACACTTATGAAAAAGAGATGACATCAAATAAATTGTATAAGATGAAAAAGTTATACAAAATTTTCATGAAGGACAAACATAGCATTGCTGCTCATCTAAATGATTTTGATGCTACATTTTCTTATTTAGAGGCTCCAAGAATGGAGATGGATAATGAAATGAAAGCAGTCTTGTTGTTATGCACCTTGTGATCATCATGGGATTCATTTTGCATAGCTATTAGCTATAGTCTAGCTAGATGTAAACTAGTCTACAATGACATATGTGGAGCACTCTTGAGTGAAGAGACATGTAGAAATTCTATGGTTGGCACTAAGAGTGGAGATGCATATAGTGTTCATGATGGTTGCCAAGGAAAGAAACAACATTGTGGCAAGAGCAAGAACAAGGAATGTTCAAGAGAATAAGAGTAGAGGCAAATTAGGGAAGAGGTATATCAAGTGCCATTAATGTCATAAGAAAGGAGCTTATGAAGAAAGATGTTTATGCATTAAATAATGCTAAAGGTCATTGAAACCATGTTGAAGGACGTGTTAAACATTTATGTGCTCCATCTTCTTCAACTGTCAAGATAAAAGATAGTAATGTTTTTTATGATGATGATGATGTGTTGAAACTTGATAGTATTGTGCCTAGTGAGTTTCTTATCCTTTATTCTCTTTCCCACAAGTGGTTGCTAGATTTTGATACTTCTTTCCATGTGATAGCACATAGATAATGGTTCTCTACCTATGTAGCAAAGTCTCTTGGTAGCGTGAGACGTGGTGATTCTTACTAGTGTGATTTTGCTAGGATTGAAGATATGGTTGTGTAGCTCTTGATGGTTCAAAATTTACTATGCATAATGTATGCCATGAGCCTCAATAATCATGTAGTTTGATGTCAATTGGTCAACTTGATGACCTTGGTTAAGAAAGGGGTTTTCTATGCTAAGTCCCTTTGCATATCAAAGGGTTCTATGGTTACTGCAAAAAGGAAACAAAGTTGGCTCACTTTATGGTTTTTTTCTATCATAGTGAGAACACTTATTGACTATCACTGAACAACCTATAAATTATATATGGTATGGTTTTAAGGCCACATATCCTATAGTGCAATGGAAAATCTTTCTCTTTCACGCTAGTTACATGTGTTATCTTTGCTTGATTGTTAGTTTTGTGAGCATCGTGAACATGGAAAAAAACTACAAATGTTCATAGAACATAGATTGACTCTTTAGTTTAACCATTAGATCTTGTTCATACTGATCTCTTTGGTCTTATGCCTAGTAGGTCATTAGGGTGGTGCTCTTAATTTGTCATTTTCATTGATGATACTACTAGGAAAGGTTGGATGTATCCTATGAATTCTAGAATGAGTTATTCCCTACTTTTAGAAAATGGCTTGCCTCTATGGAGATTGAGAAGGGAACTAAGATTAAGGCTTTATGTTCATATAATAGTGGTGAGTATAGCTTACTTGAATTTGGCCATTTTTGTCAATGTAGAGGAATACAAAGAGATCTTACAACTCCTTACAACCCAACATAGAATGTTGTCACTGAGAGGTTAAATAGAACTAATCATGATATTGTTGGTGCAATTCACAAGCCTACACGTTTGGCTTAAAGACCATACACATATGGAGAAGCATGGGAACCAATGCTAGAAGATAATTACTTATTTACTCTTTATAAAAGTCAGATTTGACTTGGAATTTTTGTGACCACCTACACAAGGGAGTCGTGTATTTTATTAGTTGTAAAGCATCAATCAATTAGAGAGAATATCTCCTAGGATGTAGGAGGATGATTATAGAGAGCCAAAGTTTGAATTTAAATTCAAACTTTGAACTCAACCTCTATAAAAGATCAACTCAAAAAAGTCACGGATAGAGAGTCACTTTCCGAGCTCCTCACTCCCACCTCTGAGTGTGTGTGAGGCCTACACTCTATCATTAGGCAGTGATATTCATGCCTATGACATTGTACAACACTGCTCATTAATACATATATCTACATTGTTCATTTCTGAGTTCTCTGTCATAATCTCTGTATGTCAGTCAACTTGTGGAGATCATATCTGCGTCATTTCTCCACCAAATTCAAAGATCTATAGCTTGTTGGAACCAACTCAAAGTGCTCTACATGCTGCCATAATTTGCAAGATTTCTATTCAGCCATTTGAGAGAAAAGTCCATCGAGTTGATCACTGGTAGAAGTCTACAACAATCCTAAAAAATTGGGGGTAAAGGTTTACTTGGTAAATTAATTTCTCCGAGCATAGTTAAGCTTTTTTATGTGTCTATGTAGATGACATAATTATGATAGGGGATGATATGATTGGGATAGAAAGAATCCAAAAACAAATGTAGGTGGATTTCAAGATCAATGGTCTTGGACAACTGAAATTTTTCTAGAGATTTAGGTTCTCTATATAGATCAAGGGATGTACTTGACTCAAAGAAGGTATATTTAGAACCTACTTTTGAAATTCGAAATGGTGAATGCAAAACCTATAGAAAAACCTATGCAGATCAACCATAAAGTTAGTTCTTATGAAGGAGAAAATATTGAAGATGTAAAGGAATATCAAAGCCTTTTGGGTAGTTTAATCTATGTTATAAATACAAGGGTAGTTATATCTTACAATGTTGGAGTGCTTAGACAATTTATGCACTCTCTAAGAAAGCCACATATGGATGTAGCTAAAAGAGTGCTCAAGTATCTCAAAGACACAAACAATCAAGATATATTCTACTCTTAGACAGCTAATTTGAATCTCAAGTTATATTTTTATGCAGATTGTACAAGATCCAAGGATGATAGGGGAAGTACATCAGTATTTCTAGCATTTGTAGGATCAAAACTTGTCACCTAGATTTCTAAGAAGATACTGACGCTTTCCTAAATTGAAGCTAAGTATAGAGGTTTGACAATAGCCACAAAGGAAGCTATATGGTTGAAGGATTTATATATAAATTTGGGAGTTGTGAGCTACAATTCTCACATTTTTGGAGAGAACATATGCTCAATGCATCTAGTACTAAACCATGTATATCATGCACGAAACAAACATAGAGAGGTTCCTTAACCTTTTTTCTTGAGACAAAACCTTATCAAAAGAGATTAATGTGTCATTTTTTCTAATAGATAAGCAAGTGTTAGATATGATAACCAAAGCTCTAGATGGAGTAAATCTTTGTATGTTCAACACAATTGTAGGTATAGAAACTATTCAATATAGAATACTTAAGCATGCTTTAGATTGAGAGAGAGTTGTTAGAACAAGAAGCCTTCACCATGCTTAAAGGAAAAATTATCATGGATAACCAAGAATATTCATTTGAGTAAATGCACTAGCCACTTTGGCATAGATTTGCCTCCTCAATGTCAACTCTCTCATCAACAAGTGCATCATGTAAATTTGCATCATAAATAGAATGATTTGCATCATCACATGAAACGTGCAAAGGCTCAGAAGTTTCCTCATTAGGACCAGCACTAGACTGTCCACCTGTAAAAAGAGGCAGCAAAGTATCATACATGTCTTTGGAGCTAACAGATGTCTCCTTAGTACATGAAAGCAATGGCTGAATAGCATCTTCCACAAAAACAACATCATGGCTAACCACAATGCATTTAGTCTATGGATGATATAGACAATAGCCTTTACTTTCAGAACTATTCCCAACAAAATTACATTTTACTGCTTTAACATCCAATATTCTACGATGTTGTTCAGGCACTAATGCATATGTGAAACAACCAAAAAAATGCAAATGTGCAACAAATGGCTTGCGATCATGCCAAGCCTCATATGGAGTGATAGATTGCAGCGCTTTAGTTGGACACGTGTTAAGTACATATGCTGCACACATGACAGCGTGAAGCTAGAAACTATGTGGTAAAGCCTGACTCTTGACCATACACCTCACCATCTCCATGAGTGACCTATTCTTTTGTTCAACAACTCCATTCTATTGAGGTGTATACAACACTGTACACTGGTGTTTTATCTCACGTTGAGCCAAAAATGTATTAAAATCAGAAGACATATATTCCCCTCCTCGATCAGAACGGAGGGTGCCCATTTTACATGTTGATATATTTTCAGCCAAAACCAAAACATGTTTGAGGCACATGAACACTTCGGACTTTGCCTTCAATGGATATACCCATGCATGCGTGAAAAAATCATGGATGAAAGTCACAAAGTAAAGATAAATTCCAAAAGAAGGTGTCTACATAGGACCACAAACATCACTATGCATAAGCTACAATTTCTGAGTAGCCCAAACTGAACCATCTTTTGGAAAGGAGGAACGCTGCATTTTGCCCAAAATACAGCCTTCACAAACATGTTTTCCTGGTGCCTCAAGATTGGGCAAAGAGCACACCATTTCAGATTTCTGTAGGCGTAGCAAACTAGCAAAATTCAGATGACCAAAGTGTGCATGCCAAAGCTTTGCATCTGACGTAGCCTGAGAATCATGTACTGCACATGCCAAATCATTTACAGATCTTTCATAGTCTATGAGCTTATACAACCCATGACATAGAATGCTTGAAGCAATAATAACGTCACCATTTGACAGATCATGAATTGTACATGTGTCATCAACAAATTTCACATCCAAGCCAATCTTGGCTAATGCAAAACCTGATAACAGATTTTTCTTGATCCCGGGAACAAACAAAGCATCTGACAAAGTGAAAGAACTACCATCAGCAGTAGTCAAAAGGATCTTACCAACTCCCATAATAGGATAAGAGGAGTTGTTGGCACATGTAACGGTATTCGCTGTAGGGGCAAGCTCGAGTGAAGAGAAGAAACTGCACTACGAGGTAATATGTTTGGTTGCCCCACTGTCAAAGTACCAATCTTCTGAGTCTAGTACAAACATGCACTGCTCATGAGAAGATAGGTCAAAACTGCGAATAGTAGTAAACGTCCATTCTTCTTCCTGCACAAGATTAGCAGACTCTGTTTTTGGTGTAGAGGCTTCTACAATAACCATTCCAACCTCTTTCTTCTTTGCCTTTTTAGCAGCCACTTTTGGACAGTTCTTTATGATATGATCATTCCCTTTACAGTACTTGCAAAACAATTTCTGCTTCTTTGATTTTTTTTCTCATCTTTATCTTGGTTCTTCGAATGTGCAACATTTGTAGATTTCTGCTTACTAGTAGAAGAGCTCCATTTTCCTTTGCCCTTCTGACTAGCCAGGAAATCTTGATCTCCAACACACATAATGGACCTGTTTTGCCTGGACTGATCTTCCTGCAACAAAACAGAGACTACCTCCTCAAATGACAAGGCATTTGGATTGCCTTCCATCATCAACCGAAGAGTAGAAGCAAAACTCTGATATGAATCAAGAAGAACATTCAGAACAGTCTGCACAAGTGAGCTATGTGGTATAACCTCATGAGCAGAAATCAACTATTCCTTCAAGTCTTTGATCTTTATTAGAAAACTGTCCATAGAATCACCTTCATTCATGTGCTCACTCTCCAACTGTTTTCAGAGGTAAGCAACACGAGCGTCATTCCTAGCTTAGTACAATGTGGTAAGTGTATCCCTAGCATCCTTAGCTGTTCTGCAGGAGGGAATGTGAGGAATAATGGCATGTTTGACTAACAAAGCTATCAATGCATGTGCTTGAGCATCTCTGCCATCTCAACAAATCTACTCTATAGTAGGTGTAGCAAAAACCGCAGCACGAATAGGAATATGCAGAATATCGTTATCTTCGACACCTTCTGCATCAACTTCAGTATAGGATAGCACCTACTCCAATGGAGGTGCATTAAGGGTACACTCACGGAAGGTTTGTATTATGGTTCTACATTAGATACAAACATCAAGATATATAGTGATGTAGATTGGGTAGGTAATCCTGATGATAGGAGATCAACATATGGATACTCGTGTTATGTGGGAGATAAGCTAATCTCTTGGTGCTCTAAAAAGCAACATACAGTTGCTTTATCATCTACAAAAGCAAAATATAAAGGTATCCTAGAAGGTGCAAAGGAGGTCATATGGTTAAAGATTCTTATGAAGAGTTTTGACATCACTCAGAGTACACCCACTATTCATGGAGATAACATGAGCTCATTGTATCTAGCTGCTAATCCTGTTTTTCATGCCAGAACTAAACATATTGAGATTCATATCATTTTTTGAGAGAAAAGGTGATTGATAAGGAGATTGAAGTCATACATACTTCAACAAAAGATCATATTGCACATATGCTAACCGAAAGCTTGGATGGACCAAAGCTAGAAAGATTCAAAGACATGGTAGGTATAAAGAAGATGGACAAAACCTCAATTGATGATTGAGGGGGAGCTGTTGGTGCATGACAACCATCAATTGATGTGTTGGTCAAAGATTTGAAGTCAAAAGAGGAAGCAAAGATCAATACATGAAGATTGGAGTTAGAGCATAATCAAAGAATAAAGGCTTGTATATATATGTACATTAAACATGCTTATAATTTTGTAATGGTCACGAGTTTGTACATAACACCTATATATACAAGAAGAAAAGTCGGAGCAAGTATGAGAGATGATGAATTAGAAGTTGTAAGAACCATTAGACACTTTAGAAGTGAAGTGAATATCTCTCATCATTCAGATGTAAAGGTTTTCTAAGTAAATGGAAAAATTGTGCCCAATAATTTGTTGAGTTAATCTTTTGTGCTTGATCATTTTAGGAATCCTTTTGTAGATGTCTAATTCCATAGGTAATGCTTCTATAGTTAAGACTTGAGATCCTAATTGTGAGCAGGCTAAGAGAATTATGTATAGAAACATTTGTATGTGATGAAGTGATGAGCGTCTTCTAAAACAGGTGCAATCTCGATGGTCAAAGAATTCATGAGTACTCAGTGCACAGTGTAAAGTTTTGCACAATGAGGAGTCAAAATCTAAGTTGGAAGGTAAGCCATCTATGGCTAAAAGTATTTCATTAAAGGATTTCTAGTTTTGGAGAAGCATGTATTAGAAGTTGCAGGTGTCAAAGTCGACAGTACAGAAGGACAGTTTCAGACATAGGTTGATTTTGGATCATTTCCCAAGATATACTTATAAGTTATTTGAGATGTTTTAACTTGGAGAGGATGTGCACCCTTTAGCTGACACATTGTACAAAGTTTCATGAGAAAATTTACACAATTGATTAGTCAATAAGTGAGTTATGTGCAGCAAACTTGTATGTGTAGTGATTTTCTTCATAGCTAGCTAAAGTCTTGATAATTTGCCACTTGTCTTCCAAATTGGTTGGGGTTTTTTGAGTTATTCTTGATATAGAAGTGTTCTAACATCAAGGATAGCTTGTCTTTTGGAGTTTAACACTCTCCATCAGATATCACATATGAGCAATTGGAGTGTGTACCAGGTGAAAATTGGAGACTTTTAGAAGAATGCACCAAAGGGGATAGATATCTATGTAAAATTGTTGCAATAGGCATAGGATTTTGATACCTGAAACAATGTAATTCATTGTACATTAGATTCTATTATGGTCATTGGATGTGTAAACTTGGTGAATGGATTCCATTACAAAGTTGTAGGGTTTTCTAATTTCATTTGAAATTAGGAAAACTCTTCCCAACAATGAAATGGAAGTAATTTGAGTGAATCATCATTGGATCCTTGCCAACTTGAGATAACATATGGGAGTAATGACATTTGAGGATCGGGATCAATCCAGTTTAGAATAAAAGGGCATACGATAAAACATTTATGGTAATTTTTCTTTTATTTATAAAAATTATTATATTCAAATATGATATATAAAGTGTTTTATTTGTCTATAGATTGGTAAGAGGTTGGAGGATAAAATTAAAGTTCTTCTTGAATGGAGTGTAGATGGAACTCAACTTTCATTGTCATAGCTCCTGAACTATCAGAGTACTGGAGTGTACACATAATCCCTTTCCCATTCACAATTCTTCCTCTACCACAAAATTATGCACATGCCAAAAATTACAGCTGTAAAACTTTTTGCTCTCGATATGATGTATGAATTGTCCATTTTTTTGCATGGGAATCGATAACAATGTAGGGTATTTTTTCGATGAAATGGTTCCTTTGATGAAGAAACTTTACAAAAACAAGAGGATGGGTACTAGGTACCTTGGTTATATTGCCATATTAATATTTATTATCAATGATGAGCCAGAGCTTGCACCCATAGATCTCCCCAACCTTGTCAGAGAGGGATTCGTTCATGATAGAAATGAGCCTCAACCAGATGTCATAAACTTAACCAAAGAGATTGGCACAGTGCAATGAGAGTTTCATGGTGGTGTGGAGGAGAAATTGTGCGAGAAGGCAAGCATGGAAGAGCCGCAATCATCGAATCTCAACCCCTCTCAGCTCACATTAATAGAACTTGAAATTGAATGTGTCCCCATCACCTTGTGGAAGGAGAGGAGTGTTTTTTCATTTCATGATATTGGGAAGGCATTCAATCTCAGTCTTTCTGAATGCCTAAGTCTTTTCTCTACAATGTCAAATGCTTCACTTGATAATACATCTAATCTACTTGAAAAGAAATCTATCTGATTGGGTGATTCTGTTGTAGACACCATATCAATGGTGTGTGAAGAAATTTTGAAAGATGATAACAATTACACTATGAAGAAGAGTATAGTGAAACAAGAGAAAATAATGAATAATAAAGTACCTACATCCCTAGTAGTAGAGTAGAGTGGGATAACCCGCTCTAGCATAGATCTTGATGCCCTTGGAAGAGGGGAAGAAGAAGATAGGCTTCATGATGTAAGTGGTAATTAAGGAATTGTATAATTTAATTCAATAATATTGGAACTTGAATTATCATTCTCTTTTCAAATAGGAAGCCATTGAAGTGTACAAGTTCACTACAAGACATGGCAGAGATCGATCTTCTCGCGGTAATGGCTCATCCTTGGCAAACTACATTGGAAAGTTGCCAACGGATGATTTTTTCATAGTTCATAAAGATTACAATCTTGATGGGCATTTCATGACCTAGTGCTTGAAGGCCTTGAGCAAAGCTTTGTGTTTGTCTACAAGCACCCAAGGCACTAATTGTATAATTTTGGTTAGAAAATTTTTAGTTGTAACTACTCTTGGACTCAACTTTAGAGGAAAGTTACTAGGACAAGTAGGTCTTGCCATGGATCTTGGAATGTACGATCCCAATGTAATTTCTAAATTTGATTAACATACCAATTACCAGAATCCCTCAAAGGAAAAAAAGCAAATTATTGAGAAATTGAAGGCAACTCTAAACTCATAAAATCTTTTGAATCAATAAATATGTCTTTTTCATATGTTGTGAAATCCATTGTAAGTTAGGAAATGTTTGAACAATGCAATATCTATTTCTTGTGAGTATGAGGACTTTGCGAATCTCTTTTGGCCTATTACTAACATATGTGTAGATTCGTTTCAGCTTATGCAAGCCACCAGACTCTATATGTAATCAAAAGCTTTCTTATCTCCATATCTATGCATCTAAAAGACCTATTTGTGCTAAAAAGCCCCAGCCACAAAAATAGAGGAATCAAGCCTGCAAAATTTCTGGAGAGTTGAATCCCTTGTTTCTATTGCTAGGGATTTTTTTGTATTCTGGAGAGTATTCAAGGGTTATAGACTCATTGAGTGTTCATATAATAAGAGAATAAGGGCAAAAAGTACTCATATAAATCATAGGAAGTATATATGTAGACCCTTAATAGTAATGTAAGCCTAAACTTGTTGCAATTTTGATCTAGCTTTATACAAGGGATTTCATGGCCGATATATCCATGTCATGGCCTATATATGCCAAAATAGCTAAAGCGAATGTTGCTACAATCATAAGGAGTCTACAGCTAAAGCGAATGAGGCCAACAAGTACTCAAATAAACCCAAGGCAATTCAAATGTAAACCCTTATTACTAATGTGAGCTTAGACTTGTTAAAATCTTGGTTTAACTTCATTAAACTATAGTTCTAGCCTTCCCTAGGCTTACTAAAGAAAAAAGAAATAACGATGCATAGAAACATGGAATTCATCCTTGTAAACGTTTTCTAGAGCCACTGTATACCAAGTGGAGTCTCTTTTAGTTGTGTTAGATTCGATTTTACCTTTGCAAGTGCACTCTCATTTTCTTCCACATTTTGTTGGAGTATGTTATTGCACTTTTCCAGATATTTGAGAGCACTGTCTAAAGTGCGTATCTTGAACTTGTTCTGATGACATTGTTGCATCCAACAATTTGCAATAGATGGTGAATGGTTAGACAATTGCTTGCAATAACTTAGAAGTCGAGCATCACCACTACTAAGGAATTGTAGAAACCTCGAGGTACTATAAAATGTAGGATGAAAATTAGACATTCGATCTAAGGGATACAATGCATCATTGACCCAAACATCAATATTCTTCTCTCCAACTATTCGTTCTTCATTTGAAGAATCTTTGTAATTGCTCTCTATAGTTGTTGGTTGGAATTTTTTGGGAACATGAATATGTACACTCATTGAATGACGAGCATGCATTGGTGCGCGTGTCCTGTTTGTAATACATGTGAGCACCATGATGTTTGAAAACTTGAGAACTGAATAGAAAGAAGCACAAAGATGGTTGAAATGGCTTGTACAATAGTTGTATTGCAAGCAAAAAGTATGTTTTGTTATGTGGGTAGGTCAAAATGACTTTTTCAAGGTATTAAGAGTGAAAATAGGGACGTTTTTAAAAAATTCATGTTTTGGGGAACCAAAGTCATGATTTTGATGATGCGGCACTTAATTTTTGGAGGGATTCTCAAACATATGTTTTCTTTAAGTGTTTTCTATAAAAAAGTGGACTTTTGACGTATGCATAAAAGTATGGGCCTTTTTTTAATAAAAAATAACTAAAAAAAGAGACTTCGTAAAAAAAGTGATTTTTTATTCACATACATGGATAGATTTGATGATGTTGAAAGTGCCTTTTCTCTCTCTCTGTCTCTTTGTGTAGAAGAGAGAGATGATCCTATCTCAGCCTAAGAGAAGCCTACTTCAACCTATTAAAAAGTGCTCTATGAAATGCACTTTGTCCCCTTAACAAAGTACAAGGTTAAGCTTAATCCCTAACAATTAGGAATCCTCACAAGGCCCATGCAACATTCATTTGTAAGCATGTCTATCAAAAAGGTTCCTTGCAAACTTGTTAGCCCAGCTCATGATTTTGTTGAATCCTCTAACAAACTCAACAATAATATAATAATTTACAGTTAGTTCACTCTCTACTCTACCCATTAGATCACTTGCAACTTAAGTTCTTTCGTAAAAGTATCTATGATGATATATATATATATATATATATATATATATATATATATATATATATATATATATATATATATATATATATATATATATATATATATATATATATATATATATATATATATATATATATATATATATATGATCTATGAAGAGTTGTCCATTATAGTCTATCCATTCTCATAGTGAATGCACTACCTTCCCAGTCTGATAAAATATTATTAGCTCTATACAATTGGAGACTGAGTTGTACTGTCATTTAGGTACCTTCTCTTTATGTAATAGAACAAATAGAAGAAAGTCATTATTAGTGACCTTAATCTATGTGTGATCCTCTCTTTGTGTCTAAGAGTGTGTGAGGTTTTCTATCTAATCTCGTTGCCCATGACATGGTATCAAAGCGAGTGTGCTTGTAGAGAGCTCATTAAGAAGGCTGATAGTGAAGAGGTTGTGAGAAGGTGTGGAGTAATTGCATTTCAGAAACAATCTCAACTTGTTATGAACTTTTGTTTGAAGGTAGAAGTCCTCAACATTGTTTGGTTTAGGAGCCATTCTCATGTTGGTATTGAGTCCCCACAATGGGCTCCATAGAGAAATAGGTCATTTTCCAAAATTTTAACTTGGATTTTGTTCATCTCCAAGATATTTAAGATCTAGAATTTCACGTGATTCCACGTATTGTTGATACAAGAAAATTGTTTTTTTCTATGGTCAAATTTTCAAGTGTCAATGTGAAAGAGGTATGGATTCTAGTGTTTTTGGAGTATTGTAAATTGCAATAGAAATGGCAAATGCTTATGGAATGAGTCACGTTATGAATAAAACACTGGACAAGAACAACTTTCATGCATGGAGATTGAGAATGAAAAATTTCCTGATGCAAAAAGGATAATAGAGGTACATGAGAGAAGATAATGAAAACCCTCCGTAGTTACTAGAGAGGAATGTGAGTGCAGACTTGTTAGGAGGATATGAAGAGTTGAATCAAGTGGCACAAAAGGTAATGTATTGGATGACATTTAGCATGAAATAGCATGATTAGGCACATACAAGATTCTAAGAAACTCTAAAAGAGGCTTGAGGTAGTTTGAAAACATTATATGACAACAATACAAAGGCATGGAAATCACATATCGAGAATGATCTTAATAAACTAGAGAAAGAGAGCATGTTAGTAAGTGACTATACCTTAAAAAAAAGAATATGGGAGTTTCTTGCATCTATTGGTGTCAATGTAGATGATGATGAGAAGGCCAAATCGTGATTTCATGGTTGATTAACTACACATAAGTAGTTTAGAACTTCTATTCAGACCACGAGGAGTATTCCATGTTTTATAGGTAGTGTCTATGGTAATAATCGAAACAAATAACATTCGTAAAGACTAAAATTTCCAAGGAAAATCAATCTCTAGTAGAGAAAGAGGCCAAGATATAGGCTTCAAAAGTGGAAGAGGAAAGAATAACTAGGACAAGGACAACAACAAACTAATGGAGGAGGTAGAGGATAGTTTTGATGCTGGAGGAGCCAAAGATGCCATAGAAATTTCCAAAGAAATGAAGTAGGTAATGAAACTAAGGGATGCTAGAAGTGTGGTAAACCTCATCATTTCAAACATGATTGCAGAT
This sequence comes from Ceratopteris richardii, assembly GCA_020310875.1. Lineage (NCBI taxonomy): Eukaryota > Viridiplantae > Streptophyta > Polypodiopsida > Polypodiales > Pteridaceae > Ceratopteris > Ceratopteris richardii. The sequence continues at coordinate 121,713,503 of CM035440.1, read as the reverse complement.
TGAAGAATCAAACAAGCAAAAGCAACCAATAGTTATGCATACATAAGTGTAGATTATTTTGAGATGTTGTTCATAGTCCAACATCAAATGTTGAGTAGAAAGTCTACTTATGTTTCAAAATCAAATGCTAATGGTTTGTATGGTGATTTAAATGCTTTAATCCCATGAACAACCATGTAGAATGGTTTTTTAATTTGCAAAAAATACATGTTCCTAGATTTGGTGAAATAGGCAATGTTACATCATAGTTTAACAAGCATAAAGAAAACATAGCACTATCCATCGAGAATGGGAAGGTAAAACATATTCTTGATGTACTCAATACTCACTATTGTGCTGACATGACCAATGAAAGCAAAAGATGCTAAACCTTCTTGTTTTGAAGATGCAATTGGAAATAATGATTGGCAAAAAGATATAGATGAGAAGGTGCCTACACTTAATAGAAATGGAACATGAAAGTATGTTCCCTTGCTACAAGGAAAAAAATCCATAGGTGGCAGGTAGGTTTACATGGTAAGAATAATTTTGTTGCTAGCATAAGGAGGTACAAAGCACAATTGGTAGCAAAAGGAAGTGCACACAACTATTGTATTGATTATGAAGAAATGTTTTTCCCTACAACTAAAATGGCTATTATTAGAGCACTTGTTGGATTGGCTACAACAAAAGGATGACTTTTGTGTCAAATTGAAGTGAAGACTTATTTCTTACATGGTGAGATGCACAAAGAAGTATACATGGATCAGCCACAAGGTCATGAGGATTCAAAGCATCCAAAGCTATATTTGTCAGTTGGAAATGCTTTGTATAGGCTTAAACAAGACCTCCATTGGATTTTCTATTTGTGATGCACATTGCTAAACATACACAAGGGTGATGTTGGCATCATGATGGTGTCTACTTATTGTGATGAATTGATTTTAGGTGTTGATACTGAATAAAGCATTAGAGAGATAAAACAAGTCCTTATGTAGGAATTTGACATCAAATATCTTTTTATACTATATTAATTTTTGGGCATTACGTTTATACATATAAAAATAGGTATATTTTTCTTCAAAAGGCATTATGTCTTGAGTATGATACAAAAGTATGGTATGGATGATGGCATACTCTATGCCGTTTGATCAAAACTGAAGGTCGACACTCCATCATGTGAAGTTGTTGCAAGATCTTATGAGCACACATAAAGAGAGTACAAAATCTAAAAACACATAGAAAAGTAGATTTGCATTGTACATGAGATAATACATATTATTGGGTGCAATCTCCCTCCATTCACTCTATTCAATGAGTCTCCATAGTATGTGTAATTATAGGTGTTCTTATTACATGGAAAATAGAGATTACAATGATGGATGCCTCAAAAACCATTCATTAAGGTAAAAAGTTGATCTCTCTTAGATAGAGCCTTTTCTTTTACTTACAAAACCACAATCTATAGGGATCCTTATTTAAACCACTAATTTTATAAATTTCTAGAAATAACCCTCTACGTGGATCTTTATTTACCAAATATACTTTTAATTCTTATCTAACCACATTTGAAATTTCTATGCCCATCCATGACCTCATGAACCTTCAATTCCTATATCAAAGTAATGAAGAAATGAAGAACCACTATTTCAAGAAACCACATTAACAACACAATACATTCAACTTCGACATTCAAATTCCATAAATACTAAAATGCCCCTCACCAAGAAAGTAGCTCACCTCAATCGATTAGATAGAAAATAGATATGGACGGCCACTCACATGTCCCATCATACAAACAAATAATCATGTTCCATGTATGTTGTAAGGGATGGTGGATAGTCTTAAGAGATGAAGTGGTGTTGCTTCAACTTGCTTCACACCTCTTGGTGCAAGGCAATCAACAATTGAAGTTTTGAAGTCAGGGATTGAAGAAAAGATCGAGATATGAAGCATGAAGAAAGTACATGTTCAGAGAATGAATGAAGATGTGTATACATGTGTACATTAATTTAGAGTTAGCTCACTTATACTTTTTTATGGTGATGAACTTGTACATATTTGCCTATATATACAAGGAAAAATGTCGGGGCAAATATGAGAGAGTGTGTGATAATAAGAATTGATGAGAATTAGAAATCATTAGACACTTGTGAAGTGAGTAAGATAGCTCTCTCATCCACATGTAAAATTTTCAGTAATGAAGAAAAGTTGCGCTCGATTTTTCTATGTGTTCTCCTTCTGTGCTTGATCATTTAAAGAGTTCTTTTGTAGGTGTCTAAATCCATAGTTAATGACTCTATGGTTAAAGTTTGAGAGCCTAATTATAAACAAGATCTCAGAATTATGAGTAGGAACATTCATATGTGAGGAAGTGTTGAGTGTCTTCTGAAATAGGCGCAATCCCTATGATCAAAGAAATGGTCAGTTCTCAATGCACAGTGTAAGTTTTTGCACAAATGAGAAGTCAAAATTTAGGTTGGAAGGTAAGCCATCTATGGCTAAAAGAATTTGCATAAATAGGTTCTAGTTTGGGAGAACCAAGCTTTAGAAGTTGCAGGTGTCAAAGTCGACTGTAAAGAACTATAATTTTAGACATAGGTGACTTGTTAAGATCATTTCTCAAGATCCATTGAGTCTTTTGAAATGACTTAACTTAGAGGAGGTGCACAAACTATAGGCGACACCTTGTGCAAAGTTTTATAAAAAACTTTACATATTTGACAAGTCAATGAGTGAGTTATGGGCAACAGACTTTCTGTGTAGTCATCTTCTTCACAGTTTGTTCAAGATTTTCGTAGATGAGTATTGATCCTCCAAATAGGTGAAGGTTTTAATTTATTCTTGATATAGAGGTGCTCTAATTTCAATAATAACTTGTTCTTTTGGAGATTAACACTCTCCATTAGTGGTATCAGAGCAGGAAGCATCAAAATTGAAGAAAGGAGGACCCCAAATGGTGGAGTCATAAAGAATTCAGCAATTGAAGATCCAAAAGGTGAAAGCTTGAAAGAAAAGCTTGAGAAGAAGGTCAGAAGATATCAAGGAAGACAAAAGGAGTATCATTCGAAGCAAAGGTAACCTTATTCCTCATAAAGCTTGAAGGATTTAATACACAGGTGAAGAAAGGATGGGAGATTCTCTTCAGATAGAGAAACTGCATAGAGAGAACTATCCAGCATGGTCAATGAGGATGGAAGCTGATCTTATGAGAAAAGATTGCTGCATGTAAAGGTTGGAAATTATGTCAATTAGATGTGACGAATGCTTTTCTAAATGGTTACATTTCAGATGATGTTTTCATGGAGCAACCACAAGGATTCAAAAATGAAAGGTATGCAAATCGTGTATGTAAGCTCAAGAGAGCTTTGTATGGTTTGAAGCAGGCCCCAAGGGCATGGAATTAAAGACTTGTGAAGTTCTTGAAGGAACTTGGTTCTCAATTATCTAAAGCAGATAGTAGCTTGCTTGTCAAAGCAAGTGATGATGGGTTCATTTACATGTGCATATATGTTGATGATATAGTTCTTACAGGTACATATGAGAAAGGCATTCAAAGTCTAAAGAAGCAAATGGAGAAAGAGTTCAAGATTAGTGACTTGGGAGATTTTTCATATTTCTTGGGCATGGAGATCTCATACACTCAACATGGAGTATATGTAACTCAAGAAAGGTATTTGAAAAAACTTATTGATCAAGTTTAAAATGGATGATTGCAGGGTAGCGCCTACTCCAATGGAGGTGAATCACAAATTGAGCAAATAGGAGGAGAAGAAATCAAGGACATGAAGCTATATCAAAGTTTGGTTGGTAGTCTGATCTATGCTACACTAACTAGGCATGACTTGTCATATGCAGTTGGAGTATTATCTCAATTCATGCATTGTCCTAGGAAAGAACATGGGGTTGCACGACAAAGAGTGTTGAGGTACATTAAGGGTACACTCAAAAAAGGTTTGTATTATGGTTTTACATCAGATACAATCATCAAGATATATAGTGATACAGATTGGGCAGGTAATCCTGATGATAGGAGATCAACTTATGGATACTTGTGTTATGTGGGAGATAAGTTAATTTCTTGGTGTTCAAACAAGCAACACACAGTTGATTTATCATCAAAAAAGGCTGAGTACAAAGGTATGGTGGAAGCTACAAAGGAAGTGATATGGCTTAAGACTCTTATGAAGAGTTTTGACATCATTCAAAGTACACCCACTTTTCATGGAGATAACATGAGTTCATTGTATTTAGCTGCTAATCTTGTTTTTCATGCCAGGACTAAACACATTGAGATTCAGTATCATTTTCTAAGAGAGAAGGTGATGGATAAGGAGATTGAAGTCATACATACTTCAACAAAAGATCAAATAGCTGATATGCTAACCAAAAGCTTGGATGGACCAAAGCTACAAAGATTCAAAGACATGGCAGGTATAAAGAAGATAGAGAAAACCTCAATTGATGATTGAGGGGGAGCTGTTGGTGCAAGGCAATCAACAATTGAAGTTTTCATGAAGTTTTGAAGTCAAGGATTGAACAAAAGATCAAGATATGAAGCATGAAGAAAGTACATGTTCAGAGAATGAATATGTGTATACATATGTACATTAATTTAGAGTTAGCTCACTTATACTTTTGTATGGTGATGAACTTGTACATATTTGCCTATATATACAAGGAAAAATGTCGGGGCAAATATGAGAGAGTGTGTGATAACAAGATATGATGAGAATTAGAAGTCATTAGACACTTGTGAAGTGAGTAAGATAGCTCTCTCATCCAGATGTAAAACATTTCAGTAATGAAGAAAAGTTGCACCCAATTTTTCTGTGTGTTCTCCTTCTGTGCTTGATCATTTCAAGAATCCTTTTTTAAGTGTCTAATTCCATAGTTAATGCGTCTATGGTTAAAGTTTGAGAGCCTAATTGTAAAGAGGCTGTGAGAATTATGAGTAGGAACATTCATATGTGAGGAAGTGTTGAGTGTCTTCTGAAACAGGCGCAATCCTGATGGTCAAAGAAATGGTGATTTCTCAATGCACAATGTAACGTTTTGCACAAATCAAGAGTCTAAATCTAAGTTGGAAGGTAAGCCATCTATGGCTAAAAGCATTTGCATAAACGGGTTCTAATTTTGGAGAACCAAGCTTTAGAAGTTGCAGGTGTCAAAGTCGACTATAAAGAACTATAGTTTTAGACATAGGTGACTTGTTAAGATCATTTCTCAAGATCCACTGAGTCTTTTGGAATGATTTAACTTGGAGGAGGTGTGGAAACTATAGGCGACACCTTCTGCAAAGTTTTATAAAAAACTTTACATATTTGGCAAGTCAATGAGTGAGTTATGTGCAGCAGAATTTCTCTGTAGTCATCTTCTTCACAGTTTGTTCAAGATTTTGGTAGATGAGTATTGATCCTCCAAATTGGTGAAGGTTTTAAGTTATTCTTGATATAGAGGTGCTCTAATTTCAAGAATAACTTGTTCTTTTGGAGATTAACACTCTCCATCAACACCTACCAAGAATAGTTGTTGATGAGTGTAGTAGGCCTCTTTAGCTAGATAATGATCATAAATAATGATATATGATGTTTGGAATATGATCCACTAATCAATGGGTCAAAAAAAATAGGTAGGAAAATGATCCAAGGACAACTTGCTATTTTTGTCTCTACACCTATTCAGTATTTTGAGTAGTGCTTAAAGCATAGCAAAAATTAGCTTAATTATTGTTGGGGTTATCTACGTAGCTTAGATAGCTACCAATGATCAGTGATTTTATAAAAAATGATGAACTAAACACTGAGAATAGTTTTTTGCAAATCACAAACCATGCTCAATATTTTTGGGGTGCATCTGTCAACAGACGAGAGAGCAATGTCATGCTAATATCTCACGATTGAGATGAGCAATGATAATAAGCTTTTGTAACAATATAGTAGATATTACTTTGGATATATCATGCTTTAAATCATTGTAAATGATCAATCATACACTAAGAACAAGCTCTGAGAATATCGCTGTTTGGATGTAGTCATGGCAAATAAGTGAAATGAAGATATGATAAAATTTACAATTTAAACATTTACAAATACAATGTCCTTGCCAAGAATCAATTGCACAATGGGAGAAGTATGAATGAGCTATGGAGTATTCTCTTCAAATTGCAATATGTACTTTCTAAGTGATCACATAGAATTGAGATAGCATGCAGATGTTTTGATCCTGCTTTTAAAGCTAAGTTTGGAGCCAAACTTTTGAATTCAAATTCAAAAGTTTACCTAAACATGAATCCTAAAGTATAGCATAGATTCTATCATTATGAAAATACCAAATACTTCAAGATTTTATGCTTCATAAAATCTTGAAGTATTTGGTAGGACACTTTTACAAAGATAAATGTGAATGACTTTTACAGGAGGTTGATCATATAGAGTCCCATAAGGGTTATGCTAATTAACCAAGTATGTGGGCTTGGTTTCTATTGCACCAACAGCTCCCCCTCAATCGTAACATGCTTGGTCTTTATTCCTCCTTGATCTCTTCCAAAAAAATCATCAATGTGAATCTGTTCATCTTGGTTCCATCCTGAGACTTTATGAGTTTATCTGCACATTGTAAATGAGTTGATACATAGGATAGTTGAATATCCTTGATAAGCAACTTCTCCCTTACATAATGATAGTGCACTTCAATGTGGTTAGTCCTTGCATGATATACAAGATTAGTAGCCAAATCAAGTGAACTAGTGTTATCTCAAAATATTATTGGAGTATAAGAGTGTAACCCCAAATCTGCATAGAGTTGCTTGAGCCACATAGCTTCTTGAGTTGCATTTGCCAAACCTCTATATTCTGCTTCTCTAGATGATAAGGCCATAGTTGGTTGCTTTTTTGATGACCATGATATAAGCTTTGAACCTGCAAAAGATAGGTACCCCGAGGTGCTTCTCCTACCATCCTTGGAGCTAGCCCAATCTGTATCAAAATACATCTTTATGTCTAAGTCAAAAGTGGAGGGATAAAATAACTCTTCATTTATGGTGCCCTTTAGATAATTTAGCACCCTTTTGGATGAAGCATAAGGATGGGATATTTACATGTTTAAAGAAGTATTTGGCACTAGTTGAAAACCAAATAGGAAGGAGCTTGAAGAGAATTAGGTAGGATGGAGGTGGTGAGTACTTTTCACATGAGTTTGACATATTTCTACAGGACAGATGCATAAAGAGGGAAGTTACAACTAGGTATACTCCTGAATTGAATGGACTGGTAGAGAGAAGGAAAAGGTTAATTCTTAAAGAACCTAGGTCTATGTTAAATGAGAA
>CM035440.1:121521197-121696197 GCA_020310875.1 Ceratopteris richardii | reverse complement strand
ATGTATCAGTATCTGATGGTGAATCATCAAGAGGATTTTCCTCAATCTCTATAATAATAAACTATTCAAACAATGACCTACCTCTAGGTTGAACATGAATGACTTGCCACCAATGATAAACATTAGGGTTTTTATAAAAGAATGTTCAATTTTCCTAGGAAGAATATATGGTTCTCTAGTAGATGGCATTACCTTGGAAGAATCAATTGCCCAAAACCCACATAATTATTTTCTCATTGTGGAATTACTACCTTTATACTCGGGCCGAAACCAATCAGCCTTCAAAATGACCTATCAAAATATGTAAAAACAACAAACCATTATTAGGTGCTTTAAAAAAATAATAAACTCTATCATAAAAAATATAAACATTTTTTACCTCTTTGAATGTACGAAACCATATTTCGTAGATAGCAACAACAATTCCCGCATAACCAAGTTTTCCATCTATAAGGTTCATGTCTTTTGAGCTGGCACGTGATTCTTGAAAGAAGCAACAATGCTAGAATCCTTTGTTTTACATATAGAATCAATAGCTTTCATTCTAATATGTTGTCCAAAAGCCCACATATTATTGAACATTGGAGCATGCAAAAGAAATTAAATTAGTAAAGAGATACTAATATACATATATGTAAAAAAGAGAATATTATCAAAATAAGATTACCTTTTGTTCACAACCTATCATTAACTCTCTCTAGTCTTATGATATTTCTTCATTATTTGCATTAGCTCGTTGCAAACGAGTATATAGCCAATCCATGAGAGAAGATATATTTGTAATCTCGTTATTATTGAGATTATGTCTATATCTTTTGTTTCTCCATCTTTTACTTTGGAGATTTTGAAGTTCCTATTCATACTCCCTAACAAATGCTTGAATGCATTCACTATTATATGTTAAAAAAGTAGAAACATCATTTTTTTCTCAAAATGTAAATAAAAATGGAACTCCCTTACCTCATAATACCTCGTCTGTTATTTTTGAAGAAGACTCATTGGTCCATGCACGTGGAACTTCTTCCTGAACTCTTTCAAGCTACTCACTAATATAGTACATGCACTCCTCAATCATCCAACCCTTTTCCATGGATCCTTTTGGTTTCGCTCTTTGCCGCACATAACCTTTTAATATTCCCATAAATTGCTCAACCCAAAACATCCATCGAGGGTTGACAACACTTGCAATCTCTATTTCATCCACAAGAAGAACTAATAAATGAACTCAAATATCAAAAAATGAAGCTCTCCATCAGACATCGTAGCTCCTTGCATTCACGTTTCTTTTGTGGGATCGAGTTTTTGTCAATCTCTTTTGATGTAATCCATCTATACACATCATTAAAAAAATTATAAAGAAATTAATTCAAAAATAAAAGATATCAAATATTCATATATATAAATATAAAAGTCATAATTACCTTATTAGTGATTTAAGACGATAGATCACATCTCGCACTCCTTTTCTTGTACATCCATCAATAACCAAAGGTAAAATGTGCTTCCAAATGTTATGACAGTCATGGGTCTTTAACCAAGATAAGCTCTTATCATCCATAGTAAACATGCTTCATATCCTGTAGGAGTCCGAATCAACTGAATCATGTTATTGATAGTCTGTATCCCTTTTGTCGTAAGTACCCAAGGAGCAAGTGCATAAGTCGTTTCTTGTTGATGTCTATCAAAAATTGGCCATACATTTGGTTTTGAGTTTTGGTCCTTCAAATCATTCCTTGATGCTATGGTGTCTTTTAATCCAAGCAGTTGTTGCCATAATGAATAACGAGTCTTCTTGAATATATGCATAGGATCAAGAAGATGAGAGACCTTTAACTCTTTCCATTGCTCCAAGGAATACCATATTGATATACTCTCTCCGAGTGCCAATTTTCCTTTACCTCTCTTCACATTTTCATTATCTTCATCATCACTTAATATTTCTGATTTTGGATCTATCAGATACCCATCTGTCCATTTTTTATACCAATCCATAGGCTTCATTGGTTTTGGACTCTAACCTGCTTTAAGCTTTCCATTAAAATGTATCGCTTCTCTTTTACATATTAATGCATGATCATAAGGCAAGAATCGTTAATGTCAAAGATAAATATTTTTGTTGAGATTCTTACTATAATTGATCTCAACCAATCACCAAAATATGGACAAGATTTATAACCCTTAGTAGGTATTCGTGCATCATGAAAACGATAAAAATATAATTATATTGAAGTATTTTGATGTCGATGCACCATAGTGCACTCTCCTTCTCGCGAGCTCCACGATGATATCCTCAGAGTATAAAAACGAGCTCCAAAGGCCACGCATGGTACTCCACACAAAGGCTGCAGAATACACAAAAAACATAGTACACAGGGAGGACGAAGATAGACTTCTAAGGTCTTACAAATGTGCTCAAACTTACAGTCTGTGACTAAACAGACCACTATATGTTTTATTAAAGAATATATACAAAGAAGTGTCCAGTGGCCATTTGGCCTTTTACATGGACACTAATGGTAACAATCTCCCACTAAAGGCCAATATGGTGAAAGTAACTATGGGAGAAACATAAAGAATGATAAAGAATACATGAGTCTAAGTATGCAAACTATACGTGCCACCTGATGGGCATGTTGCACAGTATACAAGTGATTATGTCAGATCATAAATCAAGTAACCCCCATCAAGTGACAACCGTGTTGAAAGCTATCCTGTGGTAGAGCTATAGTTAAAGCATCTGTAGCATTACCTCGAGTGTGAACCTTCTCAAGAGCAATGTGCTCAGTGGCTAAGCAATCTCTAATCAAGTGATACCTTACCTCAATGTGCTTGGAATTTGCATGATAGACCGGATTCTTAGCCAAAGTAATGGCACTCTCACTATCACTGAGCAAATGCGGTACATGCTGAGGTAAACCCATATCACAAGCAAGACGAGAAAGCCACAATGCTTCCTTGCATGCCTTACTTGCTACAACATTTTGTGCTTCTATGGTGGAAACAATTGTACATTCTTGAAGATGAGATTTTCAAGACATAGCTGTTGGAACAAAACAATCACAAATTGGTGATTATAAAGAGTTTGGAGCAAGTTTATGATCATATTAAAGCGGAAGAAGATACTTGAGAAAGTGAAGAGATCTCAGAAGTGAAGTTTGTATACATATGTACATTACAGTTGGAAATTCTTGTAATCTGAGTAGAGATAATCCTTAGGATGATAAGGAGTAATGTAATAGATGTGGGATAAGTCTAAAACCATATGTATATAAGTCAATAATGTAAAGAATTATGAGAGAGAGTCATTTGAAGACAAGTGTCATAGAGATAGATGTGTAGAGAGTCTTTCTCAGGAAATTAGTGACAAGTTTTTCTCTGAGTTCTCTAAGTCTAATCATGAGGATCAGAAATCCTTTTGTACACATCTAACGTGGAAGCTAATGAAGCTATGTTCAAAGTTTCATGGTCTAATTCCTTTCATGCTATGAGTATGATCAATAGGAACATGTGTGTGTAAAGTTTGCAGGTAGACCTCTCAGAGTCGCGCATTTTTTCGTGTCAATGTTTTGCTTAGATCTCAGTGCACAATGTAAATTTTTTAATGACTGAGCATTCAAAATCTAAGAGAAGGCAAGGAAGCTATGGCTAAAAGCATTTAGCAAGACGGGATTTGTGTTGTGAGAAATCAACCTTAGAAGTTATCTATGTCAAAGTCGCTTATTCAGGAAGACAGTTTCTGACATACTTTTGATCTTAAGAATCAAAATGAAGTTTTAATGATTCTTTTGAAGGAATAATGATTGATATGATTGCGCAAAGGTAGCTTGCAGGTATATATATCATTAGATTGAAGAAAACTGAAGCTATGTGCAGGTAATGAAGTCAATCTTTCACACAGACTTCTGAAAGAAGGAAAATTCTCACTCAGAGAATTGTTCATGAATGATTTGGTAAATCAAAGCAACATTTGTGTAAAGTTTGGTATTTAACTGATATAGAGGTGCTCTTAGATTAGTATAGATCAAGCCTTTGGAGATTAAGAGGTCTCCAACAGTAGTATCAGAGCTGACGGTGAAATACAAGTGAAGTGAAGGCATTGGAAGTCCCGACTGCTGCAAATATTGAAGTTCCTTCTAATTGAAGGAGGACAAGAACAAATTCTTGAAGATAATTTGCAGAAGTACAAAGTACGAGTTCAAAGGATAAAAAAGGATTGAAGCTTCATATCAAAGGTACACTTCATTATCATAAATCATAATAGTTGCAGACACAGAAGATCAAAGATGGGAAAAGCTTGCAGATTGATAAGCTAGATAGGGAAAACTATCCAGCTTGGTCCATGAGGATGGAGGCACACCTCATGAGTAAAGATTCGATGGCATTCATTACAGGAGAAGAAGAAAATCCTGAGTTTGCAAATCCTAGTATTCCAACTAGGGAAGAACTTGCAGATTTGAAGACTTGGATGAGAAAGGATGCTCAAGCAAGGAGCATCATTTACATGGTTGTAAATGATTATCTTCTACCTCACATTAGAGGACTAGAAAGTGCAATAGATGTGTGGAATGCTTTGGAAGAGCATTTCCAAAACACAACCAAGTCAAGAAAGTCCTCACTTTGGGCTGAGTTCAGAACTTTCAAGAAGAAGAGCTCACAATCAATTTTTGATTATGTGGCAAGAATGAAGAATATTGGTGATAGCTTGGGAGCTGTAGATGAAGATATTGAAGAGGATAAGTTGGTAAGGCAAATACTTACATGTCTGAGAGGAGATGAGAAGTGGAAGCCCTTCATATTGTCCATAGAATTGTCACTTGATTATTTTACTCCTGATCTTAATCAATTGCTAGGACACATGCTAACTTTTGAGCAGGACATTAAGGGAGACAATGATAGGAGTGCAAGTCAAGCTATGTACTCCAAGGACAAGAAAAAGAATGGCAAAGGGAAACAGTCAACTGATGATGAAGGAACCTCAAGTAAGGCTAACTTTACAAAAGGAAAGATGAAGTTCAGAGGTAAAGGAAGGGGAGGTAAGAATAAAGATAATACTAAAGCTTGTTGGATTTGTGGGAGAACCAATCATTTGGCAAATGATTGTTGGTATAACAATCAAAATGGAGGAAATAATAATCAGAGTTTTAATCAAAGAGGTAGAGGAGGCAGAAACCAAAGAGGCAACTTTAGAGCAAGAGGTGGTAGGACATCATATGCTAGAGGAGGTGGAAGAAGCTTTCAACTTCAGTCCTACAACAACAATTATTATAACTATGCATCAGATCAGCAGGATGATATGACTCTTATCGTGAATGCAACTCATGAAGCAGTAGGAGAAGACCAAAGGGTGTTTTATATTGACTTAGGATGTAGCAATCATGTGAGTGGCAATATATCCTTGATGACTGATATGGAAGCAAAGGTGAATGGACATACAGTTCAAACAGGTGACAATACCAAGCATAAAGTGGAGAGCATTGGATCAGTGAAGACAAAGAGTGGAAGTACACTTTTGAGCAAGGTACTTTATGTTCCTAATATTCCTAAAAATCTGATAAGTGTAGGGCAAATTCTGGAAAAAGGATATGAAGTCAGATTCACAAATGATGGTGTCTATGTGCAAGATCCAAATCAGGGATATAGAAACATAATTGCAGGTAAAAAGGAAGGAAATTTGTTTACTCTCAAGGTCCAAGGTAATGTGGGACATGCTTTATTTACTTATGGAAGTCAAAAGATGTCTGAATTAGACCTATGGAATAAAAGATTAGGTCATTTCAATGAGAGAGCTATAAAGGAAATGTCAAGGAATGATGTGGTGCTTGGTTTGCCAAAAATTGAAGGGCAACACATGGTGTACAAGTGTGAAACTTGTTAGTTAGGTAAAGCAAACAAAAAATCATATAATAAATTAGGGTATAAGTATTCAAATATGCTTGAATTGGTTCATACAGATGTGTGGGGTCCTTCACGGGACTATAGCATAAATGGATCCAGATATTATGTGTTGTTTGTTAATGATGCAACGAGATGGATTACTTTATATGTAATCAAGGACAAATCAGAAGTGTTCAAGACATTCAAACATTATCATGCTTATGCAGAAAGGATTACAGGACAAAAGCTCAAGAGGTTGAGATCAGATGGAGGGGGAGAGTATTTCTCTAAAGAGTTTGATGATTATTTGTGGAATGCAGGTATAAAGAGAGAAGTAACTTGCTGGTACTCTCCTCAATAGAATGGAATTGCAGAAAGAAGAAATAGAACTCTTGTAGAATTTGCAAGAGCAATGATGAAGGAAAAGAATTGCCCAAATTACTTATGGGCAGAAGCTATCAACACTGCAACATATCTTGTGAATAGGTTACCTTGTAAAGCATTGGAAGGAGAACTCCTTATGAAGCATGGTGGGGTAAGAAACCTACTCTTGATCATTGTAAGGTATTTGGATGTTTAGCATATGCTTATGTTCCTTCACAAATGAGACATAAGCTAGAACCCAAAGCAGAGAAGTATGTGTTTATTGCGTATGATGATAGAAAGATGGGTTACAGATTGTGGAGTCCATCTACAAAGCAATTTCTTGTTACCAAAGATGTTACATTTGATGTTACACGGAAAAGGGAAGACAAAAGTAAGTGTGTATGAAGAAGATATTGATGATGTTGATTGTAAAAGGAAATTGTAGGATAAAGTTGAAGATGGGCCAAGATTTGATCTAGAATCAAATGTGGCTGAGACTTCAAGAAGTGCAGAGGTCAGAAGATCCTCAAGGGAAAGGAAAGAGCCTATCAGGTATATCTATGACACATCTTTCTTAACAACAAAAGATTATGCTTTTGTGAAGACAGAAGAGGATCCAATCACATATGAAGAAGCTAAAGGAAAACAGAGTTGGGAGAAGGCAATGCAAGAAGAGTATGATGCTCTACTTGAAAATGAAACATGGGAGTTAGTGCCAAGACAGAAGAATCACAAGGTCATTGGATGTAAGTGGGTGTATAAAACAAAAAGGTTTGCAGATGGTAAGGTGTCTAGATACAAGGCTAGACTTGTGGTCAAAGGTTATGCCCAAACTTATGGGGTAGATTATGATGAAACCTTTAGTCCTGTTGCTAAGATGTCTGCAATTAGATTATTAATTGCTATTGCTACTTGTAAAGGATGGAAGTTATCACAATTAAATGTGAAGAATGCATTTCTGAATGGATACATTGCAAATGAAGTGTACATGGAGCAACCAGAAGGCTTCATAGATTCAATTGGATCAGATTATGTGTGTAAGCTCAAGAGAGCTTTGTATGTGTTGAAGCAGGCTCCAAGAGCATGGAATTACAGGCTTGTTAAGTTCTTGAATGAATGTGGATTTCAAGCATCAAAGGCAGATAGTAGCTTGCTCATGAAGGCAAGTGAAAATGGATACACATATATGTGTATCTATGTTGATGATATCATTGTCACATGTACAGATGCTCAAGGAATCAATGAGCTTAAGAAACAAATAGAGAAGGGATTTAACATAAGTGATTTGGGAAACTTATCTTATTTCTTAGGAATGCAGATTGTGTATACTCAACATGGAGTATATGTTACACAAGAGAGATACTTGAAGAATCTTCTGGTTAAATTTAACATGGAAGATTGCAGGCCTTCAAGCACACCCGGAGGTAAATCATAAGTTAAGCAGATATGGAGGTGAAGAATTCAATGACATGAAGAAATATCAAAGTTTGGTAGGTAGTTTAATCTATGCTACCTTGACAAAGCCAGATTTATCATATGGAGTAGGTGTGTTATCACAATTTATGCATTGTCCAAAGAAGACTCATTGGATTGCAACTCAAAGGATATTCAGATATATCAAAGGAACCCTAAATGAAGGCTTGTATTATGGATTTACTTCTGATACAAGAATCAAAGTGTTTAGTGATGCAGAATGGTCAGGTGATTCAGATGATAGAAGGTCTACTCATGGGTATCTATGTTATATTGGAGATAAGTTAGTTTCTTGGTGCTCAAAGAAGCAACATACAATTGCTTTGTCATCCACAGAAGCTGAATATAAAGGAATGGTAGAGGCTGCAAAGGAAGTAATATGGTTAAAGACCTCGTTGAAGAGTTTTGGAACTGATCAGAATACTCCAATTATTTTTTGAGACAATATGAGTTCATTATATTTCGCAGCTAATCTTGTTTTTCATGCCAAGACTAAGCATATAGAGATTCAATATCATTTCTTGAGGGAAACGGTACTTGACAAAGAGATTGAAGTGATGTATACTCCAACAAAAGAACAAGTTACAGATATGATGACAAAAAGCTTGGATGGACCTAAGGTACAGAGATTCGAAGAGATGGAAGGAGTGAAGAAGAATGGAATAATCACAATTAGTGATTGTTGTGAATAGAATCCAACTCACTCTTCATGGCACGCTCCCACTTGACATGATCCTCTGTCTGCATAGCCTCTTTGTAGCAAGAAGGCTCAACGGCATCTATTAGCATAACTAAATCTAAACGTGGAACATATCTATGAGGTGGATGTGAGACACATGTCGAACGTCTCAATGGTTGATGAGCAAGAATATGTGCAGACTGATCTGAATGGACATTCTCTGGAACATCCCTATGTGTAGCATTTTTATGCATGGTAACTGGAGGACTAGTATCCTCAAACACCACTCTTCTCACTTCAACCTCCTTAATGGGTTGTTTATGCATCTTAGACTCATTGAAAATGACATCACTACTAATCACCGATCGTGTTTCAGGATCCCATAAGCAATATCCAAATTGTCCTTCTTGACCATATCCAAGAAAAATGCATTTCTTTGACTTATGGTCCTACTCTTGTCTAAGATTCTTGGGTATATGAACATATGCTTCACACCCAAAACTCAACGATGATCATAATATGGTGGCTTTCCTATCCATAACTCTTGTGCCACGTTTACAACTCTGGGAGCGATTTGCGACGACTGGCGGATCAATTCAGTCGCCTCGCTAACGGCGCACGCAGGGTGACTATGCGGAACAGGTACAAGTTTTTCCTAAGGTCCGTAGGGTGAAGCGTTCCTATAACGTTCAACTGCGTCAAAATAAGAAGGTAGGATAATCTTTTCACTAACTATTTGATTTTTTATAGTTTCGTTTGTCTCTTCTTGGAAGTTTTCTACATTTCTATCTACAGTTGGAGGGAAAAGATCTTCACTATTCTCTATGCTAGGTGGAACAATGGAAAATAAATGGAAAGTTTTACTAGGATCGTGCAAAGTTTCTTCTACTATCTTATCTTTTACTTGTTCTTCAACTTCAACTAGTTTAGGAAACAATGACTCAAAGGTAGATGAAGGTAGAAAGGAACTACTTGATGAGGCTTCTTGCGACATAAGATAAAATGAAATTAGATTAAAGATCAAATTCCTATACAAGCCTAAAGATAAGGTTCATAAAAAAATAGTCAATGAATTGAGAAGCTGATGACTCAAATCAATAACTCTAATACAAATGTAAGGGTATAGTAATAGGATAAATGTCTAAACAAATAAGTAATTGACTAAATGAAAATTAAGGTAAATGGATCTTCAATCTGCCACTTCACTTCACTTCACTTCACTTCACTTCACTTCAATTGCTCTTTAAATCTTCAATGTTTCTGAAAAAAAACATTAGGGTATTAGTAATATTACAAGAAATTAATAAGAAACATAAAACCCATACTTTACATACATTAAGGCATACACATGCTAACATACTTTCATGCACATGTTCTAATGCAAATGCTAACACCTAATTTTATGCAACTATACATGCATGCTAACACTCAACCACATGTTAACATACACACATGCATCTTTGCATATCCACACTATGCATCAATTCTATCATGATTCATGTATTTAAACTTAATGCACATACATATGCTTATTACATACACACATGATACATCCCTAATCATACATTCTCTAATTGATACTTTCATTCACATATATAAAGATGCTAACATATGCTCATACACATGCTAATTTATTCATATGCACTCTATATATGAACTTATAAGATAACATACATACAAACACATCCATTTATATGCTCATGCACTCATTATATGAACATATTCTCATAAAATGTTTTCCTACACAAGAACACTTACACATTACTCATTCAACCATATGCATTCATACACATGCTTATGCATGCTACCATATGCTAATATTCTTTTAATGCAAAATTATATATATACTAGCACTTAGATGTATGCATACACACACATCCATGAGCTCTTCTATATATACATAGTCACTAAATACTTCTAATAAATGTAGGTCTATCCATTAAATACGCTTCTAACGCATGCAATAAAAACTAATTAGCTAAATAATTTAATACATTCATACTTTCTAAATATTCAAATTAAAGATCTAATCATTACTCCATATTAATCAAGACATTAAATACTTAAAACAAAGGATTATGCAATTACTTAATTGATGATTTTTTTAAATGAACTCTCTCTCTCTCTCTCTCTCTCTCTCTCTCTCTCTCTCTCTCTCTCTCTCTCTCTCTCTCTCTCCCTCTTTCTCTCTCTCTCTCTCTCTTTCTCTCTTTCTGCGCGCTGCCGTGCGCGCCGGGAAAGAGATTCTTCTCTCTCTCTCTCTCTCTCCTCCTCTCTCTCTGTCTTTCTCTCTCTCTCTCTCTCTCTCTCTCTCTCTCTCTCTGTGTCTTTCTCTCTCTCGCTCTCTCTCTCTCTCTCGCTCTCTCTCTCTCTCTCTCTCTCTCTCTCTCTCTCTCTCTCTCTCTCTCTCTCTCTCTCTCTCTCTCTCTCTCTCTCTCTCTCTCTCTCTCTCTGCGGCGCTGCTGCGCGCAGCCCGTGCTGGGAGGGAAGGAGGAAGAACTAACTCAAATAATGTTCTCTCCTCTCTCTGACAAGCTCGGAATGTGTGCACTGCAACCTGAGTGATGCCACTGCCAGGACAACCTCTGCAATTTACTATACGCACGTCTACAACAGCCGGTCAATTTCTCTCTCTGCGCTATTCTACGCCATCTCTTTCTCCATATATACAGAGATCAACCACTCCACAACAGCGAGGAAATGAACATCTCCCACTCTCTTAAATACTTTCTCTCTCTGAGCCATCACCCCTGTCAGAGATGCCTGTTAACAGAAGCTGAGAAGAGAGGGTGATTAATTTCACTCTCTCTTCTCTCTGAAAATTCTCTCTCTAGCGCCGTCACGTATAGCCAAAATCTATCCATCAGTAGACAGAACAGTGAGAGCATCTATAGATGTACTTCTTTTCTTTCTGATCTTACACCTAGAAATTTGACAATGTGCAATTAACAACACCCGACTCTCTCACTTCCACTATGCGCATCATGAAAAAGAAGGCTATTGACTTCCTCTCTCTACAATGAGATGTACAGACGATGGAGGTGAAGGAAATGAAGCAAAAAGAGGAAGAGGAATCTACCTGAAATTTGTCCTTGATCAGCTCCATGCTACTCTTCTTCATATTCTTGCATACAATTATATTTCTTAGACCAAAGGAGTAGATCATCAAAGGCTAAATCCCTTGATATTATCTGTTTTTTATGTTGAAGTTGAAGCATCTATAACCTTTATGATGATTTAAATATCCTAGAAACACATACTACCTTCTATTGTAGCTTGTGCCTCAACTCGCATGGTACATATGCATAAAAAGTACATCCAAGTATTCTCAAGTCGGAAAGGTCATGTTTTCTACCATAATAAGATTTATATGGGTTCAAGCCAAGGTAGGTTCTCTATTCATAAGGTACCCAATAGTATTGACGCATCGCTCTTGAACATGCTAGGTACATTCACCTTGTTAAGCATTGCTCTATGAAATGTAACCTTTCTTTCTCTCTATTACCCCATCTTTTTGGTGTATGTACTTGCACATTATTTTTTTATGCCACCTTGATCTCATAAAAAAGTCAAAAAATTCATTGGAAAAGTATTCTCCTCCTCCACTAGATCTTGGCTTCTTGATGTATATACTTGAAACCTCGTATTTTGTTGCCTTGAATGCTTTGAAACATGTAAACAAATCTACTTTGTGTGTGATGAAATAAACCCAAATCATCCTTGTTCAATCATTTAAAAAAGATTCAAATTAGATATTACCTAGAGTGTATTTCTATTTCGTTGGCCTCCACACAGCTATATGTATTAACTAGAATGGAGTTTGTCTTACATAGCCAATCTTCTTAAATGGAAGCCTCCCTTCATTCCCTAATTGACTAGATTCACATAAATGCTTCATACCTTTTCCATGGAATTTGGGAGGCTCTTTTGAATTGCATTTCCCTCACTCTTTGTATGTTCATGGGACCTATCATTTTGTGCCACAAGTCCAACTCTGAAATCTGCTTGTTGCCATATTTGAAGTAGACATGTTGAATGGAATTAGTGTTTACCTCCAACGTAAAGAGTCTTGCTTGCTTCCTTTCTCTTGACATGAACTTGAATCCTTGCTTAGGGTTCTCAATAAAGAATCCACCTCTATTGAATCTTACTTGATACATGCTTTCAATCATTTTCCCTACAGACACCAAGTTCTTTGTGATGGTAGGTACATGCAAGACATCCTCAAAACGTCTTCCTTCCACCTTGCCATCCAAAGCTTCATCTCCAACATGCGATATCTCATGATCTCTATCATCACCTATTTCTACATGTACTTTACCTTTGGAGCATGTAGATTAGTAAACCAAGAAGCATTGCAACTCATATGGTTGTTACATTGACTATCAATATACCAAGTGCTATCTGTTTTTCTTCAAATCCCACTCATATGCATCATCAAGAGATACAAATTTCCCAAGATTATAGCATCATAATTACATTGGATTTTGACTTCAGTACCTTGATAATAACGCCTTTGCTTTCCTCCTTTGTAGCAATCTCTTGCATAGCAGCCATACTTGCCACATATATAACACCCTTCTCCATCTTGATTCTTGTTATGTGGATGCTTTCCTCCTCTTTCTCTTCTTCTTCCTCTACCTCTTTGTGATGAGGTCTCTTGGTCATGTCCTTGATTTCTTAGAGTGGCATGGCCTTCTGCCAAACCTTTCTCTACTCCTTCTTTGCTCTCTTCTTCCTTTGCCCCTTTGATTGACTACATAAAGACTTGTGCATCCTTGCTTTTAATTTATCCTCCACCTATGTTCATATATTTTGTGACTATTAGATCAACCAATTGCGCATAGTTAGAGAGATTATCCTTGCAATTATTTGCACCTCTACACACAAAAACTTCTCTCTCTCTCTGTCATAGCATATGATGTTAACTACAATGAGAGTATGTAGACATATAGTAGACACAAGGAGCTTTCATAAAATCAAATCCAACTCCAAATGGATACCTACACTTAGAGAATCAATGTCTATAAGGTGAACTATTTTATTGCACACAATAGCTAGTCAAATAGAGACCCACTTCAGTCGAGTAAGGTTTTCTCAAAGACTAACTAGAGAATGAATCTTAAACTCTGCTCAAATTTAGATCACTATAAGTGTTATCCATGCACACCAAATTTATAGAAAATAGATAAATAGAGAAGGATAACCAATCCTTACAACTTAGAGAAAACTAGCTCCAATAGAACCTCCACAGAGAAGGAGATATCAAGCACCATGCTAATTTGGAACTTTCACCCAAAATACTCAAGTAATGTTCTAGAGAATTGTTGTGCTATAATATGGATGGATAATGAGGAAGAACCAATGCCAACAATGCATGACTAAACAGTTGCAACACTACCATAGATACTCGTAGATATCTCTAGACAAAGCTAAGAAAGAAGCAAGCTAGGGGATAGATTAAGCAAAAGGCTTGCTTATTACAACTCTAGAACGTGTTTCACACTCTAAAAGAACTACAAAATCCATAGGTTGATCCAAAAAGTTGTGATATAAGGTACTTATATAGATGAGATGTTAGCCCCTATAACCTAGGAACCATCTTTCCCAAAACATCTACCTCCTTAATTTGATGACTTGGTTGAAATGATTTCAGGAGTGTTTGGTTGCATTCTTCTGATGTAATCATGTGATTTTAGTCTTCCATACATTGGTACACATGTCCAAGAGTTATTTTCCATTTATTTGTTTTGATGCTTGACTTGAAGCAAGAATATCTTCACTCAATACAGGTATGTATAATTTGACCTTACTTTCATAACATGTGTATGTATGTATATGTGTGTGTATGTTTATATGTGTGTTTGCATTCATGTATATTTATGTCTATGTATGTATGTATTTATATGTATATGTGTATGCATGTATATATGTAAATAGATAGAAAATTAAAAATTATACCTTAATAGTGCTGAAACAGATACATTACTCCATCCAAAATGATTTTGAAGATTGAGAATAAGTAAGCTTGCACTTAGTTATGTCAAACGACTTCCTTCACATACATGCTTTAGACATTCCTCTCGAACATATTTCTCATTTTTAGAAATATCAATGCTGCCACTAACATTTTGATACCAATCCTTAATTAAATCTTCCATGCAATCATCTTCATCATTGTCACACAAATCTTGTACTTTATCTTGTTTTGAATATAGGTCTTTCCACGGTGCATATTCTAGACGATCACTTTTGCATAGTCTCCTCATAGAAGCTTCTGATAAACGAGGTCTTACTGGCAACTCTGAATGGTGTGGTGGAATATCATCAACATGATACGTTGAAATCTATACACATGAATAGAAATCATTAATATTCCATAACTAAATGAAAAGTAAACTTTAAACATAAAATTAAATATGTAATTATTTTGAAAAGAGAATGAAATTATAGTTTGCCAATGCAATACAAGATAGGTGGATAGAAATTTTTCATTCTCTCTCTAGTTAAAAGGTGCTCTTGGAGGTCTACACCATCCATAATTCACTAATAGTTCATCACCAGCATGTAATGAAGTAATAGCATTGAAAACTATGTATCTTGCTACATCTCTACTCATGTATGGTGATTCATGACTATTTTCACACTCCTCAAATGTGCAATTAGTCCTTGAACTATTATGTAACCTTGGACTATTATTTATGAAGTGATATTTTTCCATGCGTGTAAGGTCTTCCATCAATATATAATTTTTTATTTTCTGCATGTGAAATCCATCTACTAGTAAGTGACCTTGCATTCAAGCATATTCCATAGGTACCTATGCTTTGAACATAGCGTGAAAGTTGATGCCAATCTCCCCATGCATATATAGGACCACAAAATGACATAAGAGTGACTTCAGAGCCCGGAGGCACATACAAATCCTCTACAATAAAGAGACCATGACCACACTAGTAATAGTGGATGGAGCAATCATATAGCCATTACCCCAAAAGTTAAAAACCTTTCCATTTAAACGAAGTGGTCCTCTATTCCATCCTCCATATCTTCTTCTATCATATGTTTGTACTAGAGAACGATCATGAGCTCGCAATGGATAATCTCTAGCCATTTCAATCTCTAAACCAAGAGGTAGAGGATTTCTAGAATCCTTTGCTTATAATTGATGAACAACAAGTCCATGACGTGTACGAGGTATATTAGCATTATGAGTATCAGAACTATTATTATCATCATCATCATCAGCATCATCAAGCAAATATTCTTTTATATCAATAATAATTTAATTCTGTAAGTGGTTTTAAAATAAAAAAATGATATTCATCTATAGAAAGAATACATACCCAAGCATTATCACGTTGACCAAGTGGTGGTGCACGCTCAAAAGTACCATAATCTGCCTTATGTTCAATACATTCTAATCATGGTCTTTGATACGTGCCATAGCAAAACTTGCACAAATAAAAAATATGCTCTTGATAGTAAAATTCATCATATTTCCTATCAAAGGACACATGAAGTCGTTGCATGGTAGGAGGTGGTGGAATTCCCTCTGATTGATCAGAATCTGATTATAACAATAAAAAAACATATATCAGTTATGTATCTATCAAATATATTTAAAATAAAAAGTTTGATATACTTAGATTATATAGTCCTTGCACAATTAGGAGACGGTGGTGGAGTTGTGTCTGATTGATTGGAATCTCCATATAATGGTATTAGATATTAATAATATGATTATTTACATACATAAACATTCACATATACACATTTACATATACACGCATATTCACATATACTAGAGAGCTCTTAGTCAGATGGCTTGAGATAAATTCCTAAATATTTTGCCTCTACTTTGTGCTCTATGGAAAACTTTGTCACATCCTTCCCGATGAAACATCCACATCGTTTGACTATGTTGTGTTCAACAAGTTTTAATTTTGTCAAATTTGAGGAGGAAGAATTCTTCAAAAGGCTTTCCAATACTTTCCACAGGCAATGAGAAGATCCTGGAAATATCCTCCTCTTTGGCCGCTTTTGCCATGCTATTTTTGATCCCCAAAAGAGAACCAAGGTGAAGTTTATGCGACCCTTTGCTTCCCTTTTCTTTCATGAGATGATGGCGTCACAGACAGAGGTGAGCCCTTCAGATAATTCTTTGGGAGAAAACACACACAAGATGAGTCCTATTTAACAGTGTGGATGCTCCTCTCTTTTCATATTTGTCTCATCTCGGGAAAATGATGAAGAAGAAGATAATTTTCGTTGTTGTGCTTTCCCATAAGCCACGAAGACGATTCCCTATCCTTCTTTCCTCAACCATTATCTCCATAGATCCAACACCTCAATTTCCAAGTACAATGCCTTCTCGATGCCTTCTTTTCCTTGATCAATGCCTTCTTTTCCTTAATCCTCTTTCTTTGATGACCTCTTATATTTTCTTTTGGGCCTTGCCCTTGTGAGAAGGCCATGCCCTCTCCATGCAGTGCATCCACCTAGCTTCCGAGAATGAGCATGAATTTATTCTTTCTTTTTCCATTCTCTTGCTAACCTTTATCAACGTGAACTTAGTCCCTTTGACTTGCCAAAAATGGATCCAGAAAAGGACATATGATTTTTCTTTTATATGCTCATATACTTGTATATATACATGCACAAACACATATACACACACATATGCTATACTTTCACACGTATATACACATGTATGCACAACTCCACATAAACGCACGCATAGAAATAAATGTGTGGATATGCCTCTTTTACATACACATGTATATACTACTGCACACATTCTTTTATATGTACGCACAAACATACATTTATGTACATATACGCTTTTTTTATATGTATATATATATATATATATATATATATATATATATATATATATATATATATGTATATATATATATATATATATATATATATATATATATATATATATATATATAACCTAGGAGTAATAACACACATGCATATACGTAGACATTCATTTGTGTGTTAATATCTTTGCAGGCACAGAAAAATGCAAGGAGAAACAATGAGATTTTAATATTGGCGACCTTGAGCACATAAAACCAAATCATTTTAGACATAAGAACATGATGAAATAGTTCCCAATGGATTTAACTCACCAAGATTGTTTATTTTGTTTTGTTTCATCTTGACTGAATGTCGTAGTCAATTGGGGCATCCATATTGATTTGACTCATTCGCAAGAGTCATCTTTTTGTTCTCAATGATCCTTGTCATCTTAACAATGGAATCTCCAAGATTGGCAAAAATAACCAATTCATTTGATTCATAAATACCTTTAACTGAGCTTTCAATGGGTGTTTTATGTTTGATTATCAAACTTTGACTTTAGATCATGATGGTTTCCACCTTCTCTAGACTTGTC
Organism: Ceratopteris richardii; assembly: GCA_020310875.1. Lineage (NCBI taxonomy): Eukaryota > Viridiplantae > Streptophyta > Polypodiopsida > Polypodiales > Pteridaceae > Ceratopteris > Ceratopteris richardii. The sequence goes on along the minus strand of CM035440.1, from coordinate 121,678,396 downwards.
CATCCTTTGGATGCATCAAAATTTATACATAGCAACCATGAGCAAGAGTCAAACAATCATAGGTGAATGTAAACCATTTGAAATAAAATCACAAACACATGCTCATCCAATGAAGAGATATTGAGATTTTACCACTTGAAAAGAATGTATTGCGGTCAAATATTATACCTAGTCTAACATGTCATATTCAATAGAATCAAGCTAAGAAGACATATAACTGATTTGAGCGTTTATAGTTCAATCATCTATTGAGCCCTTTTAGATCTAGTCACTATCTCAAACACACATACATACCAATCCCATATGACTCTTAGGTGATCAGTCCTACCTGACTTCACTTTTAGGCCCTTTGTGCCTAAAACTCAATACTCCTTTTTCCGTTGAGGTTTTTCTTTTTCTTTTACTTAATTTTTTTTTGCTCAATTTACATGAAGCATTCGTACTTATTCTTAGCCAAAATAATTTTTTTTTTAATTAATTTTTTTCTATATTTTTTCTTTTTGTTTTTTATTTAAGTTGGCTAATGTATGAAGGTGACACTATGAGAATTAAGGGGGGGGGGGGGGGCAACAACCAAATCTAGAGGCATGACTTACCAAGTGAAAAATACTAGGAATTAGGGAGATAAAAATCAAAGCCTTAGCATTTATGCAGAATAGTATATAGAGGTATTTTGATACCCATGAAGTGCTTGTACTTAGTTCATCATTCACAAAATAATTAGTTAACTAGATAAATCAATTTATATAAGATCTCTGATCTTCATGCATCCTTTGTAAGCACACTAGTCAAATACTAAATCATTTCTATATGGTTCTTCTAGGTTTATGCAATATTTAACGTGTTAGTGACATAAACAATGCAATGCGTTTTTTTATACATCCGAAGAAGAAATGAAGTTACAATGGAAACATTTGTTTATTATTCAATAACTTGATTGAAATCATTCATATCCATCATCATCTCTATTCCAACTTGAAATATTCTAAATAGTTTTGATTCTTTATTATTGATATTAACCATGAAAGTTATCTCCTCTACTTAGATCCATCTCTAGAGGCTATCTTTTTTTACTAGCCATCCTTGCGCTACATCCCTCATTGAAAAATTCTCAAAGAGGTTATATAAAGAAAAACCACTTTGTTTGCTCATTCATCTCTTCCGCCCTCAACTAACATGCATAAGATCTGAAGAACTTATAAATCGTCGAGGTGATCCTTTGAGTGCAGCTATTTATCTACATAATCTTCTCAAATACATTGTATTAAAATACGCTTGGCATATCAAGTGAATTTTATATGCTTTTTAAATGTTGCGGGGAATTTATCATCAATGGAGAAGCCTCATTTTTACCTCTTTTTAAGTTTTTGGGTATTTTGTTTTTTATTTTTATTTTTATTGAGTCATTGGTTTGATTTTGATGAGCTTCTACATGGCTCCTTGTTTGTGCATTCACATCATTTAAGTTCGGAATCATCCTAAAGTTATCTACACACTCTTTCCTTCTTGAAGCTTCAAGTGATCTATCTTTTATTTTCGTAGGTTCTTCTTGATGGATATCATCATAGGCATGAATTTCAAATCCATGCATAGTCACTTGATGAACAATTAAGCTTTCATTTTCATTACAGGCTTCCACAGATCATAAGGTGTTGAGATGCAAGGCGTTTGTACATGTAATCTATCTAAATAAAGATTTTGTTTCGAATCATTAATAAGATTCACCATCATTTGCTACTTGTTTATGTATCTCCTCAATGATTGTTGGACAAGCCTCTAGTCTTTTGTGAGTCATAATTGGAAAACCATGTCTTGTAGGAGTGTAAATGATTCCTCTCAAGTTCTAGTATCTTTTACTTGTACAAAGAATGATAGTTTTTCGTTGTCCTATAGGTCTCTTATCATGTTCGTATAGCTCTTTGAGTTATTGCACAAACTCCCTTTCCATTTCTAGAATCAGAAGATTTTCTACATGCACAATCATGAAAAACTTGAGGATTGCCACTTTGTGTTGAACCTATATTTTTTGTCTGATTTGCATGACCTAATCACATAGATGAGGAACAAACATGTACGTAAACTTTTTGTAGAGATCCTGGTACATCATTTTCTTGAGAAGGGCATCTAGATATTTTGCCGCTGTTTTGTACTCCTTACAAAACTTTGTAACATCCTTTCCATCAAAAAAATCCACTTTTCTTGATTATCCATTCATAAAGAGATCGGATAGCATTTCACTATCGATCCTCTCGTTCAAATTATACAAATGGAACTACACAATCCACCATGATAATTATTTTAATATTTATGTGAACTCCATGATTTACTTACCCCCTTCTTTCATGCCGTGTTCACTAGGTATATTAGAGTGTTTTTGAAAGGAGAGACAAATGAGATTCAGATCTTGACTCGAGAAAGCTCAAGAGCACGCATGAGAATAGAGTAAAGAAAGTGAATTCTTTATTTCTTGGCTACACATTATTCATTAAAGCTTGTTCACTCGGATACATCGTTAGGCATTGGATCTCCAACATTAGAGAAGTTTATTTTCTCTCACTCAAGCTTACACCATCATCCCTTAAATATTAGCACAAGGTACAAAATCCATCATGTTGTCGTAGATTTTATGCCTAGAATTCCTTAAGTCAAGTGAAATACTTACGTTGAATAATTGAGATTCGATTCAAGCTATGAAATCAAGAAAAAATATTGACGGATCAATCGTATTTTTCAATATTCTAATGTACCAATTTCGGACTCTCTTCATTAAGTTGGACCAATCTTTTTACTTTATATGTAGAACATTGAGCCACTTTCAAATGGAATTTAACATCATGGAAATGAGATACAAACATGATTACATCGATTAAATGCAATAAAATCCATGGGATATTATAAGAGATTCCTCTTTCATCATATTCGACATTCATACTTATGACATTTTTTATTTTTCATTAAATCATGTGAATGGCCAAAATCGTTGGTGCCCAAACACATATTTCTTAAGAAATAGTACATTCATGAAACATATTTGATATGTGCTGGAACACCACATCATAGATCCACATATAACACAAATAGTCCACATAAATCATCAGACGTGAACACATGAGCACATAAGATGTGCATTTACTTTTCATTTTCCATATTATTTTATGTATGGCAGGAAGGAAAATGATAGGGTTGCACATGCGTTCTTTTCTCCCTAAGGAGTTCAAGCCTATCATGATTGTTGATTTCACCATGAGAGAGGGAAGGATCAACTGAGGGATGTGTTTCTTTGCATCATGTTATCTTCAACACACTTTTATTTTTCCAATGTAAAAGAGAACCAGATATTCACAAGGCCACACAAACCTTTCTTTAGGTGAATGAAGAAGTCAACTTTATGAGTAGCTCATTACTCCATCCAGTATCTCCATGAGAGAGGGAATGATCAATAGAGAGATGTGTTTCTTTACGTCATTTTATCTTCAACACACTTTTACTTTTCCAATGGAGAAGAGGAAAAAGCCCTTGGAAGGGTACACAATCCTTTCATCAGGTAAATCACAAAGATCCTAGCAATATCCACCTCCTTGAATGCTCTACAAAACAACTTTAAGTCAACCTTTCATTTCTTTTTTTTTGATGCCCTGGATTCCAAAATTTTGTCATCACACATAGCCGCAACCCTACGCATATACATGCACAAATGCAGATAAATGCACGTATACAAATGAATGTATAAATACAATCATGTGCCTTATACATACACATGTACCCACTGATGCACATATTCCTCGATTTGTATATGCACACATACACACATGTTCATATATCCATATCACCTATTCAAAATAACACATATACATATGTATACACATTGTTTTTTGTGCTAATGCGTTCGGTTATACAGAAAACATGCAAAGAGAAACAATTAAAGTTTCATAATTTTAATCATGAGCAAATATAGTGAAGGCATTTTAGACATCAGAACATGATGAAAGAGTTATTAAAGAATTAAAAATCAGCAGTATTACTTCTTTTGTTTAGTGTCATCTCTCTTGAACGTTTCACATCAATTGGTACATCCATCTAGATTCGACTCAACCGCAAGAGTCACCTATTTCTTCTTAATGACTCCTTTCATCTCACCAATGCAACCCACAATATTGGCAATTTGGTTCATACATACGTTTACATGAGCTCTGAAGTTTTCTACATATTTGATTTCCAAGATTTGACTTTAGATCAAGAGAAAAACATCCAATGGCTTAAATATATATATTTTAATTAGACAAAGACTGTTAACAAGCTCATGGAAATATTTCTTTAATCCTCCATTCTCTAAATGCAAGGATCTGATGCCTTGCAAATGGGAAGCTTTTTCTGCTCCCACTCACACCGAGTTATAAAGGAGGGTTTTTTCAAGCCCATCATGAGCGTATTTCCATGCAAAATCATGTCTAAACTTTAGAGTTTAAACTAGAAAAGATTTTACCCATTGATCAAAAACTGGCATGCATCTAGTTGTAAGTTGATACTCGCGATAAAAACACTCTATTATGTTGTTTATTTCACTACAATAGAGGTTTTTTCAATGTGTATTTCAACCCCCACCTCATAATCAATGTCTAAATACCCTTCTCTAGGAAAATATTGATATACATATTTATGTCCTGTGAGTTGCAAAGCACATTGCTGTTTCAAAACGAGAAGCGGATTGCACGTTCTTATAAAGACTAGAAAGCTCTCGGCCACTTTTATGATGTCCATTGGTATATTACTCGGAATATTGGTCCATATGTTTGCATGAATATAAGTCAAAAAGATAACTTTTTTAAAATTAAAAAATAAAACAAATAGGGGTTGATATATCCTTTTCTATGCCCATAGGTATAGCCATTAGTGGTCAAAATTATAAAAACAATAATTATCTTGACAATCATGTGCAGGCCAATGTAGGCTTTGTTGGAAATTAAGCAATCACCAAAATCCACTCACCCTATGTTGCCTTAAGTGCAAAAGTAAAGTAACCTCATTTCCTCTCTTCAAGAGCTTATTTTGTCTCTCACAAGGATCATTGGGAATTGCACAATGCCACTAGTATGTATATGAGCATCTCAGGAGCACTAATTTTGGCTAACATTCGCACTATGATCATCATGACTATACTATGCAGTAGACGAGTTGTTGTCTCTTTGTGATGTATCTCCTGGTGTAACTCTCTCTTTGGGCTATGTACCCATTGTGGGGAAATCCCAGCTATGTATTTTGGAGTTCTTGGCTAGTCTTTGTCTAATTTTGTTTTTTATAAAGGAAGTTTGTTCTTCGCCTTCTCTCCCAGACTTGTATTAATTAAAGGAAAATAAAAGTACAAGTGAAGGGGACTGGTGCCCACGGGACCCCCCAAATGCCAGAGAGCAAGGGTAGATTTTACAAAGCTTATATGGCATTATAAAGAAGGTTAATCACCCTCTCATCACCCTCATTCCGGGCCCACTTGGGTTTAAGCTTGTTGTTGATCAGAAGGAGCACTTGATGATGCCTAAAGGGGGGGGGGGATTTCTGACTGTTAGCGATTCTTTTGCCAAGGAGGAACAATGATTTCTCAATCGACCACTCTTTGGGAGAGTCGCCAAAGTTATAAGCACATCTTTCTTGCCATATCTTCCAAAGGGCCTCCCCTTTGATGGCATTCTAGAGAGTAGCAAAGCAACCGATCTTTTCTCCCAGAAGTGCTTGTTTCCAACTGATATGTTTTTGAAGTCTAATCTTCTTTTCGATAATATGTGAGTGGTTGTTGGAGCTACGGAAAGTAAAAAAGATGTGAGCAACATCTTCAATGGATTGGTAGGAGTGCTTGCACCAAGGAGGCACCCCACAAATTTTGCTAGCCTTTAGGTTGGACCAGATTCGATGAAGAATTTGCCATAAAAGAATAGACTTTTTGATTTCTATGAGAGGGTGTCAGATAGCCATGAGCTTCATATCCCACCGCAGCCCATGCACGACACACTCCACTTCTTGTTGAGGTTGACTTGATAATCAATGTTTTCTTTGATGTTCGAGATTTTTGTTAGGCAATTACCATTGTGCCATCTGAGACCGAGCAGGCTCTGAGTCAATGGTTCGTGCCCCATGAGAAGACAGACTTTAGAGCAGTCCTAGTTGTTGGCATATACATGCAATGCATTGACCTACTTCCATAGAGTTCGTTGAGCTACTCTTTGAGTCAATTCTCTTTAGTTCTTCCATATTGCCTTCTCTGAAGTTGTATATGGTATGTGAATATGTGGCTGTCATTAATCTGTTGGTGGCTATATCACCATTTCCTTGCTAATTACTTGTGCCGCTGATGGAAACGGAGATCTCTAGTAAGAGAACTCAATAGGCAACGTAAGGGGCGGGCAAGTTGCAGCAAGTGAACAAGTAGTGGTTATTCAGGTTGTGTGTCTTGAGGTGTTCTCTCATACTAGCTAATTTTGTGTGAATCAATTGATGCAATTATCAGTTTTTCTGACTTTTTGAACCCTTTTTTTCTAAACTCTTTTTTCTCACTATACCCTCTACAGGAGTTGGCCATTTGTGAAGTGACTCTCACCCTCTGCATAGACATGTCATAGGGTATAGACATGTCATAGGGTATAACCCTAAGCTCAACCCCCATCATGTAGAAGGTGTCTTGGGGAGCAGACCTACTCTTATGATGACATGGCATCTCACAATGTAAAAACAAAAATGAACAAATCTAATAGAAGATCATCGCTGTTACTCCACCGTTGTGAGCGCATATGTCGCCGCGAAGAATTTCTATCGGTCTGTGTCGCTGTTGTATTGTGCTTACCATAGCTCCTGTGCACCAACAAGCTGGTATCAGAGCTGAGAGAATTCCCGCAGGAGTCGACCTTGACACCCACTACAGATACAAACAATCTCCACGCGGTTCTGCCATTCACTCGAGCTTTTTGTTCCTCTTCAGCGTAGCAGCAGTGACACTAATCTGCGAGTTCTGGACCAGATGCTCAGTCAACACTGCGTGCACTTTCTCCCAATTCTACGTAACTCCCAATTCTACGGACAACACACTGAGAAAAGGTGGTAGGAGAGGTCGCAGATTGTGAAGACAGTTTGATGCTTTAGCTCTCATTTCAAGAAGCAGGTAAGATAAGAAAGCATGGAACAGCGTTATAGAAAATAGATTATGAGGATTGGATTGCTGCTCGAATGCAGAAATCGAGGAGTTGAATACATTTGTGATAGAGCATTTAAATCAAGAAAAGTTTGGAATTTTTGAGAGGTCCTCTTTTGTCAGCTACACATTTGGTTTTTGTTCTTCTTTTGATTGCATGTGGCAGGCGACGATATGTATACTCTTGCGGGTTCATGAATGGACACTACTCACACGTTGTGAGACGAATGTATGATATTGCGGGTCCTTAATTGGACAACTCACGCACCTTGTGAGGTTTTATATTACCCTACTGAAAACCTTGAATTTAAACAAAAACTGAAGGACGTGGTAAGGTCTTTAACTAGGGTATTCTCATGCTTGGAAATACTCTGGTGATATAGGTGAAAGACCAAAGAGAAGACAGTCCAAAGGCCTCGTGTATCGATCACGGAATGAATGTATATTTTTGAGGCCTTCCGTCAGAGTATATTTGCAAGCACTCATACGAAATCTCTCAAGCATTTCCAATTTTTGTTTTACAGTGACAACATGTATGCCTCGTGTTTTCTTCAGACTTCCCAAATAAAACAAAGTAGGCATTGGCAAGGAAACACAGCAGCACTGGCGCGAAAGGTCTACACAATACGCGCACAGGAGGCAGCACTATGTTCTTCTTCTTCGTAGGTGGCGTACGGCAGCGTGTCTCAGAAATCCTAGAGAGGATATAGCTAAATGCCTGCACTGTGGGTACCCAGGCAAACATTGTGACTTACGATAATGTGCTGGAGATTTTGTTCATACCGGTCTGGCGATGGCTTGGGAAAGGGAACGCACTTCATTGCGAAAACTGTGGCTTTCTTATTCCACATGGGCACTTCCTGCCTTCCACAAAAGATAAGAGTTCATCTCTTCCTCCTACTCCACGGTCCTTCTGTTGGTCTTGTTCAAGGAACCTTGAACCGTCTTTCAAATTCTGCCCAGACTGTGGAGCTCGTCAAGATATGTAAACATATAGTAGCTTAATTCTCAGGTCATCCTCTATCATTCTTCCATCCTTATGCTACGATGCAAGTCTGCTCCATTGCCTTACACATCTTCCAGACCTTGAACTGTCTCAAGCTTGTGCGCATGATTCCAACAGCATCAGACTGTAGACATACATAGACAAGATGTGAATAAAACGTTACCAGGAGCATGCTACTTTGTTTTATTTGGGAAGTTTGAAGAAAACAAGAGGCATACGTGTTCTCACTGTAAAAAAAAGAATGGAAATGCTTGAGAGATTTGGTATGAGTGCTTTCAAACCTGTTGATATGCCACTTGATGCTAATGTTAAGCTTATGGATGATGGAAAGTACTTGCATGATGCCAATATGTATAGAAAGATGGTTGGAAGTTTGATTTATGTAACAAAGACAAGACCGGATTTGAGTTTTGCAGTTGGTTTGGTGAGTCCGTTTATGCATAAACCATGTAGAGTGCACTTGGATGCAGTCAAACGAATATTGCGATATGTGAAAGGACCATATAATTTTGGCTTATTTTATGAGAGAAAATTTCAGCCATGCATATATCCATACACAGATGCGGATTGGGCAAGAAATATCATGGATTGAAGGTCAACAAGTGGATTTTCATTTTTGCTTGGAAGTGCAATCATTTCTTGGAGTAGCAAGAAGCAACCAACTGTCACCTTGTCAAGTACCGAAGCTGAATATAGAGGCATTACACAAGCCGTTTGTGAAGCAACATGGATTAAGTACCTACTCGAAGACATGGGAGTCTACATCGATGGAAAGGTGGTCATCTATTGTGACAATGTGAGCAGCATAATTCTATCAAAGAATCCAGTTTATCATGCGAGATCGAAGCACATCGAAGTTCATTATCACTTTGTTCGTGAGAAGGTCATCGAAGGAGAAGTGAAGCTGATTCACATAAATACTGGAGAACAAGTGGTGGATATCTTCACCAAAGCTCTTCCAACAGAAAAGTTCATCTACTTTAGAGAAGCTTTATGAGTTAGAAAGCTTTAGTTTGTATTTAGATTTCATTTCATGTTATTTCATCTTGTATGGACATATGTATTTCTTTCGTTTTGTACTCAAGCTCATTTTGAGCTTGAGGGGGAGAATTGATGATGTGGCATCTCACAATGTAAAAACAAAAATGAACAAATGTAATAGAAGATCATCATTGTTACTCCACCACCGTGAGCGCATATGTCGCCACAAAGAATTTCTATCGATCTGTGTCGCTGTTGTATTATGCTTACCATAGCTCCTGTGCACCAACATCTTATTCATAAGGGGAGGTCTTGGGTCTCTCTTCTACACTTAATAGTAAAAGAAAAATGAGAATAGTAGCCACCAATCAATGAATATATGATATTGAGAAGTTGCTTAGAAAACTTCCTTCAAAATCATTACTACATTCCTTTGCTAAAATTGATTGTTCAAAGAACATCGAATCGATTCTTCTACGCTTACACATACAAGAAAAATGAGGCGATAGCACCTGAAACTTGACAACCACCATTATCTCTGAATATAAAAGTTGTATAGTCTTCCACTGACGAGAACTTCCTTCCTCTTCATGAAGACATGCCCCTCGTTATCTTTCCATGATACAAGAATACCTCATCAACAGAATCAATTATGCAGTCGCCCTTTGTTCGCTTTCTTCCACTCTCCCTATTTGGAGAGAAATATATGCATCGCTGCCTTTTCATACGCAATAGCCTTCCAATCCTTTAGACGGAGTAAATTGAAGTCCCCTTTAGAAACAGATATTCATGACTGATAAGTAGAAAAGGGCATCTGGTTTCTGTATATTCGATGATTTCTTCAAACTCTTCTGATATTCTCCTTATGCTCAACATGTAAATCAACAGATATTCTCCTTATGCTCAACATGTAAGATCAAAAACTGACAAAACACATTGAATATGTATATTTGCAACAAAGAATATCAATGTACATAAATCCCATTATCCTCTCTTTGTATTTGAAGCAAACACCATTTGACACGGAAGAAGAAGAAACACTATCAAGCACAGTATATCCGGAGATTTATCCTCTCTTATCCACTTGTGCAGGAGAGCGATTATGTCCTTCTCTATCTCCTTCTGTAACCGTTACTCTGTGTGATACTCATAATGTGCCATAGCTTTTAAAGCTCTCTCTTCTGCGTTCCTAATTTATCCAAAATTTCCCCTAAGGAATGTTCTTCATGCTATTCACAATTTGGCAATTCAACTTCACCTTTCCTTTATCACAGTACTGAGCTATAATCTCTATGACTCATGATCTTAACAACCCTGAAAGATCACATCCTCTCCCCAACTGTTTTCTAGCCCTCTTCTCCACACATTTCCACAGAGGTTCTCATTTCTTATGCCTTGCTTTCTTCTTCAGTTCTTATCTTTTCCGTAGAAATGTTGTCTCCCAAAAAGGAAACAAACACCCATGTTTATCTTCTATCGCTCCATCTGTGTGGTGTGTCTGCTCCTCCACGATATACATCTTCTGTCCTATCTTTCAGCCGATGATTGCTCCCATCAATTGTGAGCTCTCCTCCTAAATCACGTAGTGTTTTGTTTTATGGAATCCTTCGCTTCCTCCCCTGTTGCCAACACATGAATCCATAATACAAAAGGAGTACGTATTTGTCTCGTAATTTAGTGCATTAGGATAAATTATTTATTATAAATACTATACTGATATAGACATGCATATTGAAATTATTCACGTACATACAATGCACACATAATACATAGCATGCACATATATTCAATAGCATACATAAATCCACATTCACATGCATAACACACACTTCAATGCAACCACGCACAAATAGTCATTCAAAGACACATACAAACATCACATAAAAATATACAAACATATTCTTTCTTGATGCGTGCACATATAAGTACATATTTACATGCATGCACATATTTATTTAATACACCACATTATTTTCACTAACACGCACAATTAATATACACTTGAACTACATGTGTAAAAGGACATGCCACACATTATATTCAACTATATGCACAAACAAACCTAATACACATATGAACACACGTATATATGCGTTAATATTATGTTTCTACACATACATTAAGATGAAGACATGCAAATATGTAGATACAAACAGATAATACTAATGAATATACTTAGATAGGCGCACACATACAATTTGGACATATATACGAACACTCTTACGCACACACTGATTCACATGCTCACGTACATTCACATTATGCACATGTATATATACAATAACACGCATCCATTTATGTTTATTCACACATATATAACTTTACAAAGCACACCATATGCAATAGCATAAACACGCATACATGTAGAAACACATATGTGTAGGTAAACATGGGTATGTTAATGTAAAAAGCACACACACATGAATGCAAACGTATCGATATGCATATATTCGTACTACATAATTCGACATATAAAGACATACACATGCATATACACAACATATGTGTGTGACAACCAAAGTTTCATGGTCAATGAAAAAAATCCTATTTTAGTGCATGTGGTAAGCCCATAGAAGTTCAATATCACTATTTTCAAACCAAACAAAATAGAGTGGACATCTTAGCCAAGGCTCTTGGGAGAGAGCAACTTCATCAACACTTTTTAAAACTTAGTATTGGACCAAGGAGGTAGTTCACCCTATGGTGCACATTGAGGTGGCGTTGGGGGGAGGGGAGGGGGAGGCTAGATATGTTGGGGAAAGTATATCAACCCATATGCAATGATGAAGCATGAATGACCTCTATAGCTACACCTCTTTGCACCTCTGCACATCCAAACTACTTTTTCTCACAACATATGCACGGAAGTCTCATGAGGCTTCCTAGACTTCTAGCTGATACAATAAGCTTTCAAAAAAATCATAGTCCATTCGAAATGAATGTTTGTAGATAGAGAAAATATGTTTACAGTATGAGCTACTTGATTGCACACAATAGCTAGCCAAATACAAACCACACTTCACTCTAGCAAGATTTTTAGAGAGACTAAGTGGAGAATGAATTTCAAACTTGGCTTCAATTTAGATCTTTATAAGGCTATCCAAAGACACCAAAATTATAGCAAATTGATAAATAGAGAAGGAGCATCATTCCTTAAAACTCAAAGAAAACAAGCTCCAACAGAGCCTACATGCAAAAAGACATATCAATCACCACACTTTGATAGTTTTATGATTTCTCCCAAAATTCTTAGAGACTCATCCATATACTTGGTGTGCTTAAACATGACTTTAATAGCTATCCAATGACTTAGTTTATGAATAATGAGGAAGAAACAATGCGAAAAACTCAAGTCCAGAGAGTTGCAACACTTCCTACACATATATACACACATAGATATGCCTACTCAAAGGTAACAAAGAAGCTAGCAAGGGGCTAGCTTAAGAAAGGGGCCTAGTTATTACAACTCTAGACTTATTGCACACTATAAATGAGCTAGATAACCTAGCAGATCCTCCAAAACCTCGTGATGCAATCCACTCTTATAGATGAGAAGTTGGACCTTAGAATCTAGGAGCCACCTTTCCCAAAAAAATATGAGTCCAAAGTTTGAGGGATAGTTGCAATGATTTGAGGAGTGTTTTTTTTCTTTTGATTGAGTCCCATACTTTTATCCTTCCATACATTGGTCCACATGTTTATGATTTTCGTTTCCAAAAAATTCACTTGAAGATTGAGTTTTAACAATCCCCCTCAAGCTTCAAATCTTCATCTTCATCCAAGATCCTTCATGTCGATGCATTGTTTGAACTTTGAAATCTTCACTCTTGTAAATGTGTAAGTTAATTAGTCCTTGTTACCTATATGATGCATTGAAACTTCTTTAGAGATCACCTTTTCGTTTATAAAGTGATAGTGCACTTCAATATGCATGGTTCTAGCATGCTAGATAGGATTGAATGCTAGATGAATGCTACTCATATTTCTAGAAAAGATTGGATATCTGTGAAGCTAAAAATTCAGCAACATAAATATCTTCTTAATTTGCATTATCTCACATGTAACTTGAGATGAAGCTCTTACTCGGCCTCTGTGGAAGATCATTCCACTCTAATTTCTTCTTTGAAACCCATAAGATGATGTTGCGACCTAGCATGACTAGGTCACCACTTGTACTCTTGTCTTCCTTTGAACTGACCTAGTCTGCATCAGATATATGTTTGATATGCATCATCATCCTTGATCACCTCCATGCTACTCTTCTTCATGTTCTTGCATACAATTATATTTCTTATACCAGAGTAGTAGATCATCAAAGGCTAAATCCCTTGATATTATCTAGTTTTTTATGTTGAAGTTGAAGCATCTATAACCTTTATGATAATTTAAATATCCTAGAAACACATACTACCTTCTATTGTAGCTTGTGCCTCAATTCGCATGGTACATATGCATAAAAAGTACATCCAAGTATTCTCAAGTCGGAAAGGTCATGTTTTTTACCATAATAAGATTTATATGGGTTCAAGCCAATGTAGGTTCTCTATTCATAAGGTACACAATCGTATTGATGCATCGCTCTTGAACATGCTAGGTACATTCACCTTGTTAAGCATTGCTCTAGCAATCTCTGAAATGTAACTTTTCTTTCTCTCTATTAACCCATTTTCTTAGTGTGTGTACTTGCACATTACTTGCCTTTGATAGCTTGATCTCATAAAATAGTCAGAAATATCATTGGAAAAATATTCTCCTCCTCCACTAGATCTTAGCTTCTTGATGTATATACTTGAATCCTCGTATTTCGTTGCCTTGAATGCTTTGAAACATGTAAACAAATCTATTTTGTGTGATGAAATGAACCCAAATCATCCTTGTTCAATCATCTACAAAAGATTCAAATTACATATTACCTCGAATATATTTCTATTTGGTTGCCCCCCACATAGCTATATGTATTAACTACAATGGAGTTTGTCTTACATAGCCAATCTTCTTAAATGGAAGCCTCGCTTCCTTCCCTAATCGACTAGATTCACATAAATGCTTCATAACTTTCCCATGGAATTTGGGAAGATCTTCAACCAACCTTTTGAATTGTATTTCCCTCACTCTTTCTATGTTCATGGGACCTATCACTTTGTGCCACAAGTCCAACTCTGAAATCTGCTTGTTGCCATATTTGAAGTAGACATGTTGAATGGAATTAGTGTTTACCTCCAACGTAAAAAGTCTTCCTTGCTTCCTTTCTCTTGACATGAACTTGTATCCTTGGTTAGGGTTCTCAACAAAGAATCCACCTCTATTGAATCTTACTTGATACATGCTTTCAACCATTTTCCCCACAAACACCAAGTTCTTTGTGATGGTAGGTACATGAAGACATCCTCAAAAACATCTTCCTTCCTCGTTGCCATCCAAAGCTTCATCTCCAACATGGGATATCTCATGATCTCTATCATCACCTATTTCTACATGTACTTTACCTTTGGATCATCTAGATTGGTAAACCAAGAAGCATTGTAGCTCATATGGTGCTACATTGACTATCGGTATACCAAGTGCTATCTGATTTTCTTCAAATCCCACTCATATGCATCATCAAGAGATACTAATTTCCCAAGATTTTAGCATCATAATTACATTGGATTTTAAATTCAGTACCTTGATAATAACGCGTTTGGTTTACTCCTTTGTAGCAATCTCTTGCATAGCAGCCATACTTGCCACATATGTAACACCCTTCTCCATCTTGATTCTTGTTATGTGGATGCTTTGCTCCTCTTTCTCTTCTTCTTCCTCTACCTCTTTGTGATGAGGTGTCTTGGTCATATTGATTTCTTTGAGTGGCATGGCCTTCTTCCAAACCTTTCTCTACTCCTTCTTTGTCCTCTTCTTCCTTTGCCCCTTTGATTGACTATATAAAGACTCGTGCATCCTTGCTTTTAATTGATCCTCCACCTATGTTCATCTATTTTGTGACCACTAGATCAACCAATTGGTCATAATTAGAGAGATTATCCTTGCACTTCTTTGCACCTCTAAACACAAAAACTTCTCTCTCTCTCTCTCTCGCTCATAGCATATGATGTTAACTACAATGAGAGTATGTAGTACTATAGTAGACACAAGGAGCTTTCATAAAATCAAATCGGACTCCAACTGGATACCTACACTTAGAGAATCAATGACCTAGTTTATTGCACACAAAGCTAGGCAAATAGAGACACACTTCACTCGAGTAAGGTTTTCTCAAAGACTAACTAGAGAATGAATCTTAACCTTTGCTGAGATTTAGATCACTATAAGTGTTATCCACACACATCAGATGTATAGAAAATTGATAAATAGAGAAGGATAACCAATCCTTACAACTTAGAGAAAACTAGCTCCAATAGAACCTCCATAGAGAAGAAGATATCAAGCACCATGCTAATTTGTAACTTTCTCCCAAAATACTCAAGTAATGTTCTAGAGAATTGTTGTGCTATAAGATGGATGGATAATGAGGAAGAACCAATGCCAACAATGCATGAATAAACAGTTGCACCACTACCATAGATACTCGTAGATATGTGTAGTGAAAGCTAAGAAAGAAGCAAGCTAGGGGATAGATTAAGCAAAAGGCTTTCTTATTACAACTCTAGAACTTGTTTCACACTCTAAAAGAACTACAAAATCCATAGATTGATCCAAAAAGTCGTGATATAAGGTACTTTTATAGATGAGATGTTGGCCCCTATAACCTAGGAACCATCTTTCCCAAAACATCTGCCTACTTAATTTGATGACTTGGTTGAAATGATTTCAAGAGTGTTTCGTTGCATTCTTCTGATGCGATCATGTGCTTTTAGTCGTCCATACATTGGTCCACATGTCCAAGAGTTATTTTCCATTTTTTTGCTTTGATGCTTGGCTTGAAGCAAGATATATTCAATACATTTTGAGCACCCCAATGTTCATGGAACCCTAACTTCGAAGCTAGCTGAGGTGTATGCATGACCTTTGATTGAGAGAGCAATCTCTCTCTATATATGGTATGATACGAGATAGCTATGGAATGAATAATATTATTGGGTTCCTTTTTTGTATGAATGGATATAGAGAAGAATTGTACGGCCAAGAGATCTTCAACTATGATCCCAATGTTAAGAAGCTAGTTTCCATGCAACAAAGAATGACCTATGACTCTTCACCCAACATGCCATTATATAGATCCTCAAGCTAACCATGAACTCGATCCATTGGAGATACTTTTACATGTGCAATCTCTACGACTACTTTTATAATTTCCATTAGAGTCCCCTAGTGGTAGGCATAGTGAGTGGTTGATTTAATTCCCACAAGAATTAGATTACATCACATTAATTTGATTTCATACTTGTAGAGGGCCCTATAAAATCTATGTGAAAATTACTCACCCATGGCACTCATGAACATTGAGTCCAAGTTCTCTTCCTTCCCACCCTTGAGACATAACCATTAGGCTAAGTGTTTAACTTGTTCAATACTAGATAAGCTCCTAATTCGTTTTCTAACTTGAAGCTTGTCAAGCTATTTCATAACACATGCATAGACTTAAGATAGGTGTCACATTTATATGATCATTCATAGACTTGTAGTAGTAACTACATAGTACGGATGTAGTTCCAATTGATCATGTCCCCATAGGAACAAAAGAGAATCTTGATAAGCATCTCACAAATGTGGAACAAAAAATATTACATCAATTGATTATTGTCTATGAAAGAACTTGTTGATGGTAGAAATCTTTATTTTTTCCCATGATGATGATAATAAGAATTCATTTAGATTTGTTTCTATACAATTAGCTATGAACTATATATTTGCCTTCTTTAGGAGGTTTTTCCTCCCTCCCTCTTGCGCATAAGCCTATAACCCTAGAATGATACTTATGTTGTTCATAACATTAGTAATAAACTCTATGTTTTGATCTAAGTTGCTTATTCTTCCTTGTGTGTTTTGTGTCCTTCCCTTTTCCTTGAAACTCTAAAGTTGTTACAAAAGCACGTTGCCACTTTCTATAGGGCATTATCGAAACCATTCTAATCAGTCTCATAATCAAATGAAATTTTTTTATCATACTTATTATGGTGTTAGCATTTTGAGTTGATTTTGTTTGAGCCTCAAAATGCACTTTCCTAGTGATTATGCATACAATTTAATCATTTTGATTCAAACATATATAGAGACTTGAGTTTGTAAATACAAGCCCCTTAAAATTTTGAACATGCCTAGTGAAGCTAGTCTGAGCATTTTTGTTCAAATTTATTTGTAAATAGTCAACTTTCTACATCAAGATACAATCACTAGACATGGCTCAAAGCAATGATTTATTTTGTATGTTGGTTGTTGATGATAATTTCAATCACTCTAGCTACCCATTGTGAGCATACATGATGCATCATGTATTGGTAGAATTACTCTTCTTATTAGATTTTTGCTTCTTTGGTTTGCTAATGAAAGGAAATCCAAATGCCTTAACGTTTGAGGATAACTTGTTCTATATTTTTATTCAATAAGATTAATGTTGACAAAACATGTCAATAATGCATGTTGTAGATAAAGAGTTCTTAGCTAATTAGATGGGAAAAGGTCAGTTGATCTCATCTCATGAACAATGTATGTATGTAATGGAAAAATTTATTGCTATTTTGATAATGGTGCAATCAGACATATTACATCAAAGCATAGCTTTTCCACTTCATTTGAGCTTGATATATAGGAAATACTACCATATGTTCTAACAAATCCTCTTATCCTCTTATGGGATTTGGGAAGATTATTCATACTATTACAAATGGAAGCTCATTGATTTTATCAGATGCTTTATATATATTACGGATCAAAAGGAGTCCACTTTCAATGTTACCATCAGAAAAAACTCTCTAAGTAGTGAAATATCTTGATGAGAGATGTATAGTTTATGAGCTCTCTAGTAATAAAATCAATGCATCTAGAATGCTATACCATGGGTTGAATAAAATCACAAAATACATAAAATTTGTGCGTGAGTTCCCATGTTCAATTGAAGATACTTAGGCCATTATAGATGTGAAACTATAGCATGCACATTTCAACTATCTCAATCTTGCTAGTCTGCTTTGATTACGCAAATATGAAAGTGTCAATTTATATAGACTTGCGGAACGTTCCAAACATGTTTGTGAGGGATATAAGTTGGGTAAAATGTAGCATTCTTCAAGTTGGGTAAAATGTAGCATTCTTTCTTCCTAAAAGATGTCCAATCAGACCTACACATAAAAATTGCAGCTTATTCACAATGATCACAGCTTGTTCCCATTGAGGATGATATGTGCAATTGAACAATCTAGCAAAAATGTATCGCATACAATAAATCGCTCTTTCAAATATTTGACCTTTATAAGAAGCCTTTCCATACATTCAACTCAATTCATATTCGCACTCTCCAACTCCTTTTGAAGGTAAGGATACCAATCTTTATTTCGTGTTTGATAAAATGTGGCAAAACTGTCGGAGGCATCCTTAGTTACTATGCATATGAAAATTTGCTGTAAGTGGCATTCTTGGGAGAAATTTAATGAAGGCATGTCTACCTTTACCATCCCATCCAAGTTTTTATATGGTATTGGAAGGATGGTTGGTCTAGTGAGCATAGTCGAAAGACTGAAAGACATACTTTCTCCGTATTGCTTGTACTATCGAGAAGAGCATGAAAAACCCAAACTTGCAATTTCGAAGTAGCACCATCATAAGAATGTTGATAAATTCCTTGTGCAAATTGAGTGGAGGAGTCACCATTACATGATATTCATCAAGTGTTTCAAAGAGTTTTGACATGATATTGATCAATGTTTCTCCGGGGTAGATGAAAGTCTGCCTTGCCAAAACTTGATCGGGGTGGATGGACGTGATCGACACAGGAAAAATTCCTATGAATAAAAAGAAAAGGGTTCCAACTTCAACCTTCAACAAAACCCCCATAACGTCTACAAGAATTTTCTTTGGAGCGACTCAACTTTCTTGCTTACCATTTCTTGTATTCTTTTCTTCTCCAGTTCGAAGAAAGTAATCCACAGGCGAATCACCCACTAGGGTAAGATAGTATACAGCTCGCCTGAAGATTCTTTGCCACCTAACGGGTGTATCTCTTCTCTCTCTCTCTCTCTCTCTCTCTCTCTCTCTCTCTCTCTCTCTCTCTCTCTCTCTCTCACACACACACACACACACGCACACATACATTGTGCATGCGCCGTACTTCTCTAGATTTCATTTTGTCAAACAAATTCGCCTTCTGTCTCCGTCTTGGTAATGACAAAAACGAGTCTCATGGCACATCCTTCCAAGCCCCATCCCAACCTTTTTAGAAGCTCTATGGCCGAGTCGCATGGCTTGCTTCTGGTTTCCAAGTACACTTTCTTTGACTTCATGGCTTGCTCTAAAGCACTTAGAAGTTCTGCCTTTCAGCGTTTCTCTTGGATAGTCAACAAAATCCTATTTCTTCCGAGTCCCTATCTCTATTTTTTTGCGTCCCTCTTTTCCTCTCATCGTAAGTCAATACATGGGGCATTAATATGACCTCTTCTATCATAAAAACTCAATGCATGAAAAATTCAAGAAAAAAAGCATATACAAAATGTATAGAATAACGGTGTGCAGAACATAAGGTGTCAATTGATTGGCGCTTCTGATGAAAACCTTTTGTAGATAAAACGTGTTGAGTCCAATCTAGTTCAACGCATGTTAAGTGAGCAAAACCTTTTTTTTTTTAAACTATCCTTGTATTTAATATGGTTTAGAGTAACAGAATGCTAAACTGCAACGTTCATATTCATGGCTCACTACACTTATTCTTATCATTCAACGGTTAACTGCCTCATTTAAATAATCCAATTAAAAAAAATTACTACACGTTAATCAATCGAGGACTAAATCTCCGGAAAATTCATAAAAACACTCTTAACAAACTTTTATTTTTTATGGAAACGTTTAGTCATGGAAAAGGTCAAAACACACCACCATCTTAATTTCTTTCTGTGTCCGTATATATATATATATATATATATATATATATATATATATATATATATATATATATATATATATATATATATATATATATATATATATATATATATATATATATATATATATATATGTGTGTGTGTGTGTGTGTGTAACACAAGATATAAATGGTTCTATCCACCCATGCACTCCCTATATGGAGCTTAGATGGTGATCTAGATAGTAGCTAGGTGAATGATTATAGGTCACCACAATGGGTACTAAGATGGATACCCTAATGGTTCCAAACATAAGAAACTATGATCCTACATGGGGAGGGGACCATCCTTATAAGGCCACTCGTCTTGTGTTGAGGAGAATACCAACTTTGCTCTAGCTACATCTATTTTCTCCTCCTTACACTCTCTATCCTCTTGGCATGACAATCTATAATTGTTTGTCCCTTCCTTTTGCAATGGAAGTACTCTCCTTGAAACTTCTTCTTACTACTCCTCATCCTGTTCTTTTCACTTTCACCTTTGGTATTAGAACCACCTTTTCCTAATGCATTGTTGGAGAATGTAGCATCTCCATTGCTAATTCTTCCTTGGGCTTTGAGCTCCAAATCCTCTTTCGTATGTAGTGACTATAACGCCTCACATGTCAATGTTCGAGGTCTCACCTAAGTTTTTGGAGTAGTTACCCTTCCATCATAGTTTGGTGGAGAATCTTAGAGATGCCTTTGAGCTAGCCCCTTTCCATTCTTATATATTCCTTCACAAGCCATTCCATCAAATGGCTTCTTGATTTGAGTAATGCATGCCTAAACCTTCTCTCCTTCCATAAATTTCTCTACTTCGAATCGATTTTCTAGTTTTTAATGCATGTTTGATTTCTTACCTCGTAGTGACTCCTCAATATACTCAATGCCTCATGTTTCTTGGATGTATGTCAAATAAGAGGTAGAATAGAATACTCACAATTGTTCACTATATAATATAGTGCATTAACATTCCTTATTTTCCAAGATTGTATAAGCTTTGCATCTAGGAGAATCACCATACTCGGATGCAATGGGTGAAAGGTAGGTTGTGGCTCTTTCTCACTTTCCATCATCATCTCCCAAAGATCATAAGAATCAAGGATAACTCTAATCTTAACCTTCCAAGGAAAATAATTTTTACCGTACAACTTGCCTTCATTGAAGGTTGGTGGATGAACCCATAGTGTTTGCATTTCCAAATCTATTGCACCAACTCCACTTCCACTTCCCCTTCCACTTCTAGATGCTAACACCTCCATAGTGTTGAAGAATTTTGGTCCCATGAACTTGAAGCCTTGAAGCCTTCTCCTCTTGATAACTCTAGTTTTGAATCCTTTCACTCTTGAGAACCCTAGTGTTGAAGCCCTTGCCTCCCACAAGCTATAGCATTGAAGTCTTTGCCTCCCATGAACTCCAATGTTGAATCCTTTTTCTAACACAAACTTTGAACTTGAAGCATTTACCTCTCACAAGCCTGAATGTTGACGCATTCCTTCCACAAATGTCAGGTTTGATTCCTTGGCCTTCGCAATCTCTACAATCTTGTATACCTTTATGAGATTTGATACCATGCAAGAAATAAAAAATGAATGATGATTGAGTGTTGGGCTAATGTTCCAACTCCATTACCACATAGAATTCATTTATAGGATCATTGTTACAGAGAAAGAGAGATATTCCTATTCATGGGAATAACACAAGAGATATGGTTACAATGGAACGTGGACCCAAGATGAGTAGAAGATGAACTCAACTCAATTCAACTCCAACTCAAAAATATAATACAACATAACTCACCCACTACACAAGATATAGATGGTTCTATCCACCCATTAACTCCCTATATAGATCTTAGATGGTGATCTATATAGAAGTTAGATGAACAGCTACAAGCCAACACAATGGGTACTAAGATGGATACCTTAATGGTTCCAAACACACAAAACTATGATCCTACATGGGGAGGGAACCATCCTTATAAGATCCTCCAAGCATAAGTTTGCCTAGCCATGTTCTAGGATCATGGTAGCTTGATCCATGCCCAAAATAATCTGCATCATTGATCTATGGGGTAAATCCAATAATAGAAAGGGAGGATCAACAACCATTTGTTTGCAACCGTTAAACTTGCTTAATCCACACTTAGGATCAAGTCTAGATCCAATGGCCCACATACAATAGATCCTTTTGCAAGTTAAGAAAGCTAATTTTGGTTCTAGCACTTTATTCAGGTTGATCCTCATATAGGATAAATCCCAAATCCAATGGCTTAGAAGTAACCTTCCTAATCATCCATCTATAGTCTACTTTAGACCTCATTAGGACTCAAAGTCAGAAACCTATGAATGTCCAAAACTCTCACATGGCTTCTCCTCATCATGGGAGCTTGAAAAAGTAGAGTGGCATGAGACAATGGTGGCGCTACATAAGGGTGAGGCCTTGACTATATCTAACATATTCATAGACAAACTTTTTCTGCAAAGAAATGCATTAGCATGTCAACCATCACTTTCCTTCTTTTTCTATAAGTTGAAAAGTCCTCAATTGTCAGTACAAAGAAGGAAACGTAAAACAAAGGCATTGGCCATCATAGTATGCCTCTAAATCCGGTCATTGTATCATTTTCAATAATATAATCTAGCACAAACAAGTGACCTTTTGGTATGTTCCTAGTGAGAAACTCACTCAAGTTAAGGTCACCATAGGTGTTTCCAAAGATTTTCAATAGATTTGAGTCTTTAACAAAGGCACACAAGGGATCATACACACATGATCGAACATGCATGTTAACTTCCCTTGGCCTCATGAGATCTAGAGATTTGATTTCAAGATACAAAATATATCTAAACAAGCTAGAGAACAAAGATTCAAAGGAAGATTGAGCATGGAATTGTGATTGAAGTTGGAAGATTTCGTGATTGTGGAAAAGATAGCCTTCATTTTAAACATGAACATGCTTGGTGTCGAGATCATATGCAAAGATGAACCACTAACAATAAAATCATCAAGTAAGTTTCTCCTATTGAGCACAAAGATCTCTAGAGGAGATAAACCTTCAGTTGTGAAGTAGTGATGGAAAACAAAAGATGGATAATATGCCCTCCAAAGTATATCAAGTTATGAGAAAAAAAAAATGGCAAAATAAATAACATTGATATGATAAGCTAAGCATCAATGGTTTCCATCCATACAAGTGATGTTCCTTCACACATTGAATGATGCTCTTACTACGACCCACACTCAAGATGTAGTTGCACTAAGAACAATGTATCGATAGAGAACCATCGAAATACACCAACTCAAAAATCATTATAACCGCATTGATTAATGTTATAACCTCAAGAGTTAAGAAAGTTTTGAAATCCATTTAGGAACGAATAATGCAATTTCTCTTCAAATTCATATTTTCATATGTCAAACCATCAATAGAAGCAAGAAAAAAAGCATCAATATGTTGTAACACATCATACAAAAACAAGTTAACATTTAAAGCATCAAGTCCCAATTAAGATTGGTAATCACAAAAGAAAAATGTTTCACTAAACCAACTAGAAGAATAAGCGCTTGTTGTTAGTGAACTCTAAATCAAAATGTACATGTTTGCGTTAACATCAAACCTTTGAGATAACAGATTAAGGTAGCTCTTTCTTTGACCAATTAGCTCCTTTGTTTGGAAAGACTAAACCATCACATAAGATGTAGAACTTGAGACCCATGATTATATCACTTTCTCATTTCAATCACTAACTTTGAGCTCTTCTTCTAGTTGCGTTAAGAGCACAAAGGTTCATGTAGAGTTATTGTCCACTAATTCAGGCAGCATCACTATATAGATTTCATGGTTCTTATCCCATTGTTGATTGTATCTTATCCTTCACTATTGAATATATACATGGGTTCCATAACAATAATTTCTTCTTTGACTTCCATTATGTGCTCTTCCATCAATGATAGAGTCAATGACAACAAGATCAAAGCTTGTTTCTTCTTCATGTGGTAGTTCTCCTAGCCAATTCAAAAGACTCTAAAGCTCTACACCATTAGTCAGTTCCCTTGACCAAAAATTAGGTTCTCTTTTCTTAATTTATTGTTTGAAGCATTGGTCCATGCATCATACTCCCTCCCCGCACTAGATTTCTAGAAGCCAATGTTTTCTCTGTGTGTGAAGAATCTCAAAGTTTCTAAAGGTTCCCTTTTAGCCCTAATATTAATTTCCCTTTCATATACTTCAAGCCTTCTTGATGGAATTTTTCATTAAGTTATTTCAATGTTAATAATTAAGGTTGTGGCTATTTGTGATGGTGCGATAACTACAACATTGAAATATTTTTCCTCCTTTACACTCCTTGCATATCCTCTAGCTAGTACACCTTCTTAGGTTGCATCTAGACACAAAAGATGATGTGGAACACTTGGAGCCTTCTGATGTGCCAGAGTAGGTGCTTTTTGAATAACTTTCGAAGCATCAACTAGGGGATCAATTTTTCTAACTTATTTAATGTGATAATCCATGGCTTATGTCCTCCTATATGATGATTCCATTTCCTAGCTAAAGCAGGTAGTTCCTCTCAAGAAACAACAACATCTAGTAACCCAAACTATTCAGCCTCTTCTTAATTCACAGATTTTCAAAGCTCAAAGGCCCCATAAGCATTCTAAAGGTGGTAAAATCTTTCTCAATCCTCTAAACATCTAGCTTGAGGACTAAAAGCATAGGTGCAAGATGTTTATATGGGAAAAACATCATGTTTGTAGCAAATCCTATAGTGTTTCTAGCAACAATAGGTATTGCTTGATGATCTTTGCAAGTTTTAGTAAATCCAAAATGACTTTCAAAGAAGTCTTTCAAATTATACAATTTCAAGTATGTCCACTACATGTGTTATATGTAATACAAAGAGGCAAAGAAATTATGTCATCCAGTCATTGTAACCACCATGCATTTTTTATACCAACAACTAATAGACATCCATAGATAAAACAATTGCATTAGCAATGGCAAAATACACTAGAAATTAGTTGGTTTCACTTGAAGCACTTGTATAGGAAAATTTGTATATGCAAACCATTGCACATATTCTGAGTAAAGGAAGAGAAACAACCTTTCAAGATGAAATAGTTAGGAATCGATCATGTTTCTTTTAGCGACATTGAGAAAGGTCCTTCCTCCCATATTTCCTCCATCTCAAGGATGTTGATTCCTTTAATAGAAGAATAAAAAAAAACTTGAAAGGCTAAATGCAACACTTTGCATGTTTCCTCGTCTCTTTTTGTTTTACTCTTTCCCTCTTTTCATGAATATGAGGCACACATTCTTCTGTTCTTAAAGTGATCCAAACTTTTAGATAGTGATTTAAAACAATATCCACACAAGTCATGGTTTTTGGCTTTCAATACGTTCTGGAGATTCTCTCCATTCTTCACTTTTACATCGAATCAAGATAAATCTAGTTTAAACCTTTGGAAATCCATAAACATATGGTACAATGTGTGTACATTTACACCTTCTGAATCTACAGAAATCCAATTGCATTTATGAAGCTCTTAGACTTGCTTCATGCACCAAGATTATTTTCATAATGTCATCGACATCTAATTCATTCTTCGTTTGGATTTGATTGTTTCTTGTCTAGCATGCTTTATTAGGTTTACATGTAGATCCTGCATACTAGAATCAATGTTTTTGTACACTTCATCGTGATCATGTACACTTGTACGCAATTGTCATTCATCAGTTACATACACTTACTTATTCTTTTGAGTGTCAACACTCTCTTATCCCGTGTCATGATTGATCTTATCATTATCAATTAGGGTTTCCTCTTTTTTGTGCATGAAATTTCTCACTTGTTTGTGATTTTTCACATATGCATCATTAGTTATGAACATCTCATCATCGTTTTGCATAGCCGCTACCATTTTCACATCATTTTTTACATGCACATCTTCATATAATTGCATGTAATCTATTATTTCCATGTCACCGTAATCATGCTTATTATGGACTATATCAATATCTCCATTTAGAGGATCAATTTTTAACATCTCTAATTCTAAATAATACGATTGTTCACTTGTCTTTGTACATGTATAATATGCAGTGTGTTATCACTCAAAATCCTTTTATTTTTCCATCAAATATTTTATTGGCATGATCTCAAGGTTAACATCATGCTCCCTAGTAGATTGTTCATGAAAATTAATCAGTATGTATTTGAAACATGCGTTTGCAAAGATATGTCACTATCTAATAGCATCAAATTGTTTCCAAATGTTGCACAATATCATCATTTGAAAAGGTTTCCTTAGATTAATCTTCACACAAGAATATTAATCTTCTTTGAGCAATTTACCTTCCATTTCTATCTCATCACTTCCTAAGCTTATAGATATCTTTATCTCTTGGATTATTTCTTGTCTTGGTTCCTCATTTACACTTTGATGTATTTGATTATCCTCCATTGAATGTGAGGAATCAAGCATAATATGAGAAGAATTTTCAAACTTGTTTTCTTACTTTCTTATTTTCTTTTGGTTTCTTTTTAATTTGTTCTTGTTGGTTGATTTTTTTCATTTAGATTTGCTTCCACTTTTCTTGTTTTATCCTCCATCTTAGGATCTTGTGTATTTAAAGCACTTAGACATACAATCATTGTCGCAAAGATATTTAGAGGAACTTTAGAGGTTATGTCAAATGCATTTATAGGACTTTCTTGATGAACCTAATCATAAGTCTGTATGCATACTAGATGCGTAGTTGCTCCGTACAACTGAGGTTTCAAATACTTTATGAGCTTGGACGATATCCACAATTTCTGAAATGCATGTATTTTGTACATCTTTGCCATCTTCATGAAGATTCAATTTCTAAT
This sequence comes from Ceratopteris richardii, assembly GCA_020310875.1. NCBI lineage: Eukaryota > Viridiplantae > Streptophyta > Polypodiopsida > Polypodiales > Pteridaceae > Ceratopteris > Ceratopteris richardii. The sequence continues at coordinate 121,651,313 of CM035440.1, read as the reverse complement.
AGTTAAGAAACTTTTCCATTTTATGCTACTTTTTTATGTAGCTCCTCATAGCTTCATGGATGAGCATCCTCTCAAGAGTGATGGTTGATACTCAGACATGAGATTGTCTTGGAAAACCTTGCTCTAAACCAACCTATCTAATACTACACACCATTAGTACACTCTTTGGGCTTCCAATATGTGCTTTATACCACCATTGTACCCTAGAACATGAATCTCAAAACTCTATGGCAAAATAAATAAATTCCCAAGGCTTTTCAACTTGAGAAAACCTTCTATTTATGGAAGAAGGTACTAAGAGTTTTACTTAGAACTCACAACCTAGTTGGAATTGATCCACGAAGTTTTGCACAATTCCATATGAGGTCTTGAGTAAAATATATCAAGTTATTTCATGAACTTAGAAGAAACCTACTAAGATCAATATTCATAAGAAGTTAGTGGGCTCATCTGGACTATTTAAGAAGATGAAGGTGCATAGAAGTAGTCACCTTGACCTATTTATAACTCAAAGTGCAGAAATGCAATGACCATAAACACTTTTAGGCATACTCAAAAGTTTCCAAGCTTCATACTTCAATTTTTAGATTAGACAATAAGATCACATACTCGATGTAGTGACTCAAACAAGATGAGAAATTTCAAGCAATGCACTATAATAGAAACTAGAGAGCAATCTAGATATAGAACTGTGATGTAAATTTATTTATAAGTAATATATTATAAAATCAAAGTTTGGGGGACTCCACATGCTTCAAAGTAATTACAAGATTCACTCAAATGCATGTGATAGTCAGCTTTCTTCCCCGCGACTAAAACTCAGTGCATAAATACAGCTTTTAGAGATGAATGCTCGTTGGATGTACGTAGAAGTGATCCATAATTTTAGGAGTCATTCTGAATTCTAAACTTAAATATGATCATTGAGTTTGGTTCCCATCCATTCATTGAGAAACACGTCCATTAGATGTATCTCATAGATCTTCTAATATTTGGCAGTTGGAAATCTCATAAATACTCTGATTATTGGCAGATTTTTCACAAAAGAGAAGGTATCCTCATATTCAATACCTTGGATATGAGAATATGCTTTAGCAACAAGTCTAGCCATCTAATCGCTGATAGTCCCATTAGAGTTTTTCTTCCCTTTGTATATCCACTTGGATCCAATGATGTTAATGATATGAGTCTTGGGTACCAATTCCCAAGTTTTTTTTCTTGCAAGGCTTCAATCTCTTCTTCTATAGCGTTCATCCAATTTGGCTTCTTTTTGGATTCCTCATAAGATGAGGGCTCTTCAAAGTTCATCTTGTGCTAACTAGATAGAATGTTTATTCAATAATGATGTGTCATATCCATAACTTTCTGGCTTCTTCTTTTCCTTTGTAGATCTCCCAATGGTTTGTTGAGAGGATTCTACAATATCCCTCAACTCTTGCATCTTAGCCTTGCCCTTGGGGTTCCAAGTGTTGATCTCCTTCCTCGGAGTCTAAGTGTATGTTTAATCTTGCTTGAGAGTGTTGGAAAGTCTTCTTCTATATCATATGGTAGCTTGAGTTTCTTGCAATCATCTTCAAACCATGATTTGTTTTCCTCAAATGCTACTTCTCAACTAATGATTAAGCATTTTTTTCTAGAATTATAATACCCTAAAGGTAACCTATTTTATCGATATCCCAGAGTGGATATTGCCTCTGCCCATAAGTAATTGGGTAGCTTCTTCTCATTGAACATGGACTTTTATGCATCCACGATGGTCCTATTCCTCTTCTGTGATATTCTATTCTATTGAGGGATGTAACTAGTGGTTATCTGTCTCTCTTGATTCCTCTTTCTTGTAAGTAAGAATCAACTTCATGGGAGAAGTATTCTCCACCTCCATCAAAACTTAGCCTTTTAAGGGTTTACTTGTTTGTATTTGCATAAGGGCTAGGTACTTCTTAAAACATGATAACACTTCGTCCTTATGCTTCATAAAATAAAGAATGGTCCATTTTGTACAATCATCTATATATGAAACACAATACCTTGACCTTTAGATGGATCACTATTTGCTTGGTCCCCAAATGTCTATGTGGACATGTTTTAGGAGGTATCCATGTATGTACCCTTTCTTTGTCAATGGTTGCCTATGAGATTTCTCAAATCAACATATATTGCACTTGTAAAGCATGTGGTTCCTTGTGATATTTTGTATTACAAGGACACTTTGATCTTGATTGGTTTGTTTGAGGGCTCTTTCTCCAATGTGAGTCAACCTTGTATGCTAGGTTTTTAGTAATACTTCGTACATAGACAAATCTACTCAATAGAGTCATATTACCATAAGAATTCATCGCATTTCCTATATTCTCCATAGGGTGCCTTATGCCATCACCTCTGTGGACTTCATGCTTCTTCTTTGGACCTTGCAAGTCTAAAAGCAAGGTTATATTCCCTGCTATATGATTTGAGCCTCTAGAGTCAATGTCGAATATGTTCTCATTAGATTTACCTATCTACATTCTCATATTCATAAGTAGAAGTGAATCCTCTTGAAATTGGTCATCTGTATAATTTTTGTAATCTCTCCTTCCTTTTTATATTCCTTGGTCGTTTTTGTTCTAGGTATTGTTGTTGTACCTCAAACTGCAAAATTAGCTTGATAGGTGCTTCCTTCATCATCAGACTTTTCACCTCTTCCTTTGTTATCTTTGCCTTTTCTTTTATCTATATAAAGAGTAGAGTATTTACTAACTTTTTGGTTCTTATCATTCTTCATAAGTTTGATCTCATGGATGAAGAGTTCTCCCATGAGAGAATTCAAATATGGTGCTTGCATATTGATGTAGATCAAGTTTAGACATGTAGACAAAGTTCTCATAGAGCTCAAAATCTATCATCCATGTGAGACCAGCGCCTAGGTATTTTGCATGGAGTTAGATTTCTTTGTACAATTGAGTCCCATTCTTTCCATTCAAAAACTCACAATGCTCTACTACTCGTTCATGAAGAGAGTCAATAGTTGTCTTTCATCTATCCTCTTGTTGGAAGCATAGGAATTAAGCTAGAAGTTAAACGATATCGAGTGTGCTAGACTTTGCAACTTTGGCTCTTTTCGTCAATTTGTTGGCTCTAATTTTTACTCGCCCCCTCCCTTCATGTAGTATTCATGAGGTATGCTAGAGTGTTCAGGAAAAAGATCGTTGAAAGTTAACAAGAGAGTTAACCTTTATCTACTTCACATTTTTGTGCAAAAGAAGAAAATATAGGAAACTCGTATTGTAGTGATAATCATAGCATTCTAAGATGAAGTGCTCCTATATGAAGAAAACATGATGCACCGGCCAAATTGTCATACATAGCAATTCATTAGCATGTCAACCATCATATTCCTTCTTTTTCTATAAATGAAAAGTCTTAAATTGTAACCACAAAGAAGGAAATGCATAACAGAGTCATTGGCCATCATAATATGCCTCTAAATCTCTTCATTCTATCCTTTACAATAATATATAATCTGGCACAAACAAGTGACCTTCTAGTACTTTCCTAGTGAGAAATGCATTCAAGTCATTAAGGTCAGTAAAAGTGTTTTGAAAGAGGTTCAATAGGTTTGGCTCTTGAACAAAGGCACACACGGGAACATACAAACATTATTCAATATGCACTTTAACATCTCTTTTCATCGTGGAATCTAGAGACTTGAGTTCCCAATACAAAATTCACATCAATGAGTTATGGAATAGAGCTTTAAAAGAAGATCTAACATGGAATTGTGATTGAAGTTGGAAGGTTTCATAATTGGTAGGAAGAAGGAAAATATGGCCTCGAATATTCTAACTATGAAAAAGCTTAATAGCCACCTCATATACAAAGATGAATCACTAATGGTCGAATCATGAAATAATTGCATCCCATCATCTAAAATGATATATAGAGGAGGTGAACCTCCACTTTAGAGTAGTGAGGGAAAACAAAAGATGGACATTATTCGCTCCAAATTATCTTGAATGATGAGAAAACAATGAAATGGCAAAACGGGTCACATTGATATGATAATTTAGGAATCAATAATTGCCATCCATATAAGTGATGTTCCTTAAGGCACCTCAAACCGATGCTCTTATTTGGCCCACATTGAAGAAGTAGTAGTAGTAATAACAGCTTATCGATAGAGAACCATCAAAATGCACAAGCTCAAAAATTGTTATAACCTCATTGATAAATGTTCTAGCCTCACGAGTTAAGAAAGGTTTGGAATCCATTTAGGAATGAGACGAAGAATGCAATTTCTCTTTCAAGTTGGATTTTTCATATGTCAACCCATCAATACAAGTGCAAGAAAACACATAAATATTTTGGAACACATTATTCAGAAACAATCAAAAACGTAGAGAACCAAGTCCCAATCAGAATTGGTAATTAGATAAGAGAAATCTTTCCCTAAAGGAACAAAAAAGAAAGATTCTTGTTGATAGTGAAGAGGAAATAAAAAAATTAGATGTTTGAATTAACACCAAACCTTTGAGTTTATAGATCAGTATAGCCTTTTCTTTGACAAGTCTCAATGAGTAGCTTCTCATGGTAACATTTGTTCTTGCACTTGTGCACAAGTATATTTGGATTAGCTCCTTTACTTGGATAGAATAAACCATCACATAAGATCTAGAACTCGAGATCCATGATTATCTCACTCTCTCAATTTCATCACTAACTTTGAGTTCTACTTCTAGTTGAGTTAGGAGTGAGAATGTGAATGTAGAGTTGTCTTCCTAAAGTTCTCATAGCATCACTTCCCATCATCAATAGTGTCTTCTCCGTCAATATTGAATATATGAATGCAATTTAGAACTAAGATGTCTTCTTTGAGTTTCATTATCCCATCAAGCTCCAATTTTTTGTGCTCTTTTGTCAATGATGGAGTCAATGACAGCAACAACACTCTAAGCATCATAATAATGAGAAGTTTTGAATATCAAAATATATTGTTTCTAGAGGCCCAAAGTCACCCTTCTAGTAAGATTGCACTTTGTGGCTTCCTCTCCAGCCTACACCTATGCCCTCTGCTTCAAGGACGTGCTATTTCTCACTCGAGTATTAGATTGCCTCAATTCTTGTTGAAGTGTGAATCCTATCTATTCAACTTTCTTAGGCCATCAAGATTTTAAGTCTTTGATACCTTTCTGCAAGCCGAAAAGTCTCTTCAAAATCTCTTCCAAAATTAAGAATACCTTCTTGAGGCTCATTTGGATATTGCAAAAGACCAAATTCTATTTTTTTCACTTGAATATCAAAGTAAGTCTTTCCCTTGGACCATGTGCATAAAAGGGGTGGATGAGTCTGAAACAAGCAAAAGCTATTCCCCTTAGATTGGTTTAAGTTTGAAGCTCTTTTTCAAAAATAGAAATTTACTTGAGAATGAGGAAGATCATAGTTGGGATGAGGGGGATAGAGTGATGTAGAGGGGTAGACCTTTAGCTGTTTATCTTTCACATTATCGAGAGCATGCTTAAACTAAAGGGTTTATATGATTTTCAAAAAGTACGAGGGTTTGTAAGAGGGCTTTAAAAAGCCATTAAGCTTGAGGTACAAATTAATGCTCCTAAAACTTTAGAAGATGCTCTCAAGTATGCTCAATTGTATAAGGATAATAATTTTGTAGCCATGGACATCTACCAAACATTGAGACCAATGCAAATGACTAAGTTTAAGAGCGCGTTAGTCCCACGTTGTCGCGGATATCATGAAAAGGACGAGGGTTTCAAGACATAGGTTGCTTAATAGTTGCACTAATTTCTACTTGGGTTTTAGGTAAATTCGGAATTTTTTTTTTTAACATTGTTAACCTCATACATATTTATAAGCATATATTTCTTGTACTTTATGAAGAACAACTACATCAAAACCTCATCAAATCAAATGAATATTAGCCTTCCTTTTGCAGATATGAACTCGCATCTTGACATATGCAAAAACCTTCTCATTTCCGATTGATAACTCTAGGCATTGACTTCAAAGAGATTATCTGCCTATACCATATTTTGTGCAAAGCTGATGAAGATCAAGTGCAACTTCCATCATGTACCATGTGATCAACAGGTTCAAAGTGTTGATACTTGCTTTAGCAACGATTGCATCTAAATCAAAATTACGGGTGGCAGATCCTCTGTTGTTGGAACATTCACCTGAAATTTTATCTATTTCTTTGTAGACTCTATTCACCACCATAGAGATGCAAAGAAATGAATCCTTCAAGTAAGTCTACCAGGCTTTTCCTTTCTAACATGAGAGCCAAAGTCTTTTGTCTGCATCTGATCATCTAAAAACTAAGTGATACAATTGAGCTCAGGGACCTCAATAGTTTGACATTGTAGACCAATTCCTTCATAAAATCTTTACGATTTTATTGTAATTATATTCTTCCTTTAGAACTGGGATTGTATTCGGACTCTTCTGCCCCAACAACACACTTGACATCAGTATTTGTAGTGGCAAACAGACGATATGTATGAATACATAAATGCTTTCTGAAACCATGTAAAGATAAGACAATTGCTCTGTGTTGCGCTGTACTACTCATTCCGAATCTGAATTCCCAAGCGTTCTAGAGCAACGACGTTTATTTTCCCCTTTCCACAGATTATCTCTTCTCCAAGGTAAAAACATCAGATCAGTCTCCTTTATATAAACAGAATTTCAATAATGCTCTGTAAAGCGAACATCGACATGTTTCGCTCAATGGAGATTTGTTCTCATTCATGACTGTAAGTCACAAAATCTTTGTTGTCCTGATGAGCTCTTATCGAACAAAACCCCCGTTAAATTTTTCACGTACACCGACTTCGAAGTGAAAGCTGCACATATCGATGTTAGGTTCTACCCTTCTATGTCTTTTTGTATTCGCGAGCTTCACTTCCAAGAAATCATCTCCTCGATTTCACAAAGAAATTCCCATTTTTTTTTTCCGTGCAAAAAGGGCATCATGAACTCCACTCCTTTTCGAAAGAATGCCACTTGTGACCTAGTTATCCCTCTTAAAATGATGCTGCGTTTAGCCGCTGCAACTCCCATTGCAGATGCCGAAAGCCATGGATGAGAGAGGACCCCTGATCTGATTTCCTCGAGTTTTCTTATGACCCCCTCGTGCAAAAAAAAAAACCCTCCTATATGAATTGGCTTGATTCTCCATTATACCACGCCTACAATGATGAGCTCGGGACCCTCAGTCTCTTATCAGAGCTACGGGGACATAGTAACTAGGAAGTGATCTTATCTTAGTAGCTGACAGAAAGTCAATAGATGATCAACGCAGTATTGTCGTTATTAGAGGTTCTTGAACACAGATATTTTATCATACTAAACGATGCATCTGTTAAGATATATGATCAGAATGAAAATTTCTATAGATAAACGTATGATGCAAATCCTTCATTCGGCTGGGTTTAGTTTTACACAAAAAGAAAAAAAACTCAGAACTACTCCATCTCGCACACGTAAAAGTTCAATCAAATCATTTCTGGCATATATATGAACATAAAAAGTGTTGCGCAAAGAAATTTATATCGACAGAAAACTCAGAAGATCATCAATCATTGAATATGTAGAATCGCAAATATTTAGGCAGTTCAGTTCATCATGCGCACTCAAACATTTATGGACTCAATGTTACAATTATTATCATCAACTTGCCAGTAGAAAACGTGAATTTGGCCTCTTCTCAGATCGCCTTCCCGTCTCAGTTCGATGCGTCAGGTTTCTCCTCTATCATAGATGCCGAATTGTCCTTGTCGTTGACTCACTCCGTGCGTGACATTCCCTTTCCTTCAGCGTCATATCTTTAGAAGCATTCAGAACTCTCTTCCTCACATCATCGCAGAAACACGTCAAAATTTCTTTTTCCTTCCTCTGCTAGCTTTAGTGCCGAGTGATTGACAAATTCCTTCACCTCTCCTCCATGGCTCTTCCCTCTTCAGCACATCCTTCCGTACTCTTCTTCCCCGCACTCTACTGGCCTCCTTCTGTTTAAGCGGCTCCTAATTCTCTGTGTCATACACCTCTTCTCCTTCATCAGTATTTTCTGGCGCACTCCTATGGAGTTGTCTCACCTCGTGGTGATCGGAGGGCCCAAACTCCAGTACCCCTTCAAAGTTCGATCCATTTTTCCCGGTTCCATTCCACGTGAATCGAAAGTTCTGTTTCCCATTCTTGCCTCAGAACAGAGCCTAGAAGCCAACGGATGCAAGTTTCCCTTCAACGGGCTCCAGAACACGTGATAGTCAGAATTGCAACTTGCAATGGTCCTCTATTCTTCGCCATTTCCGCATCATAGCATCAAGTTTTGATTGATTATATCTGCACCGACTTAGAAATATCACTGTTCATTGTTCCTTGGCGGCTGCTCTCCCTAGCCTCTGTCCACGTTCTTCCGGGATTCTCCAAAAGAAGAAATCTTCATCACCATTTCAGACATAGTATGCCACAGCTTATCACATCATCTAATTGGAGCTTAACCAATATCTGAGGACGTTTGATCAAATCATTGATGAAGCACTGCACAATCATCTGAACTTTCTCACAAACACCACCGCAAATTCCTCTTCCATTTAATATACACTATGTGTATAATTTATGTTTGAATACACCCTCGCATATATAAAATGAAACATATACATAGATGCATCTTTCACACACATATTTATGTATGTTTATGCTCACCGGTGTGCGCACACCGTCTAATCGACTACACACATACAAATGCACATGAAACATACATGTTTACACCAATAGGGTCATACATTCGCATATGCACGCATGCAATGAAGTGCATATACTTACAAAATACGCATGCACATGCAAATACACATAAATAGGCGTCGCACAAACATCTAAATGAACCTGAATGTACATGCTCGTATGCATGAATACACACACGTTTTCATACAAGGCATATGCTCTAACGTAAATAAATTCATGTAATGTCATGCATTTTATCAATACCCTTTTACTAAGGAATTTAAGGGAAGAAAACACCAAATTGAAGTTTATTCATGTTCTCCATAAGATCTGATGCTTGTTTATATCCGATTGAATTCCACCACTGATTTGGAATCATTATATTGATTCGATATTTCATAATGGTTCATAAGCTCGGATGCCGATTCTCGACCACATCCACCCCCTCTGAACCTGTGCATCCTCCGGATGCGCCAACCTGCATACATAACATCAAACACAAGCAAGGATCAAGTAGTCATAGCATATAAATAGGACTTAAAGAAAATTTTAACTTGATGCATGAAATTTGAAAACACATTGAACTTGATATACATTAAGAGAAGAGGGTAGACAAAAACATCTCATACAACATATCAGAATACACTAATGCACTTAGACTAGAAATCATATGAGTAAGTCGAAAACTTCTTAGCTCTCTCGTTGGCTTGACCCGGTCAGATCTAGTAGCCTATCTGAAGCATTTGCATATACCAGTCTTTACTAACTCGATTTATGAAACTCGCTTCTGGCTTCCCTATTGATCTTCTATCATCTGAAGCCCCTTCAGACGCTTTTCTTATTTTTCTCATGTTTTTATTCTGTTTTTCTTTATTTTAATTCTTTATCCCAGCTCAACCTTTATATCTTTGCTTTTATTTTTATTTATTTATTTTTCCACACTTTTCGGCCTATGTCGAAATCGGATGCGACTCGTGGACCTGACCACCCGGCCAGGTTTAGCCCACCCATCTACCGACCCGACATAGCGCACGATTCACAATGTCAGCCTCATACGAAATCAACGTCAGCTCGTGGCTCTGACCACCCGGTCAGAGTGACTCCACCCGCCTATCAACCGGTATGAGCGCGTAACAACATGTAGGTTAGGCCATACGACACAACTAGCGTCAGCTCGTGGCCCTGATCACCCGACCAAGGTAGTTCCACCCGCCTACTAGCTCATCGCAGCACCCAACAACACATACACATACATATAGATAGTTGGCTGGTATAAGAATTCTTTTCTCAAGATATAATCTGTCTGAAGATTAGGTCAGATGAGAGATCAAGAGTAGAAGTCGAAGTGTCTCACTCATCAAGTGTTTGTAAACACTACTATATACAGATACTTAGTCTAGGTCTTCCCTTCACCTTCCTAGGTCTTGCTCTCGAAAGTTCTAGTCCATCTTCTAACCTTACTCATATAATCCTGGTCCTTATACATTACATGTAATCTAATTAGTGGCACGAGATTTTTGTTCTACTTAATTTTCCTTAATTATGCATTTATTTACATATCATATGCCCTACCCATGTAGTCTTTTCATATGGATATATATATATATATATATATATATATATATATATACATACATACACATATATACATGAGAGGAAAAGAAACTGAAACAATAACATCTCACCAGTATAAAATCAGAAGCCGCTCGAGCTTGTCGCCTTTAATCATTCTTCCTCTAAAAAACTTGAACTTGGTCATCCTGCATAAATCAGAGACTTATTTCACACGAATCTATATAAAAACAATTATTCAAAAAAAAGAAAATATTACCTGGCTTTATTTATATACATTGATATTTATTTTCTTGCCGATCTCCGAGGATCTTCCCTGACTTTATTCTTCATAAAAAAAAACCTAACTTGATTCAAGATAAACATTATTTACACATATCTTTAATACAACATTTTAATTTATCTTTATGACGTCTCACCCCCTTCACGTTCCCTACGGAACAAGGCAAGCTGTTGTAAGAGTTCTGCATATTCTGCTAAGTCACGACTATATACAAGAAGTGCTGTTGGGTCCACTTCCATATATGACTCACGGTCATCCGAAGTATCATCTTCTCCATATGTTCGTGCCCTTCGATACCTGAGCATACTTCTTTCATTTGATGATGAGATCAAGGTCTCCCTAGTGATACGATCTTTAACAAACTCTTCTATAGGAATTCTTTCTTCATTTTCAGGTGTAGGGAGCAAGTAAGTTGAAATGAAAGAACTATCTAAGGTTCTCCCTTCAGGCACACTCCTTGACGTCTCTCTAAATCTTTCAGGAATGCTACCCTCAAGAATGGATGTATCATTGGAATCTTCAGTGTCCATTCCAGATCCTAAGATAGTCAAACAGTCCAATCAAACCTAAAAAAAACTTCCTATTAATAATCTGATCACAAATCTCCGTCAGTACCCTGTAAGAAACAAAAATTAGTATTAATAGAAGTTCATGAATAAGTAAAACACATACATTTAATTTATTTGTTGCTTTACTTATTTATTACATCTAGACGGATTCATATCTTGTTATTTGTCTACATGGTTTTATTATATACATACATATATGTATATATGTTTTATATATATATATATATATATCATCTTACGATATAATTTATTTTAATCATTTTCCTTATTGATATCCTCATCTTTATCATTTTCACTTCCTTCCTCTTCACTTTCCTCTTCTTAGTCTTCATTTATTACCGTCTCATAATTCTCATTCTCTCTTCTTTTAAAGAGCTTAACTCTTTTTCCAGCAATTAAATCCTTTAACTTGGTCCCATCTAATTCTCTAAGTGAGTATGTTCCATTATCAAAAACTTTACACACCACATAGGGACCAAACCATCTCTTAACCAGTTTTCTTCGAGCCTCATATTGAGTATTCAATGAGCTATCATAAACAAGTACCCAGTCTCCTTCCTTCAACCTTTTTGGCCTTAACCTGTGGGACTTGTCAAATGCAATTTTATTTTTCTCTCTAGAAGCTCTAAGCTTAAATGCAGCTTCTTCTACCAGATTTTTTCCTCTTTCTAGTTGAAGAATCCGCACTGCTAGAAGATCTTCTCTTGACACCTCATCTTCCCAAGGCAAGGAAGTCCACGCTAAAGCATGTGACTCCGTCGGCAAAATAGGTTTTTGACAATACATCAATTCTGCTGGCATATATCCAGTAGTTCTAGTGTATGTCATCCTATCTGCCCAAAGGGCAAAGGGAAGGTAATTTGGCCAATTCTTTATTTTCCCCTCACAAGCCTTAGCCAAAGCTTTAATAATTGGTGGATGACCACGCTCAATTTTTCCATTAGCTTCAGGATTGTAAGCAGTGGTGAGCGATAATCGAATTCCATATTTTTTAAAGAAGTCTTTAGCTTCCTGAGCATCAAGCTCACCTTTATCGGCAACTATTTTCTCCACATAACCAAATCTACTAAACACATCTTCTAATAGAAACTTGCATACATTGCTTGTAGTTTTCGTCCTTAGAGCTCTTCCTTCAACATGATTTGTTAGGTCTTCCCTTGCTAATACAATATACCTCATCTGATGCACCCCTAATGGCATTGTAACTAAATCAACAACCCACTTATAGTGAATATTAAGAGGATATGTTGGATGTAATTCATCTCTGTGTCTAACATTGGAGTACATCTGGCAAGGTTTACAAGTGGCTACGTAATTTTGGGTATCCACATACATCCCAGACCACCAGTATCTTTCCCTTATCTTTTCATAAGTTCCTTGAAAGCCTTTATGACCGGCCCATAGTGAGCTATGCATTTCACGCATAATCCTTCCTCTCGATTCTTCACAACCTACAACTCACTGGGGCATCTTTCCCATTCCAACCCTTCGCTTCCAGAGTAATCCATCTTTCAGGAAATAATTGCTTGACTTTCTTCGAATGGTACGAAATTTTTCTTTGCTCCAACTAAGATCAGGACACTTCATACTTAAATATCTCCCGATTTCCTTCCACTCATTTTTATATTCATCTTCATTAAATCTTTCTGTTATTCCTATTTGGATCTTGTAAGGTTCTTCTTCTATCCATCTGTTATCTTTCCCTCTTCCTAAGCTATTTTGAACTTCCTTTGAAGACTCAGTACAAATTCCAAGCCTTTCATTTTGACGCTTAGGCTCTTTTCTATTTAGTCCAGTGGATGCTTCATTTAGGCTTAAATTATGTACATGTGAAGCATAAAAGTCCAGACCTATCTTTTCATCATTAGAAATCATCGAATCTTCATTTTCATATATAGCTCGTGATAGCATATCAGCCATCACATTATTCCTTCCAGCTATATGAACAAACTCAGGGTTTAGCGACTTAATATATGCTATCCATCTTAACATGGCAATATCTGCAGTGGAACAATTCACGATCATTCCCAACAATGGTAAACAATCTGTTTCTACTACCACATTTGCCCCAATCAGATATTCTTTATCATTTTTTAGCGCAGTCACTATTCCCCAAAGCTCTCGCTTAATTTGAGGGTAACCTCTTTGGCGAACATTTAGAACTTTAGCTCCGAAACGAATTGCATATCTTTTTCCTTCATCATCCTCTTGGCCAATCGCCCAACCTATACCTGTCGGACTTGTATCTATGGTGTTATAAATTTCTTTATTATTAGTATAATCAGCCTTTCTAAGCAATGGAGCTTCTGCAAGTGCTTTCTTTAATTTTCTCACAGCTTGAGTATGGATATCTTTCCATTGAAATCTTTGCCCTTTCCTAAGCAATTGATAAAGTGGGTCAGCAATATGGGCAAAATGGGGAATCCATACAACATAGAAAACACATGCCCCAAGAAATCTCCTCACTTCAGTGATCGAGGAGCAGACCTCTTTCATGTGTTGGATGGCATCTACTTTCTTTGGACATGGCTTCCTTCCTTTAGGTCCACATAAACTTCCTACAATTAAAACCTCTTGCACTCCAAATACTGATTTTTCAGCAGACAATGTCAAATGAACCTCTTCTAGCCGACTAAGAATGGATTCACAATCAGTTATGTGCTTTTTAACAAAATTCCTACATCCATCCTCATCAAGAGTCTCATCTCTATCTCTTTCTTCACAGCCTTTAATAGGAACATCATCAATGAATGGCATAGTCAGATGTGGAATAAAATCCCTAAGAACTTTATGCATACCATTCATCATATGTGCCACCGAGTTCTTGGCACCTTGCGGCAAAGTGCACATGCGCACAAGCCCAAGTGGTGTCCTCATAGTCGTCAAATCACGGCTTTCGAGAGCCAGTTGGAATTGATCATATCCAGAGTGTAAATCTCCCATTGAATAAATAGATCTTCCTGCAAAAGCTTCTGCATATTCATCTACAATAGGCTCAGTTCCCATATTTCTAATTGTCACTTTATTCACTGGCTGTAGATCTTGGATAAATCTTAATGACCCATTTTTTTTTGGTACAGTAAACCAACGGTTAGAATAAGGGGCACTTGATGGCTCAAGAATTCCCATTCTAATCTTGTCATTCAACAGATCAATTAGCTTTGAAATATGAGCTTTTGGTACCGGAATTGGTCTGAGATTCCAAGGTACATGTGGTATCGTGAAAATTATCATGGGTGTCACCATAGATGGATCTACACACCCAATTTCTTGGGCATTGAAAGAAAAAGCCATTCCATGCTTAAATAACATCCGAGAGAATACATCCTTCTCTTTTTCACTGAGGAAACCATCTTTCCCTAATTGAATTTGCTCGAGTGTTTCTTTAGTGAATTTATGGCCTATTTTTCTCTTATCTCTGAGAGGTGGCTGAGATTTTACATCATCCATAAGTTTATTACTATCTTCAGGAAGTGGAACTGCGACTGGCTTTATCTTTTTATCAATTGTTTTGTATTTTGTTTCAACGAAGACTTCTTTACCTATTTCATCTTGCTCAAACTTTGCTATTTCCTTATACATGGAAATAGAGTGCGTTTGAATCACATAATCACTCCTTTTTCCTTGAATTAACTCTTGCAGATCAAACAATGTGTCTGCAAAGGATATCTCATCAAAGACTCCAGAGATTTCCTCGTCGAAGTTAAGCACTCTACATCCATGAAAGTTTCTTTGAAGATCCGCTATGTATTGTTTTTCCCACTTTTTTAACTCAGAAAAAACACGAAACTGAAATGAATTTGTCGAAGAAAGTGCTATAAAACTTGATATAAACATATTTACATTCGGGATCTTTTCACCTTTCAAGCTTTCATAGTCCCGACTTATGAAAGCTTCCTTTAAAAACTTTGATCCTCGTATTCTTCAGGAATAGGTGTTGTCCGAAGAGAAGTTCTATTCCTGATATGATCTACACATACCGTCATGAATTGAACTGCCTTTTTTCCATCCTTACTACGGATTCGCGCATAAGCCGATCCATCTTCTAAGACTCTTGTTTCCATTCTTAAGGCAGTAATATATGGCTGCCCTAGAATCAATGAGTAACTAGAATGATCTTGTACGAAAAAATTTTGATAATCATTGACATCTCCAATTGTAACTAGAACCTGCGGGCATGCACCAAACAACTCACCTGGCATCGAGTTCGCAGCCTTAATTCTCCAACCAGGCTGCATGTCTATTGGCCATTTCCCCTTCATATAGAGATCTTTGGACATCAAGTTAACTTCAGATCCATGATCAATAAGAGCGACAACTGGAGTGCTAATTTTCTCTAATCTTACGAACGTCTCAGTTGTGGCTCGAGCCCAATGATCTTTAGTGTAATAACTCGAAGGGGTTATGTCGGAAGGATTCTTCTCCAAGGATATTTCCTCATGCACGCACGGTTGAACATTAGTCTCAATTGGTTCAAGTATATTTTTTAGCTCTTGAACTTGCGCTTGCACAGTATGAACAGGAGTCTCTTCATCCATTCTTTCAATCTCTTGCATGTCAGCTATTGGTTGTCGTTTCCTTCTTAAGAGGTCAATTATTACTTCTAGAAATTCTCTTTTTGCTATTCCCAGTAACTCACCGAGTGTAAATTCGATTACACTATCGAGCACTCTTTTCTCGAGAACTTGTTTAAGATTTGTGGCTTGCTCTATGTGCGATTTTAGCATATATGAGGGATTTCTCACTCTTCCTTGTCCTTTTTTCACAGGTTGCATTTCTTGATCTTGAGGAGGAATATTATTGTGGGTAGAGACTGGCATCTCAGCAGAAGTAGGAATTTGAACTTGAGTCGGAATTTTATTTGGTTGGATTATTGTTGGTTGTGATGGTGGATCTATTTGAGTGGGTTGGTTTGTTTGTGTTGGATGGTTTTGGTTTGGTATTTGAGGTTGTTCATGTGAAGCTTCTACTTGACGCCTAGTTCTTCTTTTCTCCTCTTCACCCTCATTGGTTCTTCTTCGTTTCTCTTCCACTACTGCTTCATGCTCTACCGAAGAGCATAGGTATGTAACAACTGAGAGAGTATCTACAGGATCATCCCATCCACTTACCCCTCAGATTTCATTACTAGCTGTTTTTAAAATTTCATGATGCATCTTCCCGCGGTCTAAGGACTTTATTACTTTAGACCACGGTTCTAAATCATTATTTTCGTCAACTACCTGACATGCATACGTATGCGATGTTGAAGCAACGTTTTCACATGTGCCAGGGAAGAATATTCTCATTCCTCCCCGACCAAAATTAATGTTTACTTTTTCTCCAGTCTTAGAGTCATATATCATCTTTTCCTTAACGAATACCAAATTCTTTGCTAATGCTTCTTTGAAGCTCTCACATGAGTATCTGTTATGCTCCAAAGAGTCACACCAAATACATCTTTTAATTTCTGGAGCTTTTGGATTTTTAGGTGCCGGTGCTTGTAAAGATTGAGATTCAATCATCTGCTTCATACTTTGAATCATAAGGTCACTAAACTTTTTAAACATATCTTCCATTGTATTAGTGGGCACAACATCCTTTGGTGTTGGTAGGTTTACCTGAGGGTTCTGTACAGGTTGCTGAACAGCCTGAGCTTGTTCTTCTTGCATATCATCATGCGAGCTCTGCATGAACTTAGACAAAGTTCTTTGCTTTTCTACATATCCTCTAACAGCTTCATCTACATTACCCCAGTCTTCGGTAAGACCAGACTCAGTTCCTATCTGTTGTAATTGTGGAAAAATTTCTTCTCGGGCTTTCGAATCTATAGCCCGGAGAAACAAGGATACCTTTTCTTGATCTATAGCCCTCCTATCATAATCAGATAAGTCTGCAAATTGCTGATCAAACTCCCTTTTTATATCTAGAATAGATTGATCTTTTGGTTTATGTATCCACTTTAGAAATGTGGATCTAGTCACTTTATCTTCGTCATCCAGTGCAAACATCCTTATGAGTATCATCTTGTATTGTGACCATCTTATTTGCCCTTCTATAACTAGTCGAGGTGCATCCACAACTAGTCGGTCACGCAAATGTAATTCTGAAACGTATACAAAATTGTCAATTAATTCTTGATCACTTAATGGTGTTAGACCTGTACCAAGGTATCGTGCCTCCAATTCATATTCCTTGCAAAAACGAGTAACATTTTTACCACTGAAATATCCACTTCTTCTGACTACTCGCTCATGAAATGCCTGAATGGCACTTCGTCTTTTCTCATCCTGCTGAAAGCGCAGAAGTTGGGTTATAACATCCATCGTTGCGTCGCCCATAAATGGTCAAGCACAATGAGCTCACTCAACTGCACCACTCTTTAAACTAGGATCAGGATCTCTACACTCTCCTCCCTTCACGTCGGGTTCACCAGGTATGTCGCGGATATCATGAAAAGGACGAGGGTTTCAAGACATAGGTTGCTTAATAGTTGCACTAATTTCTACTTGGGTTTTAGGTAAATTCGGAATTTTTTTTTTTAACATTGTTAACCTCATACATATTTATAAGCATATATTTCTTGTACTTTATGAAGAACAACTACATCAAAACCTCATCAAATCAAATGAATATTAGCCTTCCTTTTGCAGATATGAACTCGCATCTTGACATATGCAAAAACCTTCTCATTTCCGATTGATAACTCTAGGCATTGACTTCAAAGAGATTATCTGCCTGTACAATATTTTGTGCAAAGCTGATGAAGATCAAGTGCAACTTCCATCATGTACCATGTGATCAACAAGTTCAAAGTGTTGATACTTGCTTTAGCAACGATTGCATCTAAATCAAAATTACGGGTGGCAGGATCCTCTGTTGCTGGAACATTCACCTGAAATTTTATCTATTTCTTTGTAGACTCTATTCACCACCATAGAGATGCAAAGAAATGAATCCTTCAAGTAAGTCTACCAGGCTTTTCCTTTCTAACATGAGAGCCAAAGTCTTTTGTCTGCATCTGATCATCTAAAAACTAAGTGATACAATCGAGCTCAGGGACTTCAATAGTTTGACATTGTAGACCAATTCCTTCATAAAATCTTTACGATTTTATTGTAATTATATTCTTCCTTTAGAACTGGGATTGTATTCGGACTCTTCTGCCCCAACAACACACTTGACATCAGTATTTGTAGTGGCAAACAGACGATATGTATGAATACATAAATGCTTTCTGAAACACTGTAAAGATAAGACAATTGCTCTGTGTTGCGCTGTACTACTCATTCCGAATCTGAATTCCCAAGCGTTCCAGAGCAACGACGTTTATTTTCCCCTTTCCACAGATTATCTCTTCTCCAAGGTAAAAACATAAGATCAATCTCCTTTATATAAACATAATTTCAATAATGCTCTGTAAAGCGAACATCGACATGTTTCGCTCAATGGAGATTTGTTCTCATTCATGACTTTAAGTCACAAAATCTTTGTTGTCCTGATGAGCTCTTATCGAACAAAACCCCCGTTAAATTTTTCACGTACACTGACTTCGAAGTGAAAGCTGCACATATCGATGTTAGGTTCTACCCTTCTATGTCTTTTTGTATTCGCGAGCTTCACTTCCAAGAAATCATCTCCTCGATTTCACAAAGAAATTCCCATTTTTTTTTTCCGTGCAAAAAGGGCATCATGAACTCCACTCCTTTTCGAAAGAATGCCACTTGTGACCTAGTTATCCCTCTTAAAATGATGCTGCGTTTAGCCGCTGCAACTCCCATTGCACATGCCGAAAGCCACGGATGAGAGAGGACCCCTGATCTGATTTCCTCGAGTTTTCTTATGACCCCCTCGTGCAGAAAAAAAAACCCTCCTATATGAATTGGCTTGATTCTCCATTATACCACGCCTACAATGATGAGCTCGGGACCCTCAGTCTCTTATCAGAGCTACGGGGACATAGTAACTAGGAAGTGATCTTATCTTAGTAGCTGACAGAAAGTCAATAGATGATCAACGCAGTATTGTCGTTATTAGAGGTTCTTGAACACAGATATTTTATCATACTAAACGATGCATCTGTTAAGATATATGATCAGAATGAAAATTTCTATAGATAAACGTATGATGCAAATCCTTCATTCGGCTGGGTTTAGTTTTACACAAAAAGAAAAAAAACTCAGAACTACTCCATCTCGCACACGTAAAAGTTCAATCAAATCATTTCTGGCATATCTATGAACATAAAAAGTGTTGCGCAAAGAAATTTATATCGACAGAAAACTCAGAAGATCATCAATCATTGAATATGTAGAATCGCAAATATTTAGGCAGTTCAGTTCATCATGCGCACTCAAACATTTATGGACTCAATGTTACAATTATTATCATCAACTTGCCAGTAGAAAACGTGAATTTGGCCTCTTCTCAGATCGCCTTCCCATCTCAGTTCGATGCGTCAGGTTTCTCCTCTATCATAGATGCCGAATTGTCCTTGTCGTTGACTCACTCCGTGCGTGACATTCCCTTTCCTTCAGCGTCAGATCTTTAGAAGCATTCAGAACTCTCTTCCTCACATCATCGCAAAAACACGTCAAAATTTCTTTTTCCTTCCTCTGCTAGCTTTAGTGCCGAGTGATTGACAAATTCCTTCACCTCTCCTCCATGGCTCTTCCCTCTTCAGCACATCCTTCCGTACTCTTCTTCCCCGCACTCTACTGGCCTCCTTCTGTTTAAGCGGCTCCTAATTCTCTGTGTCATACACCTCTTCTCCTTCATCAGTATTTTCTGGCGCACTCCTATGGAGTTGTCTCACCTCGTGGTGATCGGAGGGCCCAAACTCCAGTACCCCTTCAAAGTTCGATCCATTTTTCCCGGTTCCATTCCACGTGAATCAAAAGTTCTGTTTCCCATTCTTGCCTCAGAACAGAGCCTAGAAGCCAACAGATGCAAGTTTCCCTTCAACGGGCTCCAGAACACGTGATAGTCAGAATTGCAACTTGCAATGGTCCTCTATTCTTCGCCATTTCTGCATCATAGCATCAAGTTTTGATTGATTATATCTGCACCGACTTAGAAATATCACTGTTCATTGTTCCTTGGCGGCTGCTCTCCCCTGCCTCTGTCCACGTTCTTCCGGGATTCTCCAAAAGAAGAAATCTGCATCACCGTTTCAGACATAGTATGCCACAGCTTATCACATCATCTAATTGGAGCTTAACCAATATCTGAGGACGTTTGATCAAATCATTGATGAAGCACTGCACAATCATCTGAACTTTCTCACAAACACCACCGCAGATTCCTCTTCCATTTAATATACACTATGTGTATAATTTATGTTTGAATACACCCTCGCATATATAAAATGAAACATATACATAGATGCATCTTTCACACACATATTTATGTATGTTTATGCTCACCCGTGTGCGCACACCGTCTAATCGACTACACACATACAAATGCACATGAAACATACATGTTTACACCAATAGGGTCATACATTCGCATATGCACGCATGCAATGAAGTGCATATACTTACAAAATACGCATGCACATGCAAATACACATAAATAGGCGTCGCACAAACATCTAAATGAACCTGAATGTACATGCTCGTATGCATGAATACACACACGTTTTCATACAAGGCATATGCTCTAACGTAAATAAATTCATGTAATGTCATGCATTTTATCAATACCCTTTTACTAAGGAATTTAAGGGAAGAAAACACCAAATTGAAGTTTATTCATGTTCTCCATAAGATCTGATGCTTGTTTATATCCGATTGAATTCCACCACTGATTTGGAATCATTATATTGATTTGATATTTCATAATGGTTCATAAGCTCGGATGCCGATTCTCGACCACAACGTACAAACAAGTTCATAGTTCAAAACCCCAAAGGGCCTAGACTTACCATAAATTAGTTTGAAAGGCCAAGGTGGATAACTTATGTTCTAGGTGTTTATCTCCTAACCATATTATGATGCAAGTTTAACTCTAAGATGTTGTAAAATATTTTTCAAACATCGTTTAATGATACTGAACAATACTACTTATTTTCATTAAATTTTATTGCTAGAAGTTCCTTATTAGCATTATAAGTATAATGTTATGGATTTTTTCTTAATGTTCTCTTGAATTTTGTAAAGTATAGAAGTATGATTTTAAGCAATAGAATCATCCATACGAATATCAGTTTGAGTATGTGACATGGGAATATTAGTTTGAGGA
This sequence comes from Ceratopteris richardii, assembly GCA_020310875.1. Classification (NCBI taxonomy): domain Eukaryota; kingdom Viridiplantae; phylum Streptophyta; class Polypodiopsida; order Polypodiales; family Pteridaceae; genus Ceratopteris; species Ceratopteris richardii. Next base: position 121,629,950 of record CM035440.1, on the reverse strand, counting down.
TCAAAAATCAAGGGCTAATGTAATAAATATTTAATAGCTTGTTGGTTTGTTTTAATTAAAACCTCAAAACCCATAAGCTAAGGTTTCCAAATCTTTAAAGCATGGAGAAAATCTAAAATTTCCTTATCATATGTACTATAATTCTTTTCAGGAGGTCTAAGTTTAGTACTTTTAAATGCAATGGTATGATTGTTTCGCATTAAAAGTGCACCTATGCCTGACTCACAAGCATATATAACTACATCAAAAGCTTGCATGGAATTAAGTGACTACAAAACAGGTGCATGTCAAAGCGCATGTTTGATTTTTTCAAAATATTATCTTGTGCTCCAACCCTTGGGTAAATTTTACTTTTTTCTTTGATATTAAAGTAAGGGGAATTTCCAAATAAGAAGCCATTTAACAAATTTTCTATATAAACTAGCCAACCCAAGAGTTCTGAGATGAGCCTTTAATCTATAGCAGCCAAAATGTGTATTCATAGTTGTGAAGAGAGATGGTGGATGCAATCCAAAGATGAGTAGGTGCTACTACAACCAGCTTCACACCAGCCAACTGAGACTTGAGAGTTGATTAGTAGACCCTTTAAGCTTCCTAAATCCACCAAAATATCAGCCAAGTACTTTGGAACATGTATCCCAAAAGTTTAAGTCAAGACAGACTAGTTGCGAGATGACTAGCTCCCAAAACTTGCTATTTTTGGACATACATCTGCTAAAAAAAATGAATAGTGCTCTCAACCTGATAGGATTTAGAAAAATTCCTTTTGGGCATAGGAAATAGGCTTAGCAAGCTTCCCAATACAAGCTAAAACACTTCAAATGATGGACTGAGCACTGAGAACAAGTTTCAACAATTTCTGGAACATCTCCACAATTCTCGGGGCTCTACAGAGATAGACCAGTAAGTAGTAAAATGCAGATAGCGCCCAAAGTATTAATGCAATGACCTTGAAAATTTATATGCACAAAGTAGACAGTACGAGCTATCCAACGCAAGTTAAATCACTGTAAAAAGCTCAGTGAAACTCGAGATATGACCTTCTGAAGTTACTGCTCTGAGTGAGTATAGCAGAGAACAAAACAGAGAAGTGAATGATGATAAATGTATAAATTCATATATGATTACAACCACATAGGCAATGAATCTTTGCACAATGGGAGTATAATGATAGAGCTATGAAGTAAGCTCTTCAATCTCTACAAAATGACATGAAGTTGTCACGTACAAGGCTTGCTAATCGCCTCTTCCTTCTTGATCCTTTTATAGCTATTCTTTGAGGGAGTTTTAAATTCGAATTCGAATGGCTCCACCTAAAAGTGATCCCCAAAGTTAGGAGAGATTCCCTCAGCTCTAAATTTCGTGGTTTTAGGTAGTTAGAGCCACGAATTTTCTTTTACATCATGGATGAGGTAAGCCATCCTTTTCCTTTTTTCTTTTTCCATTTACAAGAGATAAAATGTACTCTTTTACAAGAGGTGTTCACATGACTACTCATGTGACTTACAAATGAGGATAATATCAAGCATATCAAGCATGTAGGCTTGGGCAAAATGCACCAACAGCTGTCCCTCAAGCCTAACATGCTTGGCCTTCAAATAAGTCTTCAATTGTCCTTGATTTCCTGCAAGCCAATCATCAACTTGAATCTACTTAACTTCGTACCATCAAGAGCTTTCGTCAACATGTCTACACATTGCATATCTATAGAGACATAGGATAGTTGAATATCCTTGCTCAATAGCTTCTCCCTTACGTAATGGTAGTGGACTTCAATATGCTTCGTTCTAGCATGGTATACCGGATTAGCTGCTAGATGTAGTGAGCTTGTGTTGTCACCAAAAATATGAGGTGTTGAAGAATGAAGTCCAAGATCTGTGTACAAAGACTTTAACCACATGATTTCTTGAGTTGCATTAGCCAAACCTCTATATTCTGCTTCAGTACAAGATAATGCCATGGTTGGTTGCTTCTTCGATGACCAAGAAATTATTTTTGAACCTGCAAATGACATATACCTTGATGTGCTTCTTCTATCATCTTTAGATCCGGCCCAATCTGCATCTGAGTACACCTTTAGCTCAATATCTGAAGTATATGAATAGAACAAACCTTCATTCATGGTCCCCTTTAGGTACTTGAGGACTCTCTTGGCCACTTCCATATGTGGTCTTCTCGGCTTATGCATAAACTGACTCAATATGCTAACACTATAGCATATATCCACCCTTGTGAGTGTTGCATAGTTCAAACTTCCAACCAAGCTTTGATAGCTTGTGATGTCTTCAATTGGCTCTCCTTCATAAGCACTAAGCTTATGATTTTTCTCCATAGGTGTACCTGCACACTTGGTATTTTCCATCTTGAACTTGACGAGCATTTCATGGACATACTTCCTTTGTGTGATGTATATACTTGAATCTGTGTAGATCAACTCCAATCCAAGAAAATAAGTGAGTGGTCCGAGGTCACTTATTTTGAACTCCTCCTTCATTTGACTCTTTACCTGTTTGATTCCTTCAGGATCATTGCCTGTGATAATAATATCATCAACATACACACATAAATAGATCACTTCAGATCCATTCCTCTTTATGAACAAAGAGGTATCCGCCTTGCTAGCTTTGAATCCTTGGTCCTGCAAATAAGTCACCAATCTGAAATTCCAAGCTCTTGGAGCTTGCTTCAATCCATACAAAGCTTTCTTTAGTTTGCATACATAGTTAGGATGATGTGCATCCTCATATCCAGGAGGTTGTGCCATATACACTTCCTGAGAAATCCATCCATTCAAGAAAGCATTCTTTACATCAAGTTGATAGAGATTCCAATTTCTAGATGCAACAAGACTAATGAGAACCCTAATTGTAGGCATTTTTGCAACAGGAGAGAAAGTCTCCTCATAATAAATACCATGGGTTTGAGCAAACCCTTTAGCAACTAACCTTGCTTTGTGTCTATTTATACTTCCATCTGGATTCCTCTTGATTTTGTATATCCGTCAAGATCCACTTACCTTCATAGATGGCTTGTTAGGTACAAGCTCCCAAGTGTCATTCTCCTTCAAGGCTTCCATTTCTTCATCCATTGCATCTCTCCAAGCTTTCTTGCTTTGTGCTTCTTCAAATGTGGTAGGTTCTTTATTGGTTGAATCCTTTGCAATGTAGATTGAGTGCTTGGTGACCAAAGAAGTATCATAACCAAACCTCTCTGGTTTCTTCTTCTCCCTCGAAGACCTTCTAAGTGGTTGATGTGAGCTCTCGGGTCCATATGTAGCATCCTGCATCTTTGCTTTTCCTTTGTTCTTCCATAGCTTTAGTCTTTCCAAGTCTTCTAGGTCAATCTCCGAATCACTTTCTTCAATCTGCTTCGGCTCCTTTGGTTGAAGTGATGGAAAATTTTCATCCAAGTCATAAGGCAGCTTCACTTTCCTGTCATCATCAAACCATGATTTGTTTTCATCAAAAATTACATCTCTACTCACAGAAAATCTTTTATTGGTTGGATTGTACAATCTATATCCTTTTTGGTTTTGTTCATAACCAATAAATACGCACTTCTCTGCCTTGGGATCCAATTTCCCTCTTACTTGAGAAGGAATGTGAGCATAGGCTAAGCATCCAAAGATTTTGCAATGCTCTAGACTAGGTCCTCTTCCATTCCACACTTCATATGGAGTGGTTCCATCTAGTGACTTAGATGGAAGTCTATTTATGAGATATGTGGCTGTAGACACAGCGTCTGCCCATAGGTAGTTTGGAAATCCCTTTTCGTTGAGCATGGACCTTGCAGCTTTGACAATAGCTCTGTTCCTCCTCTCTGCTACACCATTGAGTTTGGGTGTATACCTTGTAGTGACTTCCCTTTTAATGCCTCTTTCATGCAAGAAGGCATCAAATTCAGAAGAGAAGTATTCTCCTCCACCATCTGATCTGAGTCGTTTCGAAGTCCTACCTGTTTGGTTTTCAACAAGAGCAATATACTTCTTAAAGCAATTAAACACTTCATCCTTGTGCTTCATGAAAAACAGAATGGTCCACCTGCTACAATCATCTATGAAAGACACATAATATCTTGAGCCTGATATAGATGGCTCCTTACTTGGACCCCACACATCCGTGTGCACTAGATCTAAAGCATTTTGATACATATATCCTTTCTTATTGAAAGGTTGTCTATGAGCCTTGCCGAGTTGACAAGCTTCACACTTATAAATCATGTGTTGCCTTGTGATATTAGGCAAACCAAGTACACTTTGGTCCCTACAAATCTATTTGAGTGTCCTCTCACCAATGTGAGCAAGCCTTTTGTGCCATATCTCCAACTCTGTTAGAGTTTGAGATCCATAGCTAAACAAAGCTATGTTCTTTGTATCTTCCACTTCAAAAGTGAAAAGCCTTCCTGTCTTTTCTCCTTTGGCAATCCTTCGAAAGCCTTGCCTTGGGTCTTCAACATATGCTCCAAATCGATTGAATCTAACCTGCAATCCTTTTTCAACAATCTTTCCAACACTTATTAAATTTTTGGTAATTGTAGGGACATACAAGACTTTGCTTAAGAGGTTCATATTCCCATCTGATGTCTTCACATTACCTATCTTCTCCACTGAGTGCTTTGTGTCATCTCGTGTCTGCACTTCATGCTTGTTATGAGGATCTTCCAAATCAAAAAGTAAAGCCACATTTCCTGCTACATGGTTCGAGCATCCCGAATCAATGTAAAATATGTGATCATCATCCTTACCCTTCTTCGTTGATAGATTCATAATCAATAATGAATCTTCTTGACTTTGGTCCTCTGCATAGTTATTGTAATCTCTTCTTCCTCTATGGCCACTTTGATAGTTGTTGTTGTTGTAGTAGTAGTTGTTGTTCTTGTAGCCTCCATTGTATCTACCTCTACTTGATCCATAGCCACCTCTATTGAATCCTCTTCCTCTTGAGTTCCTCGAGTTCTTGAAACATTCTTCAGTAGTATGGTTAGATAAGCCACATATGTTGCAAGGTTGAGATGATTGGAATCTCCCCCTGCCTTGCTTTCCACCTCTTCCTCTTCCTCTAGCTCTTCCTCTACCTGCAAAGTTTGCTTGGAAAGAGTTTCCTTCATCTTCATTCTTCCTATTCTTTGACTTGTCCTTGACCTTAGCTTTATCAGAATATAAGGCAGAAGTTTGATTACCTCTTGAGGACTCACCACCTTTGGTAATCTTTGCTTCATGAGTGAAGAGTTGGCCCATGAGTGTGTTGAGGTCGGGTACATGCATATCCATGTATAAATCCATGGCTGTTGTGAATGACTCCCACTTGTCGTCTGCTTTGATTCCATTCGTGATTTGTCTTACAATTTGCTCCTCTTCAATTACCTCTCCAATGCTTCCAAGTTGGTCGGAAATCTCCTTCATCTTTGTGACATAATCAGTGACATTTTGCTTCGGGCTTTTCTTCATTGTTGTGAACTCCATCCACAATTGGTTCTTCCTTGCTCGAGTGTTGGAAGAGAAGAAAGAAGCAAGTGCATTCCAGGTCTCTCTTGATGTCTTCCATCCCTTGACATGAGGTAAAAGAAAATCAGAGATTGAGTTTAGAATATAGGACCTTGCAAGTGCATCCTTCGAACACCAATTCGAAAGTCCTTCCACTTCTTCATGTGATGGTTGCCCTTTGTTCCTCATGGTTGGCATTGCTTCATCTCCGGATATGAATCCATATAGATTCCTCCCTTGAAGGTAAGCCTCCATCCTTAGAGACCATGCCGGGTAGTTGTTTCCATCCAATTTGTCAATTGTTGATGGAAATCCATCTCCCATGTTGCTTGACTATGCTCTGATACCACTGTGAAGAGAGATGGTGGATGCAATCCAAAGATGAGTACGTGCTCCTACAACCAGTTTCACACAAGCCAACTGAGACTTCAGAGTTGATTAGTAGACCCTTTAAGCTTCCTAAATCCACCAAAATATCAGCCAAGTACTTTGGAACATGTATCCCAAAAGTTTAAGTCAAGACAGACTAGTTGCGAAATGACTAGCTCCCAAAACTTGCTATTTCTGGACATACATCTGCTAAAAAAAATGAACAGTGCTCTCAACCCGGTAGGAATTGGAAAAATTCCTTTTGGGCATAGCAAATAGACTTAGCAAGCTTCCCAATCCAAGTTAAAACACTTCAAATTATGGACTGAGCACTGAGAACAAGTTTCAACAATTTCTGGAACATCCCCACAATTCTCGGGGCTCTGCAGAGATAGACCAGTAAGCAGTAAAATGCAGATATCTCCCAAAATGTTAATGCAATGGCCTTAAAAATTTATATGCACAAAGTAGACAGTACGAGCTATTCAACGCAAGTTAAATTAGTGAAAAAGACTCAGTAAAACTTGAGATATGACCTTCTGAAGTTACTGCTCTGAGTGAGTATAGCAGAGAACAAAACAGAGAAGTGAATGATGATAAATGTATAAATTCATATATGATTACAACCACATTGGCAATGAATCTTTGCACAATGGGAGTAGAATGATAGAGCTATGAAGTAAGCTCTTCAATCTCTACAAAATGACATGAAATTGTCACGTACAAGGCTTGCTAATCGCCTCTTCCTTCTTGCTCCTTTTATAGCTATTCTTGGTGGGAGTTTTGAATTCGAATTCGAATGGCTCCACCTAAAAGTGATCCCCAAAGTTAGGAGAGATTCCCTCAGCTCTAAATTTCGTGGTTTTAGGTAGTTAGATCCACGAATTCGATTTTACATCATGGATGAGGTAAGCCATCCTTTTCCTTTTTTCTTTTTCCATTTACAAGAGATAAAATGTACTCTTTTACAAGAGGTGTTCACATGACTACTCATGTGACTTACAAATGAGGATAATATCAAGCATATCAAACATGTAGGCTTGGGCAAAATGCACCAACAATAGTCCCTATGGCAATCTCTTGTTGAGATTGGAGGCCACTTCCATAGCTCCCATCACCAAAAGTGTTTTTACTAAGGAAGGTAGAGACTTATGGTCTTTCATCAATGGCTCACCCTTTTCCTAATTTGTGCCATAACTTGTGCGATATCTCGCAGATACACTGAGTTGTATGTATGGAGATTAGTGGGAGAAAACTTTTGGAGATTAGCCGATGCTTCTAGCAGGGGTTACATTGTGCAATTAGGCTCACGGGTCCCCCTTAGACTCCAATGCAATGACCAGCTGAAGATCTGTACTGCATTTAAATCTTGGTTATGTATGAACTAGTAAATGAATGATCCATTCAAAAATGTTTCCCCAGTGATGCGATCTTCTAAAGGCTTCATTATGCTAAGCTTTTTCTCCTTGTCAAATTGAGAGCATGAAGTCATCACTTTTGTTTGATCCTTGATGTTGTCAAAGTCCATCTTATCTATTCCAAGGAAGAGTTATGGCCATAGCATGTGACACACTTTCATCCACTAAATACAAGCTCATATCCAGGCAGAACACTACACAATGGCTAAATATGCTTGTTGAGTTTTCAAATCTTTTACTCATCGCCACCTACTTATACACTTTGACATTTGTCAATGTGTCTGTTCAGTTATGGTTGTTGGGAATATCCATGTCTTTGGCAGAATCCATGTACCCATTTCTTCGCCGAGATATCTCCAGCTTTTTCACATGCATTCCTATCAATACTAGCCCGAGTCTATCTATCAGCCATGATCTTTGCATATGAGGTTTGTCCCCTTTCCATTGAGCAGCCTCTTACTGCTACCCACTTTTGTGCATAGGTTATGATGACACAATGCTCTCTATACTCTATACTCTGTGCTCATCCGAAAACTTTGGCTTTAAGTGAGTCTAAGTTGATTGCACTCATGAGCTTAGAGTTAGAGTTGTTGTGACCTTCAGCATGTGCCCTCAGAGACTAACGTAGTGATGGTATGCTGTTACGATTTATGTTTCACTAGCCTATGCTTTATGACATCCCTACATCATATTCTATATCACTCCTCCCAAAAAGCTCTTCCATTTGTGGAAATATTGCCTCATTTGTTAACATTTATATCCTCATAGATGCCGGTTGAGTGGCATCTATGATTCACTTGCCTTCCTTGAACATATGTGCAACATAGCAAATTCACTGAGTTGAGGTTCCCAAGTAGCTTACAAAACCTAAGAGTTTATATTCACCTACGCCATCAGGAAATGATTTTTTTGTCATAGTTGTAGCTGGTGCAAGTGAATAGTCTGCATCAACATCCATTGCCTTCACCTCCTCTAGTTGTAACTCAATGATTCATCCCTAGTACTAGAATTCCTGTTGCAACACTTTGTTTTTGTTCAAATATCACCAACACAATGATTTTTGCAAAGGTTTCCTCTTCACTTGCATCATGTTTGAGTGCACTCATCTCTCTAGATGTCTCTTTAGGTACATTGCAATGAGTTTAGAAATTGTTGGGGGCAGCATGGTTGGCCCCTACCCCCATTTTCTTTAGATGGATTTCTGACGATGTCATTTAAAATTACATTCCACATCTTGGACTTACCTCTCCACCTTGTGCTTACATCCAATCCGCAGTTATGGCTATGTGTAACCTCAATGTTGCACCTTGTTTCCACAATGTCTCCGTTGAGAGTCTCTCCACTCATGAACCATTGCCACTTCAAGCTCACGCTTTCATCTATCCCTCTTCCACCCATCCCAAATGGGTTGAGTTCAAAGGTGGGTCAATTACCCGTTGCTTCTTATATTACTAGAATAAGGATGCCTAGGATCCTAGGTGATGCATCTGCTTTATGGTCCTTCTTCTTTTGATTGTTGGTGAAGTGTTGCTTCTTTGTATGATCCTCTTCCTCTTTCTCAAAATCCGATCATACTTTTCTTCGTGAATCCTTCGGAGTTGCATTACCTACGTATGCATCATTTGTTTCTCTTACTGAATCTTGAAATACTGGCTATTGCTTCATGAGTGGCTATAGGACCTACATATCTCTCCTTTCCAAGCTCTGTTTCCAATAGAACCTTTTCTTTTTCTACAGACCTTCTTAATGCATTGATTCTTTACCAGTTTCTCCCCATTTGAAAAGACCAAATTAGTAGGGCCTTGTCCTCTCGAAGTAGTGGTGCCAAAGATTTCACCTTATGCATGCAGAGATAGCCCGGAACTAGATACAACATTGATGCTTGTCTAGAGACATTTTATGACTCAACTGCTTTGTGTTAGACACATCGGCAATGTTGCAAGCCTATTGAGATAGCTTTGATGTTGGTTTTGCATGATCAGTTTTCATATTTCTCTACATCATGACTTCCTCCCACATTTGATTAGACCTCATCCTTCCCAAACCATCACAACAATAGGATCAAAACTGAAAATGTCACCAAGGTCATTTAATGGGCCTCCACACAGGTCACCATAGTGCTACTCTCTTTGTGCATCATTCGGATTTCTAGCTATGAAACTCCTTACAAGATCTACAACCTCTAATGTCAATGTTTATGACATTAACACAATTGTCATAGCACGAAGCCACCCCTCACTTGCTTTCGGAGAAGTGATCTATAGTAGAGGATATCGTACCACTTTTAATCGTAGTAGAACTCTAATAGTTCTCCTATTGGCTGGAAGAGCTTTAATGAAACATGATTACAGCACATGGTCCGTGGTTGTAGCAATCTTCGTAGCTCATCTAGCATGAGCTCTACAGCCACGAAATGAACATTAGAAATGCTCCTTGAATTTTGCAATTGATAACAAACAAGAACAAGAACAGAGAAGTAGAGAAAGCACAATGCCAACTATATTTGAACACAATCATAGACTTGAAACTAGGTGCAGTCACAGGAGAGACTGCAAGCTAGGTTTTTGATTCAAGTGGACTGCTGTAGTGGATGAATTTCTAGCCCATCTATGCCAGTAGCATGCCCACCTTCTTTTGGCCTCTCAAGCCTTCCCAACACTTTGTTCTTCCATTCATCCTCTCTCCCACACTTCTGTCTGCTTATAGCACCTATATCTCCATATGTAGACACAGTCCTCCACCTGTTTCTATGTTTTGTGCATCATCAGGCCTCCCGCTCTACTTTAACATTGAATCACTCCTACTTCCATTGCTTGCACCTTAAAGAAAGTAACCTCGACATTTTTCCACTGTTATGCTTCCAAATTGGCAAGTGATTAGGAACCGATGTTGATGCTCTCAAGCCTTTTAGATTCTAGCTTCCTAGGCTCAAACTTGATGTTTTGGCTACAAGTTCCATCCAAGTGCCAATTTTGGATGAATGCCGTCGTGCTCCATTCTTTGAAGGTGGAGCTTTGTCGAGCGGAAACTTTGGACATTACAACTGTAATCTTTGCCAGTGCCTTCGCTCCTTAAGATTCCAATATTACAGCAATGCCTTGTCTTCTTAAGATTCCAATGTTACAGAGAGATTTCAAGTGAGCTTTGATGTTCGTATTCCTCCTATTCAAATTCAAATTTGTGACGGTTGTTTGTCAGCTAGAGGTTGCTTGTGATAATATTTCCTTGCTCCAAATCAGCCTCCTATCTTTTGGTTCATCCTTAAACAACTTGTCACAATATTCATCTCTCATTTTAGCTCCCTATGCTTTGTCCCTTACTTGTTGATGAAGACAAAGATCCGACCCCTATTTTTTATTAAACTTTAGATAACCCCAAAATAAGCTTATTTACTCATGATTAGACAAAAACCATCAACAAAGTTAATGGAAAACTCAACATAACAAATTTAAAAAAAAATTATCCAAACTATTCCTATTCTACGCATGACTTGAAGAATCACCACACCTAGTGGATTAATCACCCTAAAGGGGATCTTCATCCCACCAAAAATGGCTCATCTCAACAAGCTATTGTGAGTCTTACAAGCTGCAAATGTTCACAAGAGCATAACCAAATGAAAAACTAAAAAATCATCATGAAAAGCTTGCATACACGTCTCTTTCATGCCATAACCATCACGTAAGTGACAAGAGAATGCTCCTCGACAATCGCACCAAAAGGTTGTTGACATTGTATTTGTTGATCCAAGAAGCATCTCATGAGACCCAAATGTCATGTAGAAGCATTCAATAGATGTAATGGTGCTTGGTTAGCATGAGATTACTGACTAAACTATGCCTGAAATAAGAAGAAAGCATCCTTAATGATACACACACTTAATTACATGCATAATCATGTTACTAATCAATGAACTAACGTTTCACAAGCATAAGGCAAGAAAGGAAAAAATACACAAGCACATCATAACGACAACAAGTGCTCGTGAGGCATTCTACAAACTAGCATGGTCTTATTACTTCTAAGAATGCTCTCTCAAAATGAGAGGTAGTGACCTCTTTATATACAAAATGGGCAAAATGCATGATATGTGGGATTTCTAAACTGAAAGGAGAATGAAACTCACTTATTCTCTAGTGTGGCACTCACACACACCTATACAATAGTGCTCTTAAATTAAATGAAAGGTAGAAAAGGTACAAATGATTATGAAAAACAGTGGACCCAAGAAATATATGTTGTGTCTACAACAATTACCCAACCGAATTGCACTATGATATGGGTATCAAAGGAATCCTTTGCACAAAATCAAACTGTTCATAAAAAACTCCATAATCCATGGTCTAGAACCATCATGCCTTATCTTCAAGAAAGACTATGTTCCAACCAAAGGATCTAAATTAGTCAATCCAAAACTCAAAAGATATCCTAAGAAAAACTTCAAGGCCCGGACAAGCAAAGCAAAGATGTATTGGTAACCTCAAAACTCTTCGTGCAGTGGATGTCAAACCCAACCTTGCCCAATGCACAACATATTTTCAAGATGCAGAGCAAGTATGCATGTGACTAAGGCCTCATCCAAAGGCAAGCATTTGTCTCCTTAAGGTTGACCTAGGTACAAAGAGGGTACATGTACATACATTATGAAAAATTTCTTTTCATTTTTCTTTTTTCAAGTTGTTGGACAAAGGTATCATCTATTGCAAATGTTTTTTTGTAAAGGAGAAGATTCTTGGAGTTGGAAAATTGGAGAAAGCCTCATCATTGCCTTAACCTTGAGCATTTTGCTAAGGATACATTCTATTTTGTGCCATTGTTTTCACTATGCCATTTTAGAGTATGCATAAGATGGGGTCTCATCATAAAACAATGCATAGGCACTCTTTTTTTACCACCCATGCACCCTTAGTTCCCCCTCATGCACATGGACTAAGAAGAGATGAATTGATGTCATCTGTATGTATCCATCATCTACATTCCAACATTGCATTCTCGTATATTTGTGTTATTAATAAAAAAGAGAAAAAGAAAAAGAAAAGGAAAAGCATTGTAGCACATTCTTCACATCTATAGGAGGCAAAAGAACAAAGATAAAAGCAGGCCGAATCCACAAAACATGCCAAAAGATAGATGAAGAAAAGCAACAAAGCAATGTACTATAATGACACAGGATCAGGTACTCAAAGGGACTCCTACATGCTCTTCCACAAAAAACGCCGCCCTTGTAAAGGTTTTTTGAAGGATGACAAAGTCGGGGGGGGGGGAGGGGGGATGTTGGCAACACAAATATACTTCTTGATCCTATTCTTATTTATCACGATTTATACCTTTTTCTACTTTTATTTTGTTTATTAAGCACTCTTGTATAGGTGTCTATGAGTGCCACACTAGTCAATAAGTGAGATTCAATCTCCTTTTAATTGAAATCCCACATGGCATGGACTTTTTCCATTTTGCATATTAAGAGGTCAATACCTCTCATTTCAAAGGGCATTCTTAGAGATAATGAGATCAGGCTAGATTGTGGAATGCTTCGAGAGCTGCTATTGGCTTCTTTATGTGCTTGTGTGCTTGTTCCTTTCTTGCCTCATGCATGTGACATGTTAATTCTTTATTAGTGACATGATTATGTGTGTGTTGTTAAGGATTCTTTCATCTTATTTCATGCATAGTTTGTTGTTAATCTAACTCTTACAAATCACCATTATGTTTGGTGAATGCTTCTACATAACATTTGGGTCTCATGAGATGCTCCTAGGTTTGAAAAATATGATTTGTGATGCTACAGCATCAACACCTCCATTATTAAATTTTTAAACATGTGGTGAGTGACTTACCTATTATCAGGCCTTTAAGTCCAATACCACAGAATGATGTGGGAAACTCACTTCCAATCCCTACCACAATATCTTGGAGACTACAAAGATTCTTTAGAAGATGAGAAGATTAGAACTTTGAATCTAAACATTCTCTCAAAGGATAGAACAAAAATATAGAGTCACACATTGATGAGATTCATGTAGAAAAGATCAAAGATTATAGTGAAAAATATAAACGGAATACTCTTCTACCTAGTATGAATTTAGCAAGGTGATAAAATATGAACTAATCATAAAAAGACCATCTGTAATTTATATGAATGTGGTTCAAGACTAGGGAGGTAATGCTATTCACATACATCATCAAGGAAAAAAAGCAAGGATAAATTTGTAGACCATTACATACACAAATGTGCCACCTCTCTAATGTCTAGCTATACAAGATAATGAGGAAAAAATCTCCATAAGGAGTGGAGGTTTGAATCAACATTCCTCTATGGACAAAGAAAAATTCATTGGTTATGTCACAAAGACAAAAAGAACTAAGTCAATCATAGGAAAGATCAATTGTTGATCTAGATATATATCCACCTCTGACCTGAGAGAATATGAACTTAATCCTTCTTTTGGACCCATATTCTAAGTTCCATCAAAGTAGGCTTCAATGATCAAATGCTAACACATCATTGTGATGAAGATGGCTATGATTTGCCCTATTTAGAGTGAATATGGTAGAGGATCCATTAATTGAGCCCACCAAGTAATGTCATATCAAATATTAGTGATTATCAAAGTCTCTATAAGGAACGTCTCTACTCTAATGAAGAAGATTACATGAATGGCATGGGGAACGTGACTAACCATTGTAAAGAAAAGGATCCTATACATATTATCTTCCAAGTTCATGGACAAGAGGGTGATCGTTTTTGGAAACATAAAGAATAGCATGATAGGCCACATCCAAGATTTTTATTCAAGCATGAAGATATGTGAGATACTTGAGAAGATCTATGCAATGATAAACAAAACAAGGAAAATCCAAATCATACATGCACTCAAAAAGCTTAGGAAAATCTCAAGATGTAGCATAAATGACTACATACATAAAGTCAATGAATTGTGAGATGCATTGGGATCCATTGGAATCAAGGTGAATGATAATGATCTTGTCACACATACCCTCAATGGTTTGAGGGATGATGATAAATGGAAACCTTTTACCACTTCAATATATGTAAGAAATGATCTCCTTGATTTGAGAAATTAATTGCTCTCACGGTTACAAATATAATGGAGGTTCAACTAAATTCAAGGATGCACATTGTTTATCGAGGTAATCAAAGGTGAAAATTAAGAATAGGAATAACCAAGGGCAAAGGAATATTTTGAGGGAGAAAAGTCCTCTAAATCAATCTTCTAGAGATTGATACCAAGAACGAAATTGAAGAAACTATAATCAAAATCCTTTGTACAAGGGATCCCCAACAATAATTTAACGAAGAAAATAGTATTTCAAGATCTTGCAAATTTCAAGATGTATGAAATTGAGGAAGAAAAACTCATTACTTCAAGGCCTAAGCAAAGAAAGAAAAAAACACCGAGTTATGCAAACCTAGAGGATGTGGCCAAAAAAATTGAGGATAATGAACAAATGTTCTCATATATTGCTAATTATCTATCAAGTTTCCATGAACTAGTTCTAATTCACATCCTCTAGGATTATTGTGATATCTTCCATTGGAAATATAAGGTCTTAAGAGTGGTAATCTAGATATATGTGTACACAAAATTCCCGTGGCACCACATGTACAAACATCTAAACATAGTCTTTACTTATACAAAGTGACTTACTTTTCCTAGATCATGAAAGAGATATACAATCTATTGGCAACTTGTTTCATTTTTGAAAACTAGAACAAGAATGGGTCTCGCCAATAATGGTATCTCTAAAAACATCCCAACCAATTACCAAATGCTTCTTGTGTTGCATGTCTCACCAATGTGATCCACACTTCTCTTTTTACTTTTCCACCCTTCTAATTTGAAGTTACACTCCCAAGTTCCAAGTGGAAAAACCATAAGAGCTATTTCCCATCATAGTTTAATGGGAAATTTCCTTCCCCTTATAAGAATTTGTTTCCTTGAAAATGTAAATGAAATGTCCATTATGGTAGAAGAAAGTGCTTGAACTCCTCTTAACCCCATGTACAACTAGTGCATGCTCCTCTAAACTATAGAATAAAGTACCATAGAAAGTGACAAAAATCCCTTTTAGAACTGAATGATAGACTTGTTGTCATGGTTGTGAAGGTATTCCTGACCTTGAGTGTACTCACAAGTGATTGTTTTTACGTACGACATCCTTGTTTCTAATAAAAACCCATCATGCTAGTCCACATAATAGAACTTGTTAGCTATGGCATGAAATCTCTACATCCCACTAACCAAGATATCATTGTTCTATCATCCATAAACTTGTAATAATTTCTTTTATTGGAAGAGCATCAATGACACTACTCCGAGCTCAGATCTTTTTTTTTCTATTTCTCTATGTTTTCAATAAAAATTCAAAAACTGCCCTCCTAAGACTTAGGTAATCCATAACTATGAATCCTCCTAACTAATGTTTAGCCATCATCCTTGTGGAAAACACCAACTAAGAGTTTGAAGCTCTCAAAGGTTAGATTTGTCCCTACCTCATAAAAATCTAAAGAGAAAATCAACACTAAATCTCAAGTCTCTCCAATGGCAACAAGTAGAACTCCTCATCTAGTCAAAGAACATCATTGAGACTAGTAATTTCTCTCCTAGAGTTATCATAGAGGATTCAATCTAACCATCATGATTAGCTAGTCTCCCTTTTGTCTTTGATAGGAAATTGCCACTCCTATCTAGACAATCTAAATGTAAAAGAGTAAAATTTCACTCTCTCTCTCTCTCTAATGTCATCTAAGGAAAATATATTTAGCAGTGGAATCTATCCCACTTTCCCTTTCCCCTAAAAGGGGATTTCCTTGAATCCATTTGCTCTACTCATTCATAATTGAGAATCCAACTTCCCATTTGGAGGAAAAATACACTAAAAGTACAGTAAATGATTTCCTAAGTATTAAGCAGAAATCATACTAAATTGCTGATGAGTATTATTTACTTTCACTAGAGATAAGTTATACTCTCCTCTTATTCTCATGGAGTACATGATATTTACTACTCACAAGAGAGACTACCTAACTGTTATCTAGGAGTAAATAATACTTAACTACTATCCAAAAATAATATTTTTCTGTTCTTACTCTCTTTCAATGAAGAGTGGCTAAAAGGAGATCTCTCACCACTTTCTCCTTTCCTTAGAAGAGAGGTTTATGAATTCATTTGATCCTCTCTTTGATGAATAGGAAAAAAATATAATACATCTATATATACATTTCCATAAGGGTGGAGAAAAATTCTCCCATAAAGAGTGTATTATTTAATGAAGAGGGGAGAAAATAAATTCCATCCTAGGGTCAAAGCCCACTTCTAAAATCCCTAGAAATGATATGAAAGATGTGTATCTATTCCACTGAAGTTATCTCTAAAAGAAATCCTCTATGTATAGATCTATAAGGTCCAAAAATAATGGAGTCATCGTTCTTGAAAACTATAAAACGAGTATGTGACATTTGTGGAGATAAAATCACCCATCACACACTCTATTGAAGGAATAAATCTTTAATAAACTATGAAGGATAACTCCGAATCCTATGGAGATGTCTTCTAAGAGCTCTCCTTTGATTTACTAAGACATTCCCACATGAATGATGATTCCATTACTCCATGGCCATAGAATAAGAGTGCTAAAAGGGAACTCATTTACATGGAATCTTCTTCTAATCCATGGTGTCGTACCTACACTAAACCCAATGTGTATTTCATATATAACATGGAACAACATACCGAATATCTATGTGGATTCCTATGAATCCCATATCCTCAGAACTAGTATAGTTTATTTCAAATCAACATATGATGATGGTATCCCTTACTAGTCTAAACTAAGTAGTTTCTAGGTACTAAGACTTAGTATAGTACCTCTCTGTAGATCCTTACATTCATATACTTGGTACCCCAAAAAATCCTCACTAAGGGGTCTCTACTCCAAATCAATAGCTAATGCCATGACTATGGCCTTGGTAACCATCACGCAAATCACATTTGCACCCATTGATGCTCTCTCATGTAACACATCTTTAGGATCCTCTATAGTTCAAAAAATGTTTCGCTACGTTTCTCAAGTGATATCCAATAGTGAAACTAGTCACTCTTTGGGCATAGTACATGATACCTCATAGTCTCCTAATCATATCCTTATATTTTCTTGAAGGTATATAAAACTTTAGTATATTGGAGATGATGATATATATCTCCCATAATGATCTATGCAACTTTCTAAATCCGATAGGATTATTTGTGCACAATCCTATTGGTGAAGGTGTATATCCTTCCCCTTAGCAATCCTATGATCTAAATCCATAAGGTTTATTTCTTGGGATTCCATTTCTAATGAATTCACCTTAAATATGATGTTTTGATGATCATAAGTCGATAAGATTCATGCTTACAACCATGCTTACAACTTATTGATGTTTGTTGTGGATACATGTAACCATGCCATGCAATTTTACTTAAATGAAATAAAATTTTAACCATATCATAAACATAAAGGCTTTTCGAGGTTATGGCACACATGCCATCAACAATAACATAGGGCTTTTTAGTTCCATTGCATACAAGCCATATACTAAAGTATCATGCTCCATAACCTCGAAAAACATAATATATTTGCAACAACATCGTTGTTGCATTTTCTCTTAAATTCTTGCAAACATCAAAGAAGTGTATATGCAAAAATTTTGTCCATTCTTCTCTAACCCTAAAGCAATGTTCAAACTTTATTAATGGATTTCAACCACTAATCTATGCATGTATATGCCAATATGTCCAAAGCTCAAAAATATAATCAACATGTCCTGGGAATGGTCTAATGCTCTAATTGAATGCATATATTGCCTTTGAAAAGTTTCAAGATGTCTGCACTTTTTCTTGGTCCACCATAAAAAACATTTATGAAGTGTTTGATGGCATTAAAACACTCCCCAAAACATCAAATGTGGTCAAATGATTACAAATAGTGATGCAAATGTTCCCAAAAATGCATATGTAATCCATTTCATGACCTAGAAAAACATTTTCACCACCTGAAAAGAATCATAAAATGTAATATACATCATATTTAAATAGCTCAAAGTGAAATCACTTCAAATGTAGCTATCAAAAACAAAAAACATTGCAAACCTTCTTACCTTTGAAAATATACATAAGTTCCAAGATTTCTTTAAATAACATCAAGATTTTTTGATCTTACAATTGGACCATAGCACAATTAATTTGGAGTTTCTTACACCAAAATATGGTCGTTAGAAAAGTGTCATGCCAAACTAGTCAACATGTGGAGGGGATAGAAAAAGAGAGGAAATGTGATTTTTGAAGTGACTTTTAATCTTATTTTGATCTTGATAAAAATTATATGGAGATGTATACGAATATTCCTTCCATTTCCAAATCCTCTTATCCATGTATTAATATTCTCCCAAAAAGAGACAAATCCATAGATTTCTCTTTTTCCCAAAATATGAAATATGCAAAAAATATTGGATGGGGGGAGGGAGGCTTTGATAATTCTTTATTCTTCTTAAAACCATAGATTTTCTTTAAATTTTACATCCCATGATAGTGCATGTGCCACATTTCATGTCATTGCACTTTTACGTTTAATTAGCCTTCAAGATATTGTCAAATTTCCTTCCTAAATTTGGTATTGGGACAATTTGAACATGCGGGAATGATAAATTTGATGGGTAGCAGGTTTTTGACATGGAAAATACCTCCTTCCACCCAAGTGCATCCCAGCTCTCCTATGTCTGAATCTCATCATAGACTCCCCTCTATTATTCTACCAAGTGGGCATGATCTCATTAATGATGCCATGTGGCCATCCATGCCATCTCACAAAAGGCATAAGGGGTGATTCAGACTCATGTGAATATCGTGTGTATTCAAGGGGAATTAAACTCATGACCTACCAGCTAGGACTATTATAAGCTTACCACTTGCTCCAAAATCCATGGTTGAGGATTAATTCCTACTTTTCTCTCTTAGAGTCTGGTTCAACAATCTCTTGCCTATTGTCTCTTGCGTTTGACACTCTCTTCCCCTTCTAGAGATCATGATCCTCCATGATCAACTTCTAATCTCCCCTTTTATTTGATGTCCTCACCCTAGGAGAGTCTCTTGAACCTTCTTGTTCTCATCCTTGGTGTCTTGAACCTTTGTTTTCAACCTCGATATCTTGAACCAAGTTCTCATCCATGATAAGTATTTTGAGTTTCAATCTAGTAACTTCAGAAGAAATCCCGTTTCGAGACTTTTCCAACGCTATCTTATGTGTCTAAATCTGGTCGACAGATTGGGACATGTGCTCTAATATTCGTTGGGATAATTTTTGAAAACCACGTGTGCTATTTTTGTATCGTTTTACGTACAACGTGCTCAAGCATTTATTTGAAGGCTATTGGGTGCACATGGGACTTTTGTAATCTATCTAGCTTGCCCAAGCCTACTTCCCAGACTCTGATACCATTGATAGAAAATATTTTGATACTTGTAGACAAATGATATTGATAGAAAAGCTTTTGCTAATCACGGAAATATGCTCTTGGAAACCTCTCCATGAACACACTCATAGAGTTCACACACATAAAACTCTATTATGAGTCTCACATAACTGAACAACACCTTTTGCAATTTTACATGCCCTCAGCTCCTGTGGCGGGCACCCCATAGATAGAGAGATCATAAAATTTGTACCTCCCAGCCAAGGGCCAAATCCTTGTTGCCTTGCATGTCTCACCAATGAGATCCATAACGTTTTACTCTCTCTTCTACCCTTCTAATTTGAAGGTGTACTCACCAGGTTCCAAGTGACAAAGCCTCATCAGAGTTATTTCCCATCATTAGTGTGACATCAAGAGTAAGAAAACCTCACATTTAGGAACCACATGGTCTTCATCTTTGGAAACAACAAGCTAGAAAACAAGTGGGTCCTTCGTGAATGAGATGAAAACGTTAAAAACCTTCTTTTTAAGTCTCTCTATCTTTCTTGTATGTTTCCTTTCATTTTTTGAAATTTGAAGTGCTTTTTGTAAAAACAAAAAGCATTACTATACCTTCTCAATAAACCTTGTTCTATAGATAGGTTAGTATGATTGTTCCTTATTCTTATGAAATACAATCTTAAAGTGATCTTTAAGAACGAAATCACTCACATTTTTGTATGTCATTTCTTAACAATACCAAATGTTGATCCTATTGAAGCAATAAAAGATGACTTACTTGACACTCCCCTATTCAACATAGAAATATCACACAAATGGGATGATTCAAAAATCCACGTCTCATCATTTTTACCAATCCACCCTCACGTATAATTTATCAAAGAAGAGATATTAAATGCCAAAAGCTTGTACATTCATGTTCGTTGCTTATGTAATTGAGATGCAAATGGATTCTTTTCTTGTTTTATCAAGGTGATGAGGATTTGACCTTGGTATCTGAGCCTCATGTATATGCATCTAGAAGAAGTCTTCTAAAATAAAGGGCTTTGCAGAATATCCAAAGAAATGGAATTTTTTTTCCAAACATGGAACATATAGTAGAAGACTATGTCGATGCATGTTCCACTCTCCGATTCATTCACACTATTGAGCATGCTACTTTGTACTATGTTTGTGTACAACCATCATGCACTAAGAACATAGTTGATTTGTAGGAATTAACTTCTAAATTCTTTTTGAGGAAGACCCTAAGACTAAAAACCTACAAATTTGTGTGTGCAACTCACCTCCCATCCTTTATATCCTCTTGCACTCAAAATTGCAATGATCAAGAATTCTCTAGTGTGGACATGTGGCCATCATGCACACTCATTCCCATTACTCTTTAGGTATCTTAAGATATCCCCCAAGCTAGGGACCTTGGCTATGCTTGGACCTTGTCCCACACACAAATGTGAAGGTCTCTATGTCTAACACTCTCTAGCCCTTCTAAAGATCATTGTCTCAATGATCAATGAGGGAAAGTATTTGCCAACTAGAGCTTTAAATTCCCAAGTAGATTTTGTAAGCAGTAATCCTCTCCAAGCTACTAGATACTCTAGATTTCTCAACCGTTTCTATCTCCAATCAAGTATCCTATGTCAAAAATGATCATGCTATCAATTTTCTACAAAGAAACTATACCCTCCATTAGATTATCCTCCTTAGAAATATACTTCCAAGTTTACTAACATGAAGCACTAGATGAACTCTTCAATCAAGAGGAAACTCTAATCGGTATGCAATATCAATAAATTTCTTCACTATCTCCCAAGTTCCCAAAACCTTGATGAAATCTTAGTGCACTTCCTTGTGGATAGTGAACTTGATGTAGCTAGTACTTGAAGTAAAAAATATCCAATATGTCCTCATAATGCTAGATCTAGATGTGTAGACCAACTACTCATTTGTTCGATGTCTCAATGCTCTTTTAGTCGGCTAACTCCACGATGCAGGTATAGTCTAACTGCATAGTGTCTAAATTAAACTGTCTCATAAGAAGAGAACTTAGGACATCATGTGTGGACCTAGTTTGAATGAGGACCTTGATAGGATACCTTTCCATGACTCCTCTCATAACAATGAGTTTCATGTCATGAAACTAGTATATAGTCTATGTCACTAGTGAAAGCACAACATCTAGAACAGAGGATACCTTTTTAGTGAAAATCATGGCCACTATGTCAAATGATATATGGGATGGGGAATCTCCAAAATCTTCATCTGCATCACTCCATGTATGTAGCTATCTCTCACTTCTTAGGACAATCTTTAAATTGATGTTTTCCTAAGCATCCATGGCAATCTAATAATCCAATATTTCCTCATAAGGCTAGATCTAGATGGGTAGACCAACTACTCGTTTGTACCATGTCTCACTCCTCTTCAAGTCAGCTAACTCCACTATGCAGCCGTAGTCTAACTCCATAGTGTCTAAGTGTAACTATCTCATAAGAAGAGAATTTATGACATTATGTGTGGACTTAGTGTGAAAGAGGACCTTGATAGGATACCTTGCCATGAATCCTCTCATAACAATGAGTTTCATGTCTCGAAACTAGTATATGTTCTACGTCACTAGAAAAGCACAACATCTAGAACAAAGGATACCTTTTTAGTGACCATCATGGCCACTATGTCAGATGATATATGGGATGAGGAATCTCCAAAATCCTCATTTTCATCACTCCATGTCTATGTGGAGTTTATTACTATGGTTGTAGCTATCTTTCTCTTCTTAGGATATTTTTTAAATTGATTTTGTCCTAAGCATCTATGGCACAACCCTTCTCTCATTGCCTTCTTATTCTGTTGAGGGGTAAGAATAGAATTATTATAAGCCCTCTAAGCTAGAGCAGACACTTTTGTTTTAGCTCATGAGATTGCCTCAATCATTTGCACCTTCTTAGCCTTTTTTTGAGGCTTTGCACTAGTGAAGATATGAGTACTAGAGAAAAAGGGCTGACTCATCTTAACCAATGAGGATCTTTATCCCTGGGAGCCTCAGCCCCTATGTCCAACCTCATAGACTAGAGCCATCTCTATGGGGTGTGCCTAAGAGTGACACCTCTCCTTTCTTGCCAATGATCGTATCATTTATTTATGTCCCTAGAAAAATTGTGGACTTGGAGAAACTCTTGGATAGATTCTAGTACTTTCAAAAGTACCTCCATGTATTTATCTCCATAATCATACACTATTTTGTTTTTATGAGTAATTGAAGACTAGGTACATAGAGCCTAGACCTCTCATCTGGTGGCACATAATTACTATAGAACAAGATCTTAAGTTCTTCCCAAGTAGTGGGCTCTTTCTTATCTTGTTCAATTTTATGCCACCACCTATGGGAAACCTCCATGAGATTATAAGTGGTGTACGATATCGTATGCCTATCATCCATGATATGGCATAAGTGGAAGCATTGCTCCCACTTGTTGAGCCACTTCTCAACAATTTAAAGAGGACATGCACTAGTGGAACCATGATATCATGGTTGCTTAAGATCCTTAAGCTAACATCTAGCCCCTCTAATTGGGACACCCTCACCAAAGACTTCTAGAGTTTAATGCTCACCTAAAGCTTCCAATACCATCCTACTCATATAATTATTTTGCCTTCTTCCGTCTTCTCAATATCCTTCTTGATAGCTTCTACATATTTGGTGTTCATTCTGTATATTCATCCCCTAAAGGGCATCACACTCTTTGCAAGAGGGATGGTGTGCTCTCTTGAACGTGGAGCGATCCCTTCTAGGTCTTCATAGGTCCATGCAAAAACATTTTTAAATTTTTGCATAAAAGTAATTATCTCTGTGAGTAGAATAGGATACTTTCACACCCAAGATGCTAGAGAACTAAATGAGGATTTTCTTGTGTTCCCAAGTTAATGTGCTTCACAAGTTTGGAAGTCAAAATAGGTTGTGTAGACTCTTGGGAGTTAAGATCATCTAAATAAAATGGAGATTCATCTAGGAGGATATTGCTCTACTTCTTTTGAATCCATTTGCTTGCTAGATCCTCTAGTGGTGCAAGCTCCTCATTGAGCTCTTTTGAAGGATCCTCATCGCATTTTGATAATTTATCTTATCTTGAGGTTCTTCTTGGTAGTATCTAGGCACCTCATCCTTCCTGCTTCTATAATCAAGAATTCGTTCCCCTAGCCAAATAGTTTCTACTTCATCTTCACTTTATGCGACTTTAACCTCATAGCAAGAAAATGTGTCTACTGTTTCTATCCACTTCAGTAGGTCTTGATCCTATTCTCCTTCTAATTCTTATTTCTTATGAATGGAAAAGGAATGTGTGTTACCTTCATGCTCCTCCTCATCCTTGCTGCAAAGATGTAGGTATGAATGGCCACGAGTGATGACGATTACAGTGTCATTTCCCCAATCATGAACACTGTGATCATGTCTCAACCAAGGCCTTTCAATAAGGTGTGGATACCCCCATCCATGTGAGGAACATCCACCACAACAAAGCTTAAGAGAAATTGAATCTTCTGGATGTGCACAAGTTCTTGCTCCACTATTCCTAAGGGTTGCGACTCTACTTTGATTTGCAAGGGTTATAGTGAAAGAGGCTTCCTTTTTCATTTCTAAGACTAATGACATCATAGTATATTGGAGCATTAGATTAATGTCTGATCCTTCATTGATAATTACTCCACTAAAAGTATTGCCTCGAATGGTGAAGGTGATTGTGGGACTTCTCCATTCATTCATAAGTGTATCATGATCATACTGGTTTGCACATGCCAACCACTAATTGCAATCTTGGGGGGAGGTGGAAAAAATCCTCGATTATACTAAACACATCACTTCTAAAGTTTTCATCCAAGAGATCATATAAAGATACCTGCTTGTAAGTGCTCTTTAGAAGATTCTCTATGTTGATGAATGTGGAATCCAAGTCTCTTTCCATTTATGACTCATGTAGCTCCTCACTCTAACTTTGTAAGCTTTATCCACCTCTTCTCCTCTTCCTTCAGAACAAGGATTCTTCAAGTTAGACCCTACGTCCTCTTGAAAATCGATCTTGAATTAGTTTTGATCTATCTAAAGTTGGTCTCACGCTTGGAGTTCGTCCAATTTTTGAAATTGCTTTAATTTCTGAAATCGGTTCAATTTATGAAATTGGTCCTTTTCTAAAACTTGGTCTTTTTGAAATTGGTATGTTAGTTTGTTTTTGGGCTCAACTTTTGAATTCATGCTATCTACAAAATTTAGGTTACCAGCATATATACAAGCCGAGGGAAAAAACCCTCCTTAAGAGAGAAAAAATGCCCCGGCAGTCCTAGAGTGTTCACACACATCACTACCTAAATATATCAACAACACACACACATTCTCTATAAACAAATCTGTCTTGAGGAAAGAGTGATGCCTTCGCCTCTTATAATATAAGTAGAATGGCGTCTTGCAATGCCCGTCCTCAAGACGGGTGGCAGATTGATTCTTTTACGTGTGAGGTCTCTAACGATTGGCTGCTATTACTTCACACGTGCGCAATGGGTCTCCCTTTGTCAAGTTTATCAGATGAAGTCTCATTATTCTCCATGGTGGTCCCAATACACATTAAAGTGTCCTAAATTTACTCTGATTGTCCTTCAAATGAAATGATTGTCCCAGTGTTGTATTTTGACGGGCCATCCTGCCCTTCAATTTTGCCCATTCATACAGTTTCATACCTGTATATTCATACCTGTATATTATCATTTAAGTTCATTTTTTGACTGGCATTAAAAATTATTAGCATTTATTTTACATTAAAAACACTAAAACTGGGTAATACGGCCGTCAAACATCAACATTGGTTGTCCCTAGTCACGTCAAAGTCTCTTATATTTTTGTAGACAATCTAGTTGTCCTGAAATGAAATGAACCTTAATGACCGTTACATGACGGCTTCATCAGCTTCAGGATTGATAAGATTGCGCCAGGTTCCTTGAATTTGTCTGATGTAGTAAAGACCGGTACAGAGTGTGTGTGTGAGCGAGAGAGAAGAAAAAATGAAAAAGAGAGAAACAGGAAGAGAGGCAGATACAAAGAACGAGAATAAGAATAAGGGGCAGATACAAAGAACGAGAAGAAGAATAAAAAATAGAAAAGAATGACGGAGAGAGTTCTTCATTAGATGGAATATGGGACGCAGAATGACGGGAGAGTTCTTCATTAGAGAATGACGAAGTATAAGAAATAGAAGAGAATGACGGAGAGAGTTCTTCGTTAGAATGACGGAGAGAGTTCTTCATTAGGTGCTCTGAAGCTTCGCCTTTACTGTCTATGGTAGCATGAAAGAAGGAAGATCCTCATCCGAATTCAAGGAACTAAACAAGACACATGATTGATGTCATGCGATTCTATCCATGCAGTTAATAAATTGATTTCCTTGTGGAAGTTAATAAATTGCCTTGTCCCACCACTTCCTTATTTATATTATGTAATATGAACATCCAAATATCATATTCTTCTAAATAAGAAAATAGATTTCCACTTTTTGATTTAGAACAATTTTCCATCCTCGACTTTAATTCTTGCTTAGGTTTTGGATGTGCGGATTTTTTCCACTCTTGTGCTTAGTTGGTGCATAATCCAGCTCTATGTATCTTAATTCTCCTTTTTGAATTCTTTATGTACACTCTCTAGGAGTGTTTGAATTTCTACCCAATGATGTGGATTCCATCCTTTTCATCCTAGTAAATTCAGTGCTTAATCTAGTGAAGATTGCAATAGTTATGGTGGGTTTGATGTCAACTACAGATGCAACCAAAGAAAATTATGAAATAAATGAATATGGCACAAAATCAAGTGATATTAAATCATAAAAAATATGCTAAAGAGCTGTGATAATTAGCATTAAAACCATGTCACATTAGTGTGCCTCTACCCAAAGGAAAAATAGTAGAGTAGGCCATTAAATCCCAAGACTAGTATGTAGAAACTATTAGAAAATATTTCTACTGAGAAAATGGTGTGCGCGCAACGAGTGTAAATGAGCTGAAGGATGTGCTAGATTCTATATTGATTTTAGATTAAGGTGAAGCAACACTCTAAGAAGTGGTACAGATCTTTGGATGTATTTTCAAAAGACCCTGAATCTCAAAAAAAACTTTGAGTTTAAATTTTTGAAATAAATAAATATAACAGTTTTTTATTCTTAATCCACCATGTCTACATATATCCATGTATCTGAATTTCCACACATACATAAATATCCATGTACATATTGAGATTCATCCATACATGTATCCATGCATGGGTACCCATAAAAATACAAGCAAACAAGAATATATGCATATGCATACATACATGCATGCATACATACATATATACATACATATGTACATACATACCTACATACATACATACATACATACATACATGCAAGCATGCATACATATATACACACATACATACCCACAACATACATTCATTCATTCATGCATACATACCTGCGTACATACATACATACATACATACACACATACACACACACACATATATATATATACATATATATATATATATATATATATATATATATATATATATATATATATACTCATTCATACATGCATGTATGTGTATATATATATATATATATATATATATATACTCATTCATACATGCATGTATGTGTATATATATATATATATATATATATATATATATATATATATATATATATATATATATATATATATATATATATATATATATATATATATATATATATATATATATATATATAGAAACTCATGCATGCATACATGTATATATATACATTTAGACACACATGCATACATTCATGCATCAGTATATACATAGATAAGTACATATATACATATACGCATACATATAGAAACTTATGCATGGATGCATACATGTATACACTTAGGAATACTGCATACATGTATATGTACGTATATACATGCATCCATACATTCATACATAGTTAAATACATACATATATACATATAAAGATACAGATATCCATTATTGAGAATTATTCTAATCTATCCTTGAGCATACGGGAGTTGAAGATTCGAAAATTGTTTTTTCTTTTTTATTTTTACCATGTATGCTTGAATACTATAAGTAAATTGATAGCATTGTAAAGAGCAGAATTATCCGTCACATTAACCAATTGATTTGTGAGTATAACTAGGGGTAACTAACGGAGGGCATATCGTTTTTACTTGTGGGGTGGGTGAAGCTTCACTAAATTGTCAAAAGAATAAGCCTTATCCATTATATGTTTGGTTGACTGATATATTAATCTTCTTAAGCCAACTCTTACCGCATGCTTTAACATTTGACGGTGTGCTAACATTTCAAGCCTACTATTTCATTGTATGGATATTTGTGTATTTTACATGTAGAGTTTGTATCCGTACAACAACAACAACTTATTTGGATACGTATCACAAGATTTTCTAAAAATAGTAGCAAATACTTGTGTATAAATACTTGATTGGTTTGTTGAATCAGGCGAGGAAGTTGTGTGTTTGTTTTTAGAAGCATGGCTCTCTATACGAGTTTGTATCTCTTGAACATATGTTATCTTACAGTGGGTTTACATTGCCCGATGGCAGAATGAGCACTTCCATATGGCACAATCCGATTTGCTTTCAAAAGAGAAAAGAATTTTGAGCCCATCATCTCTTGAGCAAGGCTCCTCCCTATGAAAAAATATGTGTCGCTCTGACAATAGCTTTTGATTGGTTCTTTAAGTTGTGAAACCAATAAAATAACGTAAACGTTTTGATATCCAGAGTTTACCATCACTTTGTGTGAACGGAACTCGGCAGCACATGGTGTGGTGTGACACAACAAACTTGTGCTGCCCTATCTGAACGATAAATACACGATCCTTTTTTCTGGAATATACATAAGAAAGGATTTCTCTCATGCTTTGATGCTATTCTAAGTCATATCATCTCGACTTTCTTGACTTATAATTAAGCCAATACAGAGCGCTGTACAGGTGTATATTCTCAACGTATAAATAACAACCAGGGCGCATGGCGACACTGCAATTCAAATAATAGAGCTTCACTGTCAGCTGATGCCACATGACATTACAGAGTTCTCTCTCTCTCTCTTGAGGAAAGAGTGATTCCTTCGCCTCTTAAGATATAAGTAGAATGGCGTCTTGCAATGCCCGTCCTCAAGACGGGTGGCAGATTGATTCGTTTACGTGTGAGGTTTCTAACGGTTGGCTGCTATTACTTCACACGTGCGCAATGGGTCTCCCTTTGTCAAGTTTATCAGATGAAGTCTCATTATTCTCCATGGCCGTCCCAATACACATTTTAGTGTCCTAAAGCTACTCTGATTGTCCTTGAAATGAATTGGGCTGAAGAACGACCCTTGACATCATTCTCCATGGTTGTCCCTGGTCACGTCAAAGTCTCTTATATTTTTGTAGACAATCTTGTTGTCCTGAAATGAAATGAACCTCAATGATCGTTACATGACGGCTTCACTAGCTTGAGGATTGAGAAGATTGCGCCATGTTCCTTGAATTTGTCTGATGTAGTAAAGACCTGTACAGATTGTGTGTGTGTGTGTGTGTGAGAGAGAGAGAGAGAGAGAGAGAGAGAGAGAAAAGAAAAATGAAAAAGAGAGAAACAGGAAGAGAGGCAGATACAAAGAACGAGAAGAAGAGTAAGGGGCAGATACAAAGAACGAGAAGAAGAATAAAAAACAGAAGAGAATGACTCAGAGAGTTCTTCATTAGATGGAATATGGGACGGAGAATGACGGAGAAGGTTCTTCATCAGAGAATGACGGAGAATAAGAAATAGAAGAGAATGACGGAGAGAGTTCTTCATTAGAATGACGGAGAGAGTCCTTCATTAGGTGCTCTTAAGCTTCGCCCTTACTGTTTTTGGTAGCATGAAAGAAGGAAGATCCTCATCTGAATTCTAAGGAAGTTCTCCATTTACTAGAAATCAAAAGACATGATTCTGAGACAAGAACTAAACAAGACACATGATTGATGTCATTGGATTCTATCCATGCAGTTAATAAATTGATTTCCTGGTGGAAGTTAATAAATTGCCTTGTCCCACCACTTCTTTATTTATATTATGTAATATGAACATCCAAATATCATTTTTTTCTAAGTAAAAAAATAGGAAAAGCAAACGTTTCTGCTGATCCAATCAATAAGTATTTTTACATATTGCCCTCTAAAAAGGTAATACCAGACTTCTTTTTTTTTCTTTTGAGCAAGAACAGAAAGAGATAATATTAATGCAAAAAGGTGTCCTTACTATACAAGGGCAGGGCCCCAAAGAAAAGAAAGATTACATCATGTCCAAGAAGTGGATTTGGTTCATCCTAGGCAGACAATCCAAAGAAAGCATTTCATCCCTCCATCTATTGTAACTATGCTCATACACTACTCCATGAGGATTGGAGTTATCAAGGGGAACATCCTTAATGGATTTATTACATATTCTCAAAATTCTCTTGATGCCGGAATTACAAGAAAATAGGAAATCATTGGGGATACTACAAAAAAGTTTATGGTTCTTGTTCTTCCATATATAGCACAAAATGTGGGCTCTCAAAATTTGCCACAAGCAACATCCATCTTATTGCTTTCACCAATCAATATTTCTCTATAACCCAAAGGAGGCAAACCTCTGCTAGTACAAAGAGTGTTAATAGTTTTCCCAAATCTTTAGGAATTCCAATTCATAAAAAAATGGGAAAGATCCTCCTCTTTGTCACAATAATAGCAAGTTCCTACATTAATATTATTTTTTTGAGCTCTACAATGAGTCCATAATCCCTTGTGCAAAATCATCCATTGAAGGCTAGACTGTTTAGCAAGTAAACGAAAGGCCCATAAGTACTTGAACCTATATTTCCACTGATGAGGATTCCATTGAAGATTCCAAATTTTGTTTAGGTAATTTGTGATCTCGCTTATGGATGTATGAGCCTTCTTGTAGTGCAAATACATATCCTCAACAAAATCCTTAATATCCACATATCTAGTGAGATTACAACAGTTTAGGTTCTCCTGAAGTTTTTGCTTCCTTTTAATGAGGACTTGTTTACAAGCACAAGATAAATTGTTGCATTAGATCACTATCCTCAATCACCTCTTCATCCCTATAGAAACACTACCAATTAGTAAAACGAGATTTTCTGCATTTATTCATTTTTGTAGACAAAGATTCATTGATTTTATGAGCCACCTAGCCAGTCTAGATTGAATCTTGCAAAATGAAGGAAGAGTCATAAGAAAAATTATTGGAAGAACCAAGTTTTTCATAGACTTTGAAAGGTGTGACCAGGTTATGACTTCATTGCAAGAAATGAAGAGAAGCAATGAACCATGTTTTGTTTGCAAGGTGAGTAATTGGGAAAAGAAATAGGTGGAAATCACCATTAAACTAGACCATATCAAAGTAGCATTAAATCCTATTGGTACCAAAATTCATGTCAATTTTATGAAAAGTATGCAGCTACCTATGGAGGATATACAAATTTTAAGGACTTCAAAGAGAATCCCAATGAGGAACTGACAATCATAAGCTTTTTGCAGCTCTTTTTTTTTCCAAGAATAGTAAGGTAGAACATGCCTCATAAGCGAGTGACTTTGGTGATGCTGAAAAACAAAGATAAAATTGAGCCTTTTGAGGTAGTGGATATTTCTTGATATATCCATGAACATTTAAAAGAGGTAGCAAAGCATTGGGAGTTCAAGAATTCTATGAATGGAGCCTAGTTGCTTACCAAAATAATTTATCATGTGCTACAAATTGAATACAAGCTTTTACTAGCCCCATAAGCACAAGTATTCAGAGAATCAGCTAATAGAGTAAAGATTCCGACAAAGAAAATATTTGTGAAGTGGGTAAAAGAAAATAAAAGAGATAGTTCTTGAAGCCCAAAAAACCTTTTTAGAAGAGGAAAACCGATCCAAGGAGGTTGTAACTAGAAGCTAAAGAAGTGATTGAAGAAGAAATAAAAGCACAACAAAGAAGCTACAATTAGACAAATAACCTCATCCACCAAAGACAATTATAGAACATGTATATTCATACCTATTGCCAAAAAATTCCAAAAAAGTTTCATTTGAGGTGTAGTATCAAAAAATTGTAGAAATCTATTGTGATAAAGAAGATGACTAGTCACAAACTGAAATGGAGCATTACAAAGATCTCCATGAACATATGACAAATTGAAAAACAAAAGTAGTATTCATAAAAAAGGAGGCTTCACTATTATCTTATTTTAAAGAGCTCCAAGGACCTCCAAAGAAAAGAACCAGAGTAGTAGTAGTGGTAAGGAAGAAAATAAAATAGTCAAAGCTAAAAAGATAGGTGAAAGGATTCAAGAAGAGAGTGGAAACTGAAGAAGAGACATCAGAAGAAGTCTTAGTAGGAGGATCCACTTTGACTCACAAGAGAGAAGCACATAAAGAAGAAGAAAAGGTGCTAGATTCAATCAAAGTAGTTATCCAAAGCAAGCTATGACACGGAAACAAACACTAATGTGGAAGGCTTCCTTCTAAGAAGCTTAAACTTATCACAATCAAGCACTCCTAGTAAAAAAATAGGTGTTCAAATCAAGGTGTTAGAAGGAATGTTGAAGATAGTGGAGTGCTAGAAGGAAAAATTATGTTTAGAAGACAGAGAAAAATAAGGAGTGAGAAGGAATCACACTAGTGATAGATCAAGATTGGAAAGAAGAAGAACCTAAGGAAAGAATAGAAGTTATGATGAAGTTGGTGGAAATAGAAATAATTGAAGAAAAAACTTTGGAGGAAGGGAAGATAGAGGATCAACGGACCATAGTAGAAGACATAGAGAACATTGTCGATGACATTCAGCAAGAAGATGGAAACAATTATATATAAATGAAGGATATTTTAGATCAAGAAGAAGAAATAAAGAAAAAAGATATAGATAATGATCAAGAGACTCAAGAGAGTAATCATCAAGACTATGAAGATCAATAAGAGGATTATGAACTTGGAGAATACCATCAAGAAGAAGAACACTCATGACAAAAAAAAGGAAAATAAAAAAGAAATTGAGATAGAAAAACTGAGGTGAAGCAGGAGTAATCAATAGAGTTGACAAGGATTCCTAGAGATATCAGAGGAACTTGTGAAATTATAATAAATCAAAGTGATAGATTTAGACCATCA
This sequence comes from Ceratopteris richardii, assembly GCA_020310875.1. Taxonomy (NCBI): domain Eukaryota; kingdom Viridiplantae; phylum Streptophyta; class Polypodiopsida; order Polypodiales; family Pteridaceae; genus Ceratopteris; species Ceratopteris richardii. Next base: position 121,596,992 of record CM035440.1, on the reverse strand, counting down.
AAAAGAAATCTTAGAATGGTTACTATTGATGTTGAAGCTGAGTTAGGAGATAAAATATTTGAAGATCATAAAAGAGAGTAGAGAAGATTAACAAAAGAATAGAAAGAGCAACATAGGAATACTGAATCCTATCAAGGAAAAGTCATTAAGTTGGAAATAGATTTATTGCATGACAAACATAGAATTAATTTCCCGAATGAATAGTGTGAGAAACAAACAAAAAAATAAACCAAATGGAGGGTGATATATGATAATTTAAGTCTAAAAAAGGAATCATTTAGACTTCTTATTATTGTTATCTAAGGCTAATGAAGAGATAAACATAATATTGATGGAGGAGGGTCATTATAAAGTAGAAGGAAGCTGTACCTTAGACAACCAAAGTGAAGAGCTGAAGTCACTTAAGTAGGAGCTAGAGAAGATGAAAGAAGAATTAAAAGATGCTAAGGAGTTTGAAAAACAAGCAAGAACACATGTTGATATTGCCATAAGAGGATATAGCAATCTGAATGAAAAAATAGAAAAAGAAAGAATTACTTGGTAGTCATAGAGAACTAAATCCTTGAAGGAAATAAAAACTTGGAAATCCAAGTCTATTCTCCAATTTAAAGATGTTGTGATTGAAAATGTGGCTGAAGAAAGGCCAAAGATCTTAGAAAGACAACCTTCTCGTGTGCAAAACATATTGTAGAAGTTCAAAGAGTAGTTGATGCACAAGATGAAGAGTCATAATTTGAGTTTCCATAGCCTCCTCTATTGTATCCTCTTCCTATTTGGTTCCTTGGGTTTTTGAAAAAATTATTTGTAATATGATTGGTTACACCACATATGGCACATGGTGATGAGCCTTGGGCTCTCCCCCTGCCTTATCTACCTCCTGTGCCTCTTCCTCTTGAGTCTCTACCTTCCAAAGTTGGCTTGAGAGGTACTACCTTCATCATCAAACTTCTTACTATTTCCTTTATTATCCTTGCTTTTATTCTTATCTATATAGATAGTAGAGGATTCATTACCTTTTTGGTTGTCTCAATTCTTCATAAGCTTTGATACATTTGTGAAAAATTATCCCGTGATTGTGTTGAACTCAAGAACTTGGATATCCATTTAAAGGTCCATGGTTGTGGTGAATGCTTCCCTTTTCTCATCAGCCTTGATACCATTGATGACTTGCCTTACTATTTGTTCCTCACCAATGAATTCTCCAATGCTTCCAATCTAGTCTCCAATGTCCTTCATCTTGGTGAAAAAATTATTCACACTTTGTATGGACATCTTCTTGAGTGTTTTAAACTCCATCCATATCCCATTCTTCCTTGCCTTGGTTGGCATCACCACAGATGGATCTACACACCCAATTTCCTAGGCATTGAAAGAAAAAGCCTTCCCATGCCTGGATGCTTCAAGATCATTCCATTTTCTTGTGATTTATTGCAATTCCTAATGTGTGGAAGTAAAGAGTCCAAGATGGAGTTGAGAATATATGAACTTTCCAAAGCATCCTTTGAACACCATGAAGTAAACCTTCCCTACTCCTCTTGTGTTGGCTGGAACTTGCTTCTAAGTATTGACATCATCTCATATGTAGATATGTAACCATAGAGATTCCTTCATTATAGATAAGTGTCCATTATGAGTGACCATTCTGATTAATTAGCTTAATCTAATTTTTTTATTGATGAGGGAAATCCATCACCCATGATGCTTAGTTGCTCTAATACCATTGTGAAGAGGTGAAGAGATATATGCACAACTGCATTGGTGTAGCTACAACGAACCTACTCTACACTAGCCAATATGACTTCAAGGATGCTTATTGTATTTTCTTGGGCTCCCAAATATGAATATAGAGTCACCAAGTCCTTTCGAACATCATTTCCAAATGTTTGCATCAAAAGAGCGGACTTCCACTTCACAAGAGTTGAAGAAACCTTCTATTTTGGAAACTAAAGGTCATATAAAGATTTTTAGAGCTCACAACTTGGCATGAATTAAGAAGAGAGCTTTTTCACATATCTAATTGAAGTTTATAGCTAAATAATGTAGGTTACATGATGAATTTAGTTGAGACCATACATAGAGAAATGAGTTTAGCAAGTCTGGAGGGTCACGTAGAACTCTCAAGAGTAAGATGAATTCTAGACATGGTCAACTTCAAACATTAATAATTTAAGTTATATTACGTCAATGATAATGAAACTTGATATAAATATGCAACATTCTATTTAACGGGTCCAAGTAAAATTATAGTAGTTGGATGCTCAAAAAGAAAGAAATGGAGCAAACATGTTCACTATGTACTTCAAGGTACTATAGCAGTACACATAGAATAACTACTCAAGATAAATGAATCAAAGTATGCATTAATATCGCACATATGATACAAGGGAGATATGGAGGAATAATCTAGCTCATGTTGAGTGTAATGTAAGCTCAAAACCTCAGCTTAAACTCTCATAGAGGCTCTCTCTGACTCGTGACTATAAGGAGGTGTATTTATACATAATTTTGAATTTGAATCTTGAAGATTCTTTCACCCAAAAGTGGTCCTAGACTTTATGGATGATTTGAATTTGATTACCATCTAACAAGCTATGGATCTAGACTTCCTTGTGACATGAGATTCCATCTTCTTTTGGCCTTTTATAATTAAGCAAGATAAGTACATAGCTTTTACTTTTGGAGGATTTACAAAAATGTGTTCATAGGCATATACTTATGTGAGATATATCAAGAGTAGTCCATGGGCTAAAGCAAAGCTCTTAGTCTTGATAATTGCACCAACATTTGTCACCGATAAACATCAAAATTCTATTCTTAATAGCTAAAAGTTAAATACCCAAATGAAGGCCCTTTATAGGTTCATATTTCACCTAATGGTAAACAATTTTCCTTGCTTCCATTTTCTTCCTATTGATTTGTATCCTTTAGGGGGTTCATTCCATAATGAATCATTCATATTAAATCTAAATAAATACCCTCTATCAACCATATGGCTAAACGATATTACGTTCTTGATTATTGTGACCTCATGAGCTATATCCTTCAAGAAACTCTTATGTTATGCTTCCTTATCAATAACATCTCCAACCTATTCTTTCAAATGTGTTCAACCATCATCTATTTCAAAGTTCCCTTGGCATTGTGACCATGAAGATGAAAAAACCAAGTAGATCTTTCCCTAATATGATTTCTATAAAAACCTTCTATGTACAAAAAAATTTGTGTAATTATTCTATCTACACCATTCATGTGCATAACATGTAACATTTCATACTCATCGTTAGCTTGGATTTTTGCCAAGTTTTTTTTCCCTCTATATTTTATGTTTTTACATGTAATGGATCTTTCACAAAAAAATTTGGGTTCATTTTGATAGAATTCCATAGAAAGTGGCTTAATTTTGCATAAATGTAGGACGTTTATCGAATTAGTAATCTCTTTCGTGGTTGAATCCTTCGCCTATGGGTACTTGGATTCGCGCTTCCCTTAGCATTGGGGTTGTTTAAGTGTTTCCTTCTTCTTGAGTCCATTAACGTTTTTGTCATCAAGCCTTTCCTTACCTTTTTGACATTCTCTTCTTCCTCTTAACCTTGAGATGCCTGCATAAAAGGCTTGGAATTGATTTCTCTTGGATGAATGGCATCCAGATCTTATCAAATTAACAAATATAAATTGAAGAAGTTGTTCAGAATGAGAAACAAATTTCTCTCTACAATGTATTGAGATGGTAAAGGTTTTCATTCCATGTCCATGACTAGTTGATACATATGCAACCGAATCATCATCATATATGTGAAAACGTATTGAAACTAATGAACAAGAAAGTCCCTCTAATTTTAATATGTAATTGTGATTCTTGAGTAATTATTCAAGCTTTTGCGCTCATTCTTAAGTTTGCTGTTCTTTCAAACTTAAGAATAAGATTATAGGATCTTGAAAATTCGCTAGATCTTGCATATGCACAATCATAGAAATACGTATAAAAACCTCTACTTTTCCTCTTCATTCCAATCCCTAAACGAGATATATTTTTGTGCCTAACAATTAGCATCGGAATTTAGTTCTTTTATACTTCAACTTGTTAAACCACATAAGCAGTTTTCCCATTAGATATCTGGATATGCTAAGCTTCCATGATGTATAGTCTCTTTTTCCTTTGTCATACTTCTATATTCGGGTGTTAATTTATTCTCCAATTTTGTATTTAAGCAAGATTGTTTCCTCGTTAAGATGTATTAATGTTATTGAGTTGATGGAGAAGAGGTTTTACCTCCTTTTCACTCTGGAAGTTGTAGAAGGAAGATGAAAAATCTAGCAGCTCTCTCTTTTTCGTGGTGTTTAAAAACTTTCTCTAGCAGATCTGACTCGGATACCACTTTGGACTCTTAATAGAGTGCAAATCGAACAAGTAGCAAGTGAATGTCCATATTTTGTTTGTTGTCTGAAAACAAACCTCTCTGTTGGAACTCACTTTCTTATACTCTAAAACTTCAATATAAAAAAGGCATTATCATAGAAAAAACAGACCTATAGAACATTAAAAATGGGCTATATCTCTTTTAGAATGGATTATGAACCGTGCAAAATGTTAGAATGTACAGATGAATACTCAGAATACAAAATTTATAGTAAAAAGATGATCATACAACTGAAACTTATGCGATGAAGAGGACTCAGTTTAACTCATTCAAGCTAATTACCCACAATGCAACTCATACAGGCAAGCGTAGAGAACTTTATGTAGAATCATATCCCATCTGGAGATTTCCTTTATATTTGAGACTTCATGATTGAACCTCCTTTGAATAAGATTTATGCCCTTGAAGTTTGCATTTTCTTCAACAGAACAAAAATTCTAGAAGCTGATTTGAACCTCCTTTGACTAAGATTTATGGCATTGAAGGTCGCGTTTTCTTCAGGAAACAGAGAACAAGCGAAATTCAAGCTCCTTTGACCAAGACTTTCATGCCCTTGAAGGTTGCATTTTCTTCGAGAAAAAGACTGAATTTATAGACCCACAACGTTTAATGTTTGTTCACTGTCAACGACAAAAGAGAGACCTAAATAAATTCCCAAACTATGGATTTTATAAAGAATGGCTTTGATGAAGCCATCTGTTGTAGCTGCAACATCTTATAGTGATTGATGAAGTCATATATTGACTAGCATGCAGGCTACCGAGATATTATAGTCCTATGAAGAATGATACATGTGACTTTGAAGATTGGATTGAACATACGGAGATAATTCATAATAACTGGCTGTGGAATAGGTAATATGAAGAATATGGGAATATAAAGAAGGACACGGCCTCCCATGTCATGTATCTGTTCACATATGTGGAAGGATATGACTTTGAAGAAATATTTTGATTAAATGCGAGGAATGAAAGTATTTGTGGTAGATTTCAGAAGCCTCTTTTCTATGAAAGCGCGTATCATGTTACTTTATGTGATGTAAGAATGAACTGTACAATAATTCTTTTATATATGTGTGTGTGTGCGTGTAAGAGAGAGAGAGAGAGAGAGAGAGAGAGAGAGAGAGAGAGTCTTGATAAGAAAGAATATGGAAATATCTATTATGGAAAGCCATGGTGCTGTTGAGCTTCGTCCTCACCCAGTTTTTAAGCAGCATAAAGGTGAGCTGCTCCTCATGTGAGTTCAAGAAAGGTCGCCTTTTGTGAGAAAATACCATGAATCTCAACTTTGAAGTCAACCTGTTGAAGAAGTAGACAAAAAAGATGGCTGCCGTCATGAAACTCTATCCATGTGCGTTTCTTACTCTGATCATGACTGAAGTCACAAAATATTGGTGGAATAGAAAGCAGCATGGATTTATTCTTTATGTGGAAGAGGTTAAAAATGTCCTCTTCCAAGACTTTACTATTGAGAGACCAATGAAAATTGATCCTCTACTGTTTGTGAGTATTATAGGGAGGATAAAGTGTGCTGCTCTTCATCAAAGGGATCTGTCTATGTTTTTTTTCCTAAAACATTTACACGAGTGAAACATTCCCCTCTGAGCTTTCACCTCCTCCATCACGTCCCCTCAATTTGTACTCTTTCGTGTATGATCCATTCACCTTGATGTTGCCTTCATGGTGTCATTTCATTCATTTTCCCTCTTGATAAAAATGTTGTTGTCTCAATCAAATTGGTTCCTTTCGGAGCTCATGAATGGATTAACCATCTTGTTGGCTTAATCAAATTGGTTTCATGCTTCAGTTTTAGGGATGGAAAATAGCCTCATTCTTTTGAGGGCATAGCACTCCCGCAAAAATATTGTTGATTTTTTCGAATGTTGAGGTAAATGCGTAGCATTTCATTATATGATATGCTTGACATATGAGACATTAGAAAATGCATAAAGTGTCGTGAAGGGAGGATACATGGTGATGCATTTGGGTTTTGGCATTCATAAGAAACTTTTTCACGTAGTAGATATAACAACATCTAAATTGGTCCTTAAGACATCTGAAAAAATATGCCTTGAGAGGCTGAAATAATAAGGAGCTGAACTTTGAAATGAGGTTGAAATTTATGGAAATCAATGAAAGTACCATGTTAAAAAAACTAAAAAACCTTAACAACCTGCAAATTAGCTTATATATCTTAGCTAGCATGGAATTAATAAAGGCACTTACCTAATTGTTGGTAGGTAATCTCTTAAAGTCCATAGACAATAGTACTTAGGTGATAATCCATGCTAATACATTTTAGTTGAAATAGATGATAAGAGTTAGCTAATAATTCATAGCCAATGGCCATTATCTCATAGCTATGAACTTAGCGATATTAGCATGTATGACCTAGCTGAAAGTTTTTGGCTTATACTTCTTAGCTATTTTCACTTCTAAGACTAAGCTATTGTGTCTAAAGGAACAATTGATATTAGCTAGTACCAACTTACATAAGCTAAGAGGCCTCAAGGAACTGAGATATATTGTCTTCGAAAGCTTAGCTACATGGTCCATACTAACAACTTACAACTAGCAACTAGCAACTTATGGCTAATAGTTTTTACCTAAAATGGCTAATAAGAAAAAAATAATGCCTTATAACGCATGATAAGATTTAGTTAATGAGTCAAAAAGGAACAACTTGTAGTTCATAACTAATAGCTTATAGTCCAAATGAATTCAAAATGAACTATTATGTTTTAGTTGTTATAGCTCATAAAAATAAATTCAAAACATGAAAATACTTTGCTTGCATCTAATGAATGAAACATTACTAAAAACATTACCAAGAAGTTTGAAAGGATGCTTTATGCATCGATTTATTCTAAATATATTTTTGCATAGATCTTTTTTATTCGGTAAAACCATGCTCTAAATTGATCAAAACATGATGACTGATTCTTTGAACTCATTACCAATGGGCAAATTCGGTTCAGATCTTGTAGTCATTTTCATAAAAAAATTATTCAATCATCTACTTGGTTTAACGAAATTATTATCACATCTCTTCTAGTTTAATAATAAGTTTCCATAAGAATCATTGATTACTTGTTCTATATACAGTACTAAGACATCATAGAGAAGAATTCAGTCGTGGATAGGCCAATTATCAATGTCAAAAGTCCTCCATTGGAATAAATGAGGAATACCACATTTGTCTGCCATGGTAACCTATTTCAAGTAGTATGAGAGCTTCTTAGAGGACCTGCTCGCAAGCCCCTTAATGAGACCCCCACGACCCCATCAATCCAAGGTATCACATCCAACACATGTCTTGACATAGGAGTTGTTTATATTTTGATTATTGTTGCAAAGTTATGGAGGAAGTCTTGACCATATCAGTTGTGGGATGGATTGAGGTTGTGAGTCTCCTCAGTGTCCTATATCATTACATGGTGGGAGTAAGATTGTGCAAGTCTATCGGAGAAAGAGCATTCCTTCTTCACATTTCGATGAGATCTATCTTGATATCATCATTGAATAAAAGAATTCAAGCAAGGATATACCAACTATTAGTGTTGGAACTCCTCTATAGGGGGTAACCAAGAACACCTTCATCAACTATGTTAATATTTTGGATACACCACTCTTTGAGTCCTTCTTTGATTGTTTTGTTCCAATTAGTTCCTTTGAGAACTACTAGGATAGATGGTTGGATGAGACCTCACCTACCACTACCAATTCTTCTCGACTAAGCTTAGATGATGGTGAATCAAGCTGAAATGAGCAAGCACGCCTTCATTGTAAGAAGGTCAACTTGTAATGTTAATGTGATCTAATTATAAGTAGTTGTGTATCCATGTTGTACATAGAATCTCACCCATATATGGTCATTAAGTGTCTCTATAGTATCATGAACATACCATCCCCATTCATAGTAGTCAATACTAGAGGGAGCTTTCTAAGCTATCCATGTCTTGCAAAAACCTTTATCTCTTACATCCCCATGCTTTGACCCAAAAACCTATTATGAGGAGGGTTTTGAGTTGTGATAAAATGGTACATCCCCTTTCTCCTTCACTTATACGATTATACTCCCCTTCCAACATAGTATTTAACCTTTTACAATAGTTTTAAATACTCTGACTTTGAATTTATGGCTGCCTTCTAGAAATTCCTCCAAAAAATAGGTATCTTTACATTTATCCTACGCATGGTTTTGGGGAAACGTATTTTGAGGAGGGTTTCGAGTTGAAAAAAGATGATAGATCTTTTTCAACATTAGTTTCATGCTTCCGCCCCTCTTTGACCAACGTCTTGACCTTTTATGAGAGATTTGACCACTTTGACTTTGATATATTTTGGGTTTTTTCTATAGCTTCCTCCGACATACTTCCCTCCCTAAAATATATCATCATCAAAATATATTTCATAAGAAACATGAAATGACCATGGGTGTTGAAGTGTATATTTTAGGTGCTAGATGTGTATGATTTAATGGTGTATTCAACACCTACAAAACCTCTAAATAGGTAGATTCCAAGTACTCTAATACCATTTTTAGAATTTCTATATATCTTTAATATTTACCCTCAAAATGAATGATATGATAATAATGATAGTACAGCATTGGAAGGATGAGGGTATGAGTGAGTGCGAAAGAAAATAAGAATTAAGCTACTTCGGTGACTTTAAAGAACAAAAATATTATTGGAGAATCTTATGTGGAAGTAGACATAGGGAGGCTTCTTACTGTAATCCATGGGTATCAAGAAAAGAATGTATGATGCATGAGCTTGTAGGGTGGCCCTATGAATGCAACTTATGTACATATTGAAAAAAATGTAAAACTTATGGACCTTGAGTGATTCCTCAATGCCAAGACAGAGAAGCCTTGACCATGGTATCTCTAGTACATAACTTTTTCCATTATCTACTAGGGCTGAAATTTGTCTTTTATTATGGTTCACCAACTACTAAGGTATTTATTGAATAAGCCACAAGCAATATTTAGAGTTTGGAGATGGCTCCTATTTTTCTAGTAATTTGATTCTTCATAATGTGCAAATAGTAAAGAAAATATTATGGCTAATAATCAATCTAGAATTAGCCTAGAGAAGCAAGTTGGACCACTTGAAGAGATCCCAGATTCTAATCTATTTATAGTAAAAACTCAAGGGTGGTACAAAGATATCAAGGAGTTTCTCACAATTGCAAAGTATTCTCATAATGTTAAATGAATGCACAGAAAGAGGGTTCTCATAAAAAGTGGGCCTTATACCTTGACCAAGGGAAAGTTGTACAACTATGGAGAATATAGTACTATTAGGAAGTGCATTTAAGAAGAAGAGGCTCGAAAAATCGTGAAGAGTCCACATGAACGACCAAGTGCTGATTACATCTCGAGCCATATTATGATTTGAAGAATTCTAGATGCTAGCTTATGTTAGAGATGTAGAGGAGAGATCACAAGCATGTGATGCATGTCAATGATGTGGACCCAAGCCCAACACATAGAGATACCATCCATTTATTGTCACCACTTCATTCAAACTCTTTGAGAAATGGGGTTTGGGTTGCATAGGTCCTATTTATCCTCCATCTTTCCCCAAGAAAGAGAAGTACTTGTTCATTTCCATAGTGTATGCAAAAAAATGCGCTAAGCATAGTGCTATAGATTATACAACTCTAAGAGTTGTTGATTTCTTGTACAACAACACCTTCTATAGGATTCTTCATCACACTTCTTGTGGCTACTATCCAAGGGAAAATGGACATGTAAAGGACAAACAATTTATTTGTATAGCCTAAAATTAGGACCCTAAATTGTTTTTTTGGGTAAACCTATGTACTCTTAAATTCTTAGTATAAGAGTATAATTAAAGAGTTTAAGCTAAGTCTAATTGTAGGAAAAGACTAATTTTCATAATCAATCTAGGGCAGCAAAAGGGACCAAGCGACCAATTTCACAAATTGTTCTATGGAAAATAGAAGAGACCAATTTCACAAATTAGTATGTGGACTAGTCTATGGAATAATTTTTTTGGAAGAGACCAATTTCACAAATTTTCATTTGGACTAGTTTTCTAGATCGGAACAATTTGTCAAATTCTTCCATGAGTGGAATTCGGCAAAGACAAGAGTTGTATCACTTGAAGATTAAGGAGAAGGACCCACCATGAGTGGATGAGTAGAGAAACCAAAAAAAAAAAGATAAAGAGAATAGAGAAAGAGAGTGGAGACCATAGTACCCAATTTGGCAAACTGTATGAGTACCAAAAATGTGCAAGTCAAAGTAAGAGTGGAGGACACAAAGTAGTGGATAAACTCCCTGGAGTGCATCACTACTCTCTAGTCTTAGCAACTCAATCGAGGACTTAGACAAGAGTCTCTGGTCTTATCACTAAGGGTGGATAAGTGGAGTAAGTCCACAAAGGCTAATTGCTTAGCAAGATACTTCCATGCTTCATTAGTACCTTGGGGTTGGCTTTTGTGGTCCGATTGTGAGGTTTTGAAGTGTTTCCTATAGCAGCTATAACTTCTTTCACCTGTGATTTAATTGCCTATCTTGTACACTTCCATGCTTGATGTGAATAGAATAATGCTCTTGTGACTAGTAATCTTGGCTCTAAGTTTGTCTCATCTTATAATGTGGTTCTGTAAAGCAAACACATAGTCCCTAATGCATTGAGAAAAAGAACCCACCTTGACCACAAAGAACAAGAATTTCCTCTATATGTGCTCAATTTGGCATGCTCCATGGGACCTTGCTTTGTAATTTCTCTCTTGTTATTCTTCATTTTACTAATTCTCTCCTTGTTATTTTCAGAATTAGTCTCAATCTTTGTGTTTTCAAAATTATGCTGTTGTTTTCAAAGTTCATCTCTTACAATTAGTCGAATTTCTTTTTCTAATTTTTAGCCCATGTTTTTCTAGTTTCTAGAAGAATTTATTTCATCTACGTTTTAGATCAATTTTTAAATCTAAGTTTTTAGTCCTTCCCGATACTAGCCCAACTTTTTGGTCCAATTTCTTTAGTCAAATTTTTAGTCCTAATTTAGGCTCCATTTTGGTCAAGTCTTCTTAGTCCAAATTCTAATCATATCTATGAGTTTATACAGATTGATTGTTTATGACTCATGCCTGATCTCATAAAGGAGGATCTCTGAATCCTGTCAAAACACCCATCAAAAGCTACCATAGAAGGAATGTTCACTATAATCCTTCTCGGGTAACCCCCAACCCTTTGCCACTTTTGGATGTGTCTTCATTTTCATCTTGCCCACAACAACAACACAAGAAGGATGGTGGACGATTTAGTAGCTCTTCTACCTTAGATGAACATAAAGTTCCCAACCTTCAAGGGAGCTTCCTAGAAGGACCCGAATGACCATGTGAGAAGATTCCTATCCTTGTGTAAGTGAAGGGGGCTCTAGGATCAATATCACGCCTTTCTTGCTCTCTTTTTGGCTACTTTGGAGAGCATTCATGATCCGTGCTTTAGTCAATATGCCGAGGGACATTTTTTAATGTGGGAGGCTTTACGCGAATCCTTCATTAACACCTTCACACCAGGTAAGTGTATTGACAGAACCATAGAACACTTAGAAAATCTTAAACTTCAGCCAAGCGAATCATTCCCTGAGCTAATGACTAGGGTAAAATCTTTAGTAGCAAAACTTCATGCTAACATGGAGATTTCCTAGTTACGAAGTGCGTGGAAAAGCCCTCCCAAAGACATATCAACAAAAAATGAGGGAATTGTTAAGACCACATGCAACACTTCAGGATTTTGAAGGTGCTATAGCTAGGATTGAAGAGACTTGTAAACATGTTGAAGGAAAGGAGGCATGTCAAGAAGAATCTCCATGGGATTTAGTCACAAGCTTGTAGAGGGAGTTAGAGGCTCTCAAACTACAAAAGAACCTCCAAGAAGAAAAGAATGCATGGGAAGACACTATCACACATCTCAGACAAGAGGTGGAGGATTTGAAAGCTTAAAAGGAGGTAAAAGCTTTCATATAGTGCACAATATATAATGAACGAGATCATAGTAATCAAGAATGTCCAAAGAATATCATATGCAAATTTATGGAAAAATTGGCCACGAGGCAAGAGATTGCTCCTCCCTCAAAGGGATTCAAAAAATTTGGATTCAGGTTTTGAGAATGCACTTTAACCAAAATACCAAAGGGCATCCACAAGAAGTGATGTATACCGCTCATCAACTCGACAAAACTAACCAAAGAAAATCAATCAATGAGAAGAAACCCATCATGTGTTATTAGTGTGGTGACTACAGGACTTCAAGAGTCAATGTCCTCTCCCGAAAGGTTCATCTCCATGCAAACTTTGTCGCGACACCACAGATAAGTACTCAAAGGATTTTCAGAATCTTATGGCCAAGTACGAGTGGTGGAATATGTGGGAAGAAGCCGAGAAGTTCCTCTTACTAAGTGAATGTGATCTTAGTGAAAGGGCAAAGCATTTCAAAATGGAGAGACCTCATGGACATGGATAATCTGTACATTCTAGTGGTAATACATTCAGTCGTGTGTTGTGCTCCAAGCTTCTTCTTCTTTCTTGTACTGTTCGTGTGCTTCCGCAGACGTCTAACTCCAACAATTCGTATCAAAGCACGTCATCGCTTCATCTATTGCGTCGTCGACACCTTTCCGATCACAGTCTCAGAATCGCACAAAATTTGGTACACATACTCAGCGTGTTTCAGAGAGTTTTGGCCTCTGAATGCAATATCACAGCACTTGTATAGGCTATTTTGTCTTTTTGTGCCAAAGGTATATACCATTTTTGGTTCGCGAGTATCGAAGTCTGCTACTGGTCTAGCAGAATTCGTCTCGGCAGTTTTGTTCAACTTTTTGAGATACAATCAATTTTCTACATCAAGGTATTTTAGTCATTGGCCATGGCTGAAAGCAGTGATGTATTCCGTATGTTGGTTGTTGAGGATACGTTGGATGATACCAACTACCCATTGTGGGCTTATATGATGCAACATGTATTGGTTGCAAAACGACTGTGGAACATCGTGCTGGGTGTTGAAAAATGTCCTATCTCACCTGGAACTGTTACAACTACAGGTACTGAAGCTGATGCAGAAGGTGAAGATGATGATATTCTGCATATTCATGTTCGTGCTATGGTTTCTGCTGCACGTACTACAGAGCAAATTCATTGGGATCGTAGAGATGCTCAAGCACATGCATTGATAGTTTTGTCTATCAAACGTGCCATTATTCCTCACATTCGCTTTTGGAGAACAGCTAAGGATGCTTGGGATACACTTATCACATTGTACCAAGCTAGGAATGAGGCTCGTGTTGCTTACCTCCGAAAATAGTTCGAGAGTGAGCACATGAATGAAGGTGATTCTATGGACAATTTTCTAACAAAGATCAAAGACTTGAAGGAACAGTTGATTTCTACTAATGAAGTTATACCAGATAGCTCACTTGTGCAGACAATTATGAATTGTCTTCCTGATTCATATTAGAGTTTTGCTTCTACTCTTCGGCTAATGATGAAAGGCAATCCAAATGCCTTGTCATTTGAGGAGTTAGTCTCTATTCTGTTGTAGAAAGATCAGTCTACGAAGAACAGGTCCATGATGTATGTTGTAGATCAAGCTTTCTTGGCTAGTCAAAAGAGCAAAGGAAAATGGAGCTCTTCAATTAGTAAGCAGAAATCTGCTAATTCTGCACAATCGAAGAGGGAAGACAAAGATGAAAAGAAATCAGAAAAGGAGAAACTGTTTTGCAAGTAGTATAAAGGAAATGATCATATCATAACGAACTATCCAAAACTAGCTGCTAAAGAGGCAAAGAAGAAAGAAGCTGGAATGGTTATTGTAGAAGCCTCTACACCAAAAACAGAGTCTACAAATCTTGTGCAAGAAGAAGAATGGGCGTTTACTATTGTTTGTAGTTTTGAACCATCTTCTCATTAGTGCATGTTTGTAGTAGACTCAGATGTTTAGTACTTTGATAGTGAGGCGACAAAACATATTACCTGGCAGTGAAGTTTCTTCTCTTCACTCCAGCTTGTTTGTGCCACGGATCAAGAAAAATCTGTTATTAGTTTCTGCATTAGCCAAGATTGGCTTGGTTGTGAAATTTGTTGATGACAGATGTACAGTACATGATCTGACAAATGGCGATGTGATTATTGCTTCTAGCATTTTATGTCCTGGGCTGTATAAGTTCATAGACTATGAAAGGTCTGTAAATGATTTGGCATGTGCAGTACATGATTCTCAGGCTATTTTAGATGCAAAGCTTTGGCATGCACACTTTGGTCATTTGAACTTTGCTATTTTGCTACGCCTGCAAAAATCTGAAATGGTGTCCTCTTTGCCCAAACTTGAGGCACCCGAAAAACATGTTTGTGAAGGTTGTATTTTGGGCAAAATGCAGCGTTCCTCCTTTCCAAAAGATGGTCCAATTGAGGCTACTCAAAAATTGTAGCTTGTACATAGTGATGTCTGTGGTCCTATGCAGACAGCTTCTTTTTGAAATTATCTTTACTTCGTGACTTTCATCAATGATTTTTCTAGGCATGCATGGGTATATCCATTGAAGGCAAATTTTGAAGTGTTCATGTGCTTCAAATAGTTTTTGGTTTTGGCTGAAAATCTGTCAGCATATAAAATGGGCACCCTCCATTTTGATTGGGGGGGGTATATGTCTTCTAATTTTAATGCATTTTTGGCTGAACCTGGGATAAAACACCAGTGTACAGTGTCGTATACATCCCAACAGAATGGATTTGCTGAACGAAGGAACATGTCACTCATGGAGATGGCGAGGGGTATGGTCAAGAGTCAGGCTTTACCACATAGTTTCTGGCTTGAGGTTGTCATGTGTGCAGCATATGTACTCAACAGGTGTCCCACTAAAGTGCTGTAGTCTATCACTCCATATGAGGCTTGGCATGATCGCAAGCCATCTGTTGCTCATCTACGTGTTTTTGGTTGTTTGGCATATGCATTAGTGCCTGAAAAACATCATAGAAAATTGGATGATAAAGCAGTAAAATGTATTTTTGTTGGGTACAGTTCTGAAAGTAAAGGCTATCGTCTGTATCATCCATATACTAAACGCATTTAGCTTAGCTCTGATGTTGTTTTTGTGGAAGATGCTATTCATCCATTGCTTTCATGTACTAAGGAGACATCTGTCAGCTCTAAAGACATGTATGATACTTTGCTACCTCTTTTTATATGTGGACAGTCTAGTGCTGGTCCTAATAAGGTAACTTCTTAGCCTTTTCAAGTTTCATGTGATGATGCAGATCATCCCATTTCTGATGCAGATTTACATGATGCACTTGTTGATGAGAGAGTTGATATTGAGGAGGCAAAAACTATGCAAAAATGGTTGGTTCAGACTTTGCGTGACAACAAATTAGATGCACCTCTATCATATCGTACTCGATTAGGCTCTCATAGTGCCTCTTCTGCATCAAATTTCTATGGTATGGCTACATCTAATCTCTGTGATGAGAATGAGCATGTTTCATTCGATGAAGCACAAAATTCAAAAAATTAGATGGATCCTATGCAATCTAAATATGATGCTATAATGACGAATGGTACTTGGTCTTTATGTGACTTGCCTCCTGGCAAGAAGGCCATTGGTACTAAGTGGGTATACAAGCTAAAGCGTAAGCCTGATGGTACACTTGACACGTATAACACTAGGCTTGTTGCAGAGGGTTATGCGTAGGAAAAAGGCATTGGTTTTGATGAAAGCTTTGCTCCTTCTTACCGTGTGACTATTGTTCATAGCATCTGTGCACTTGCAGATCATCATGGTCAGAATGTACATCAGTTGGACATTAAAACAGCCTTTGTGAATGGTCACTTGCATGAAGAAGTGTATGTTTTTCAGCCCCGTGGCTTTGTGTAGAAAGGGCATGAAAACAAGGTGTGCAGGTTAAAGAACGCATTATATGGTTTAAAGCAAGTACCACGTGCTTGGTATGAAAAGATACATGCCTATTAATTGCATATAGTTTTGAGAATAGTCCAACTGAAAGCACCGTATATGTTAAGCGTGCTAATGATGTACTTCTTATCATTGTAGTTTATGTTGATGACATGCTGCGCTGTTGGAGCAAGTCTATGACAAGCCTAAGTATTGGCTTGAGTCCCACAGAGTCATAGAAGAAGCCTTAAAATGAAGACTATGTAAAGTTCACTTGTGAACTACCTCTTGTAACTTTTGAAGAGTTTACTTAATGTAAAAGTGAAAGAATCTTAAGTGGTTGAGTCCACTTGATCAAAAAGGGAAAGAGGAGCCACGAATTCGTGTTTTGTGGTAGGTAGAGAATCAAATCACTCACTGATTGATTGGAGAGTGATTAAGGGAAGTTAGCCTCCCAAAGTCAACTATAAATAGATAGCAGTTTTAGTCGTGGTTAGAGAGAACTATGTGAAGACCTCCAAGAGCTGAGCTTTATGCCATATCAAGGTGTGATTCCAAGGCACACATATGTATCAGTAAATCCATTGTATTGTACAAGCAATATACTTTCATTTTCATTATCATTTGGGTTCATATTTCCATGTTCTTGTGAAGTGTATTAGTCACTGCCATATCTCTCAATTTTCTCAGTCAAATTGCAGAGATGGTTTCTCTGAGCTTGATGCATCATTTTCAGTGATTTAACTTGGTAAAGTTAGCTCTATAAATCTACTATATGGTCATCAATTTTCATTTCATTTGGATGTTGCAATCTTCAGTTATGTTCAATTGACGTCAACCCTATCTGTCATTCTCACTTCTCTGTCAGGTACCTGACTTTTTTACTCATCTTGTCAGAGTTGTTTCGTAGTGTGTACTTATCCAAATTCAATGAATCATTTTTCTGCTCACTGGTCTCAAACTGTAGCAGCTAGTGAAAATCGGGATGATGTCATTACTTGTTAAAACTCATTCTCAGTGTGTGGTTCATTATTTTTTATGAGATTACTCTTGAAAGTTAGCTCTTTAAGTTATCTAGAGTTCCCCAAGAGGAATTAAGCTATTTGTTGCTGTGCTCTGAGAATGATGCAAAACACTAGACAAGTGTATGAACCAAAAATAGCAAGTTCTTCACTTCTGAGCTAACTCCAACTTATCTATTTTGATCTATCTTTTTGTGAGTGATCTTCCAAGGTAGATAGGGTGTCTAATACATCCATTGGCAAGCTAAAAGGGCCCACCACATACTCCTGGAGTTCATTTGGCTCGTGTAGATCAAGGATTTTGCAACACCTCTTCATCTTCAAGCACATACCTATCCATCTCTTCACAGTGGTATCAGAGCAAGGTTGGACAACATGGCAGATGAATTTCCTTCATCAATTGACAAATTGGGCAGAGGTAACTACTCAGCTTGGTCATTATGAATCCATAAAACCTTGATTATCACATTTAACTATAGCTGCCATTTGTGATGGAAACCATAGATTTGCAAGAATTCTTCTTAATGATACTCCGTGACAATAGGCAAAGCAAGTTTCTTTGTGTTATGCTCTAGTGAATGAGATTACTAGACTTGGCTACTTCCTATTGAACCAAGAAAAGATACCTGATCCAAATGAGAAACAATATCCAAAAACTTATTTTCTAAAATCACAATATTCATGCCAATATAAATCTCAACACCTTGAAGAGTATCACTTGTGGCATAAAGAATATTTAGATCTAAGGTTCATGAAATGTACCTTAGAATATACATGTGTGCATTCCAATGGCTCTCTTTTTTTTGTCATAAAACCTTCTCAATACTCCAACAACATATAAATTATATGGTCTAGTGTTGCGTAAAAAGATAAAACTCCCATTAAGCTTTTTGTACTTCTTAGTATCTACTTCTCATGTATTATGCTCTATTGAAATTTTATGATTTACCTCCATAAGTGCACTAGCTCCTTTTTAGCCCATCATTGCAAATGTCTTAAGGATTTTGTAGCATATTTCTATTATGATATGAAAATTGCACCATAGCTTTGCCATACTTAAATGCCAAGACAATAATGGAGTAGCCCAAGGTATGTCACCTAACTCATTGCTAAAGCTAGCATGACCTTTTTTATGAAATCTGCATGATCTCCTATAATGATCAACTCATCTACATACAAGAGATGAAAATTTTAGTTGATTATTTTTTCTCATAACATACAAATTTATCAGAAGAGTTTCATTGAAATCCTAGATTTTTGAACAAGCTATAGATTTGTTGTTGAGATATCAAGCTTGAAATCTGATGATCGAGGATGATACATATCACTTTTTATCACTTTTTCATTTATTTGACATGTATAGTGTCAAGGATACTTTAGTGAGCTACTAGATTCATCTACTGAGAGTGATGTCACAATTCTTCTTACTAGCTCATGCATTCGTGTACATTAGGATTTCACTTATGTACTATTCTTTATATATTGAACCGGTTGTATTGTCGTATTAGGTCATTCTTGTATATTCTCTTTAGGTAATTGAAGAAGAAGAAGATCACTCTTCCTTGTCTCAATGTGTGTGTGTGAGAGCTCTCTTTATTATCTCCTTTATCTTGACATGGTATTAGAGTCAATGTCATTATAGAGAGCTTGTAGGGAAGGCGAGTAGTGAAGAGTACATGAGAAGGCCTAGAGAATGCATGCTTCAAAAAAGATCTTAAATTGCTATAAAAGTTTCTTAGATTTCAGTTTTAGAGCCATCTTGACCTCTGTTGTGAGCCTCAAAGGTGGCGTGCATGGAGAAACTAGGCCACTTTACAAAATTGTAACTTGCATTTTATTAAAAACACTCAGATATTCTAGATCCCAAATTTCAAGTGATTTTGTGTCTTGTTGGTACATGAAAGTCTTTCTAAGATTGAATTGTCATGTCGTAGTGTGATAGTGTTCAAGCAAGGATACTTCTTCTAGTGTTTTTTGAAGTCTTGTGAATTTTTGCAAAAATGGAAAATGTTGATAGAATGATTCAACTTATGAGTGATAATTTGGAGAGGAACATCTTTCATGCTTGGAGATTCATAATGAAAAAATTCCTGATGGGAAAATGCTACTAGAAGTACATTGAAGGATAGAATGAAAATGATTTGGAGTTACTAAGAGTGCAAACTATTTAAGATCATTTGAAGAGTAGAATCAAGAAGCATTGAAGGTCATTTATTGGCTCTATATTAGCATACATGATAGCATGATTGGGCACACATAGAATGCCAAAACTCCAAAAGAGGCTTGAAACCATTTGGTCACCTTGTATGAGACCAATACAAAGGCACAAAAATTATAGCTCAAGAACGAGCTGCATACACTAGAGAAAACAAGCATGTCAGTAAGTGATTACACCTTGAAAATCAAAAGCATATGTGTGTTGCTTGCATCTCTTGGTGTCAATGTAGATGATGATGATAAGGTGGAAGTGTCCATTTTGTGGTTTGGGAACTGCATATAAGGATTTCAAAACTTGTGTTTAGACCATGGAAAATATTCCAAATTTTGTTTATCTCTTGTCCATGCTGATAATTGAAGAAAAGAATCTTGGTGAGGACTTAAAATCCTAAGGAAGTCCTAGTTTTTAGTAAGTATTATACTATGTGAAAGGAAGAGTTAGAGGTAGAGGCTTTAGAAGTGGAAGAGGAAATAGTAACCAAGACCAAGGTCGAGAACATAATCATGCAAGAGGTAGAGGATAGTTTCAAGGTAGGGGGAGTCAAAGAGGTCATAGAAATTTCCAAAGAAATGATTCACATAATGGTAGTAAAGGATGTTGCAATTGTGCTAAACCTCATCATTTTGAAGATGATTGCAAGTTAATGAATAAAAAAATAGAAGACAACAAAAAAATGATGCATCAACAAGTGCAGATGATTCGGAGAAGTTGTTCATGGTCCAACATAACATGATGAATAGAATGTCTATTGATATTTAAAAATGGAATGGTAGTGTTTGGTATGCTTATTTAGGTGCTTCAAATCACATGAAAATGCAAGTGCATAAGCTCCAGTTCTAAGTTGACCTAATGTGTCACCAAGCAATAGTTTGAACTCAAATCCATGGAGTGGAAGATTGTGTGGAAGTTTTAGTCTAGAAAATTCATCGATCACATCCAAGAAAGTTAAAGAGAAGGTTTTTGGTGGTAATAAAACATTTACAAGTTTTGAAGACATTCATGGAGATTCAAGCAATTCAAAAAAGAGCCTTGATGAGAAAACTAGATTGCCCTCTATGAAGAATCTAGGAGTAAGAAAGGCATATACAGATGATACAACAAGAATAAGTGACCCAAGACAAAGAGGATCTGGGAAGATGTGGAATTCAGTGCAACGATTGACATATGATAGTTACATGGCTCGTCATTGTGCCTACATGACTAAGGTAATAGAAGATGTTGAGCCTTCTTTTTTTGATGATGCAATTGGAAATACAGATTGAGAGAAATCTAGGAAAGAGGAGATGGCTGCACTTTATGGAAATGAAACATGGAAGCTAGTTCCATTGTCATGTATAAAGCATGATTGGTAGAAAAACGATATGCATAGACATACAGAATTCATTATAGAAAAACTCAATTCTATAGCTAAAATGTCTACTATCACAGCACTTTTTGCATTAGCTGTAGCAAAAGGATGGATTTTGCATCAAATGGATACGAAGAATGCTTTCTTACATGGTGATTTAGAGGAAGAAGTATGCATGGACCAATCATAAGGATATGAGGATTCAAAGCACCTAGAATATGTTTGTTGTAAAAGGCTTTGTACGGGCTTAAACAAACCCCTCGTGCGTGGCATGTAAGGATTGCAATTATTTAACCACCATTGGATTTTCTATGTGTGATGAAGGCCAGCCATTATACAAAAGCAAGGGTGATGGTGGCATCATGATTGTGGATATTTATGTTGATTACTTGATTGTAGGTCATGATAATGAAGAAAGCATAGGTAAATAAGCTCCTTTTGCATGAATTTGACATGAAAGATATTGGTGTGCTGCACTATTTTTTGGGCATTGATTTTAAACATACACAAACAAGTATATGGATGTTACAAGAGAAATATGCCTTGAGTATGCTGCAAAAATATCATATGGCTGATTGTAAGATAATTTCTATGCCATTAGATCACAATTTGAAGTTGCATACTACATCAATTGAATCATTAGAAAATGCTACTATGTATCAAAAAATTGTGGGAAGCTTGATATATCTCACAATTACAAGACCCGATCTAAGATACATTGTAGGGCTTAAAAGTCAATTTATGTAGGTACCTAGGAAAGCACATTTAGATGCTTTAAGACACACTCTACGTTATGTGAGTGCTACTTTGGATTATGCATTGTTTTATGAAGTTGGTGCAAACTTGCAAGTTCATGGATACATCAATGCAGATTGAGCTCGTAGCATTCCAGATATAAGATCTACTAGTGGCTTTCTATTCTCACTTGGGAATGCAAGTGTTACATGGGGCAATAAAAAGTAACCCACTATTGCTTTGTGGAGTACAAAGGCTGAGTATAGAGGTGCTATAATGGTAGCATGCAAAGCATCATGGCTAGAGATGCTACTTGCATATTTAGGTGTGGAAGTGCAAAAGCCTATCATTATTTATCTTGATAATCGTAGAAGTATCCAATTAGTACAAAATCCTTTTCTTCATGCTAGAAAAAATCATATTGAGGTAAATTTATCAGAGAAAAGGTAAAGCACTTGGAGCAGAGAAGTTGAAGAAGTTTTGGAAAATGCTTGGATTACAACACATGACATTGAGCTTGAGGGGGAGTGTTGAGATATCAAGCTCAACATGTGATGATAAAGGATTATACATATCACTTTTTCATTTCTTTGACATCTATAGTGGTCACATCGGTATATGTGAGGGATACTTTAGTGAGCTTTACTAGATTTATCTACCAAGAGTGATGGCACATTTGTTTTTTTCTAGCCCACTCATTCACAGAGATTAGGATTTTCATTATGTATTGTTCTTTATATATTGCACTAGTTGTATTGTTGTATAAGGTCATTCTTGTATATTCCTTTACGTAATAGAAGAAGAAGACCAGTCTTCCTTGCCTCAATCTATGTGTGCTCCTCTCTTTGTGTGTGAGAGTGTGTGAGAGATCTCTTCCTTACCTCCTTTCTCTTGACATTGTCTATTGATGATCTCTTACACCTTTTCTTAAGGCCATATAATGCTTTCTTAAGTCAACAAACATTTTTGTTTGCATGAGATGCATCACAACCTAGTGGTTGAGATACATATACTACATCCATGAGGTATCCATTCCGAAATGTTGATTTTACATCCATCTGGAATATAGGCCATGTTTTATGAGTAGCAATTACAATTAGTGTGTGAATTGTAGTCATTCGTGCTATTGGTTCAAATGTCTCTTGCACATAGAATCCTACCACTTGTGAGAATCCTTATCCAATAAGTTGACCCTTGTATTTCTATAAAGTGCCATCTACTTTATATTTTTCTTTCTAAATCCACTTGGTTCAGGTTATCTTTTTCTTTGTTGGTAAATCGACCAACTCTAAGGTCTCATTCTTTATTTTCCTATCATACTTGGCCTTCATTACCGCTTTCCACTTGAGGTCTTTCCATGCTTCATTTACTGCAATGGGTCCTTTTAATGATCACATAATTTATTCCATAAGATCCATATTGACAGTATGATGTGAGGCTATTCGTTGCTTTTAAATCCTCTTTGATTTACACATCCTCTCTAAAGATGCCTCTTAAACATCAAATTGAGGGTTATGATCATCAAAGAGCTATTTTCCCCACTTTGATAGTGTCTTATGCTATGTGGCAACACCTAGCTGGCTTTTTAGTGGAGGAATGTTATTGTTTGATGTCTCCTCCTCATCCATCTTAACTTTTTAATATAAAGGAAGTTCGGCGTTAGCCTACTCTCCCGGACTTGAATTGAATAAAGAAAAGTACAAGAGAAGGGGACTAGTGCCCACGGGACCCCCCAAATCCCACAAAGCAGGGGAAGCTTTTACAGAGCTTAGATGACATTACAAAGAAGGTTAATTACCCTCTCATCACCCTCATGTGGGGCCCACTTGGATTTAAGCTTGTTATCGATCAAAAGGAGTACTTGATGATGCCTAAAGGGGGGGGATTTTTTACAGTTGACAATCCTTTTGCCAAGGAGGAACATCGATTTCTCAATTGACCACTCCTTGGGGGAGTCACCGAAGTTGAAAGCACATCTCTCTCGCTAGATTTTCCATAGGACCTCCCCTCTGATGGCGTTCCAGAGAGTCGCGGAGCAGCCGATCGCTTCTCCCAGCAGGGCTTGCTGCCAACTGAGAGGTTTTTGAAGTCTAATTCTCTTTCCAACCACCTCCCAGAGTCTGTTGGAGTTGGGGCAGGTAAAGAAGATGTGTGAAACATCTTCGATAGACCGGTAGCAGCGTTTGCACCAGGGAGGGATCCCACAAATTTTGCTAGCCTTAAGGTTGGTCCAGATTCCATGATGAAGACTTTGCCATAAGAGGACAGACTTTTTGATTTCTATGAGGGGGTGCTAGATAGCCATGAACTTCATGTCCCACCGAAGCCACGTCCATGACAGGCACCACTTTTTGTTGAGGTTAACCTGATAGTCGATCGTTTCTTTGATGTTCGGGATTTTTGATAGGCTATTCCCATTGTGCCATTTGAGACCAAGCGAGCTCGACATGTCGTGTCCCATGAGAAGGCGAACTTTGTGTCGGTCCCAGGCGAGACATCTGCTTTGCAAAGTGTTCCATTCCGCATGCGAAATGTTGATGCTAGGGTCAATATCCTCAAAGTTGATCCAGCGGTTGGTGTCTTGTTTCCAGAGATGTTTCCATTTTTTTAAGCCTTTGTTCCATAGCTTCTTGGCATTTTGAATGTTCCAAGATTCCACACTCCGGATGCCATGGATCGAAAACCAGATAGAGTCGTTTTGTCTGATACCGGCAGCCCACTTCCAGTCTTCACTAATTCTTGTGAAGCTTTTGACTTTATTCCAACTCTTCCAAAGGGAGCACACCAGATTAGAGCCTTTCGGGAAGACAGGGATCGGGGAAAACAGCAAGGTTAAGATGTCAAGATTCTTCCAATTTGGGAAACCCATGAGCGCCAACTCATTCTTGTTTCTGAAGATCAACTTGGCCCACGAGGCCTCCCCGTTGCACCAAGCCTTAATCATCCATTTGGCCGACAGTTTGTTAGCCATGCACCCAATGTCCAAGATACCAAGTCCCCCACTATCTCTATGGCTGGTGACGATGGACCATTTGATTTTAGGCACCCCCCGCCTATTGTGGTCGCCCGTCCAAAGGAAGTTTCTACAAATACTATCCAGTTTGGACAGATCTTGCTCTTTCGGTCTCCAACAAGAAAGGAAATAAATGGTAGATGATAAGAGGAACGTGTTGATAACCATAGCACGACCAGCAAGATTGATTTGCATACCTCTCCAATAGTTAAGCTTGTTTTCGAGTTTGGCAAGCACCCAGTTCCACCGCTGTTCCATAGAGACGCCAAACCCCAAGGGAATCCCAAGAAGCCGAAAAATTTGGCCCTGCGGAATGATTTGACAGCCATGATCAATGAGAAGGTCGGGCTGTGACCCACCAATAGCTCTAAAGGCGGTCTTAGAGTGGTTGATTATGGATCCAGAGGCTTCACAAAAGGTAGCAAGACACTTCCAGAACGTCTCCAGGCTGGTACTATCATTGTGAACAAAAGCGTTCATATCATCGGCAAAAAGTCTCATGGTGATCTGACTGTGGTCATGTGGCAAACGAAGGCCTTTAATGTTACCAGCTTCCACTTGATGCTCCACCAGCCTGCTAAGCCCTTCCGTGGCAATGGCAAAGAGAAGGGGAGCCAATGGGCACCCTTGTCTGATAGATCTTCTAAGTTTGATCACCTTTGAAAGTTTTCCATTAATGTTAATTTGGGTCGATGCGTTTCCGAGAAGGGTCGCGATCATCTTGGTGAATTTCTAACTACATCCAAGATCTTGTAGCGACTGTAGAATATAGTCCCATTCTAGCCTGTCGTAGGCTTTATCAAAGTCGATCTTGAGGAATACTACTTCTTGTTTAGACTCATTTGCAAATTCAAGACCTTCCCAGATATCTATAATGGTTTCCGAAATTGACCTGCCTTTGATGAAACCTTTTTGGTCCTCGCTTAACCACGCTCTCAAGTGGCAAGAGATTCTGTTGGCAATGACTTTGGCGATGATCTTGTATCCTGTTTGGAGCATTGTAATGGGACGCCAGTTCTCTATTCTGTTCTTTTCCCCTTTTTTGTGTACTAACTTGATAATGCCATTGTTAAGACAAGAAGGAAGCGCGCCAAACTTGAGTGCCTCTTGCCAAACCAAACGAAGAGGGGTGGCAACCACCAACTTGAAGGATTTAAAGAACTCATTAGTGAGCCCGTCGGGTCCCGGGCTTTTACCTGAAGGGAGGGCATCGATGACCTCAATGATTTCGGCTTCAGAGATAGAGGCATGAAGCAGAGGGTGGAGGTTGAGTGGTATCCTGTGGGGGGAAACCCTAGAAATGGCAGCCATACAGTCCCTTCTATGGTGGGAGAGGGGGTTTGAGGTCCCCAGGAGTCTCGTGAAGTGCCCTTCAATGATCCCAAAATTATCTTCTTCCGTATTGCATACATTTCCATTTGCGTCTAGCAATAAGGGGATCGATTCTCTGTTGTGTTTCCTTTTGAGGATACGGCACATCTCTTTGGTGGGTTTGTCAGCTTTGCCAGCCCACCACTCCTTGAAGAAAATTTGCAAATTTTTCCTTTGTATCTCTTCCTCGTATCTCAGCAGCGCTCTGATTTTTCGAAGTCCTTTCTGGGCTTGAGATTTTCCTTTGTTCACTTCCTCCTCGAGCCGCCAGAGTCTATGGTATAGAGCTTAACTTGCTAATGGGAAGGCACAAGGCGAGTTATTTCTCTAGGTGATGGGATAGTGGTTTTACCTTTGTTATCCACTAGGTGTGGTTGTTCATCAAATAGCACATCATGGCTAACCATTGTTGGTGCAATTAGAAATCATAAGAGCTTTTCTTTAGCTCATGGATTAGCCTCATAATTTAGTTCACATAGATATGGTCATGTGAACACATGTTTGTAAAACTCCCAATAGTAAAACTCATGTACTTATCTTGGTCATTTGTAAAATCTAAAAGTAGCAAAGGAATCTCATAGATTGATAGATCCAATTTCCATGACTTTTTTCATTGAGGAATCGAATTTAAATCATCCCTAAAGTCTAGGACCACTTTTAGGTTGATGACTCACCATGTTCAACTTCAAATTCATGTATCAATCTACCTCTTAATCATGGGACATGATGCCTTTCCATGAGAGATTGAGCTGAATTCTTGAGCATACGTTCTGCTCACATCTTGTAGGAGTAGTCCTCCAAAGTTCCCTTGTATCATATGTGCAATATCAATACACATCATGATTCATACATCTTGATTACTTATTCTCTACATGTTACTACAGTACCTTGAGGTACATAGTGAACTTGGTTGATCTTTTTCTTTGTGTATGAGTATTGGTTTTTAGACCTTTATTTGGATACGTTAGATAGAAGTGTTATATCTCCACATACAAATTTTCAGTATCATCTGATCACTATGCCTTGAGTTATGAATCTTTGAATTTGACTATGTTTGCCCTTCATCTTCCTCTTGAAAAGTCAAGGTGACCCCCTAATCTTGCTAAACTCATTGCTCTCTATATGGTTCAGATAAATTTATCAATGGCTGGCTTTAGATAGTTATACACTTCAATTATATGCATGCAAAAGTGATTTGCTTAATTCATGCCAAATTGTGAGCTTTGAGCATTTTGTTATGAACTTCACTCCCCAAAATAGAACGTTTCTTCAAGTCTTGAGAAGTGCAAGTCATCTTTTTTTATGAAATCATTTGGAAATGATGTTCCAAAGGCCTTGGTGACTCTTTAAGCATATTTGGGAAGATAAAGAAGTACATTAAGCATCCCTGAAGTCATATTAGCTAGTGTAGAGGAGGCTTGTTGGAACACCAACTCATCTCTACATATATCTCATCACCTCTTCACAGTGGTATCAAAGCAACTAAGCACCATGGGTGATGGATTCTCCTCATTTATTGATGAATTAGATAGAGGTAATTACTCACCATGGACACTCAAAATATAGGCTTACCTACAAGGGAGGAATCTCAATGGTTGCATATCTAGAGATGAGATGATGCCACTACTCAAAAGCAAGGGCCGACCAACACAAACGAAGCAAGAAAGGTTAAGTGCATGGTGCCCAAATGATGCTTTTGCAAGGTAATACATTCTCAAATCTATCTCTGATTTGTTAATTCCCCGCATAAGGAATTGCAAGAAATCACAAGAGACATGGAATGCTCTTGAAGCATTCTTCTCATCAAGCACCAACACAGAAGAATTAGTTATGGATTGAGTTCACAACACTCAAGAAGATGGCCAAGCTAAATGTGATTGATTTTGTCACCAAGATGAAGGAAATTGAAGGCCATCTTGGAAGCATTGGAGAAGTCATTGATGAGGAACAAATAGTAAGGCAAATTATCAATGGTATCAAGGCTGATGAAAAATGGGAAGCCTTCACCACACTCATGGACTTTTACATGGACATGCAATTTCTTGACTTCAACACACGTATGAGACAATTGTTCACACATGAGACAAAACTTATGAAGAATGGAAACAACCAAACATGAAATATATTCTTTGTTCTCTATACAAATAAGAATAAATGATTTCTTGAATGGATGGATATGGGAAGAGGTATATGTGGCTCAACCTCCTTTTTTGAAGATTCATCATGTCCTAATATGTAGCCAAGTTAACAAAGTTTTTATACGATTTGAAGCAAGCCAACTAGGGTTTGGAATCACATGCTAGTTACCTATTTGCAGGATAAGGGATTCAATGTAAGCAAAGTGCATCCTTCCCTCTTCATTAAGAGGAATTAATTAGAAGTCATATACCTATATGTGTATATGTTGATGGCATTATAATTATAGGTAATGATGTTGAAGGAATCAGGAAAATTAAGTTGCAAATGAAAGAAGACTTCAAAATCAATGATTTAAGTCTACTCACATACTTCCTAGGATTGGAAGTAGTATATACAAAAAGCGATATGTACCTTACTCAAAGGAATTACATCAAAGACATGCTTGTAAATTCAAAATTCAGAAGTCGAAGGTTTCAAGTAATCCTATGGAGATGAACTTGAAATTAAGTGCTCTTGAAGGTGAGAAAATTGAGGATGTAACCAGCTATCAAAGTCTAGTGGGTAGTTTGAATTATGCTACATTAACCAGGGTAGACATTTTCTAAGTGTCTTGAGTCAATTCATGCATACTCCAAGGAATCCTCACATAAAAGCAACAAAAGGGATTCTTAAATATCTGAAGGGAAATATGAATGGTGTATATTATCCTTATTTCTCTAATATAGACATGAAGCTATTGTCAGATGTAGATTGGGTAGGCTCTAAAGATGATAGGAGAAGCACATCTAGATACCTCACCATTGTAGTTTCATAGTCCTCAAAGAAGCAACCCACTATTGAATTCTCATCAAATAAGGATGAATATAGAGGAGTTACAAATGGAACTCACGAAGCTATGTGGATTAAGAACCTATACTCTGATTTACATCTCAATTCATCTACTCCTCATATATTTGGGGATACCATCAATTCATAGCATCTTGCTGCTAACTTAATCTATCATGCCAAGACTAAACACATAGAAGTGCATCACCATTATGTTAAAGAAAAGATCACAAGTAAGGAGGTTCAATTATTGTATGTGTCAACTCATAAACAATGTGCAGATATGATGACAAAGGCACTCAAATCAATGATTGGAGGAGAAATTTTGAAGGATTGAAGACTCAAGATTCTTAGGCTTGAGGAGAGTCTTCTTCAATCAGCTCTCCAATGTATGCTAACTAATTCGCAACCTCCTTGACCTTGGTAACAAACTCTCTGATGGTTTGTTTAGGTGTCTTCTTCACTTGGTTGAACTCGTTCCAAAGATGATTCTTTCACGCTTTGGTACTAGCAGAAAGGAAATTCTCGAGGGCATCCCAAGTCTCTTGAGATGTCTTGCATCCTCTAATATGTGGTAATAGAAAGTCAGAGATAGAGTTTAGTATGTACGATCTTGCTTGAGCATCCCTTGCGCATTCAAATGCCCATAGTGACCAGCATGATTACAATTAGAAAAAATCCTATTATCTGAGTGATACGCATAGGGTTGAGTGTATATAATGCACAAAAGTATAAGGAATAATCAAAATATGCTATAGGAATGAATCATATACTCAATGGTGGTACCTCCTATTTTTCAGGAATACGTAGAGATTGATCTCGAGATAGAAAAATTGAGATTTCTCCCAATCTAGTAAAGCAAATGCTTTCAAAATATATACCTTTGCAATGAGTCATATTGCACTCAATTTGGAGCTCTGGAGAGAGAGCAACAGCCTCTGCAAGATTACTGTTGGCGAAGAAGATGATATAGAAAATTGAAGGAGCAAGACAATGATGGACACAAGTGTATGTATATTGCTTCCATGTATTGTACAGGTGATTTCAAGTATTTATATAGACTCTAGGAGTGTTCCACGACTTCTACAAGTGGATTTTGAATTCAAATGAAGGGGGGAATGGTTGTTGGAGGGAATCAATTCACTTTCCTACTAACCTATTGGAATGCGGGCAGGATGATGCACATAAATGGTGTGTTTCAAGCTACACTTGGTGGTGAAGCCTTTAGATGGCTGATTGAGTTTCCTTTGAATTGTTTTGTGATAGAAAATGTGTTGCAAATACCCTTATTGAGAAGATTTTGGAAGGCTTAGACAACATAACATCTCTTTATTACATTGAAGATCATGGTCTATCAACCCCTAAAGACAGTTGGGGACCATGCTTCCATGCTTTACTGTACTGAAGCATGCTACGATAAGTACCTAGACCACCACGACCTCCAAATGATGTGGTGCAAGGTTGATTGATGGATGGTGATAATCCTATGCTAAAGGTGAAACTTTTCCTCTATGATTTGGATAGTACATGAACACTAGATAAAATTAGTGATGTGAGTCAATGGTTGGAGCATAATTTAAAAGTAGCTAATCCAATCCTACAATGAACTTCGATATAGAACACATTGCCTCCAAATGCACATTGAATCAAGTCTACTATTTGTGAATATGTGATGGTAGAGTACAAATATGAGAAGGTCTTTGCAAAATCTGCTCTTGACAAGCCTAATTCTTTCTTCAATCCTTGGTCTTTGCTTCAATCCTTGGCTCGCAAGCAATTTCAAGGCCTCCTTGTGATGTCCTCATTGATCAATGTTGAGATCTAATACCACTGATGGATTAAATCCACTCATGTAGAAGATTGATGGGCCCTTCCTAGGACCAATCTATTCACTCTCAAAGTTCACCAAAAATTGAATTGCTCTCTAGAACAGAGGGTTGAACCTAGGAATGTTTTCTTAACAAAAATAAGCTTTCTAAGATTTCCAACAAGAAATAGATCACTAAATTTGGATAATGTGAGCTATGCCACCTGCTTGCACAAGATGGACTATAAATTGTCCAAATAGGTAGCTTATTTCTATGTGTACCTCTTCACACACATATACTTGGAAATATGCAAAGATAGACCAGTGAGATTTTAAAGCTCAATAAATTAAATGGGAATTAATGAGACTAAGATTATACTCAAAAGAAAGCTTACAACAATAGAAACGAGATGACCCATCTTGCTCATGAAACAAGCAACTACACAATGCGATATGGGTGATAAAATATCGCTACCTCATATAAAATTGTAGCTAATGGGGGGCTAGATTAGCTGATGTGCAGCTAAGACCTAGATTATACACTCCTAATGATAGCCTAGAAGTGCCGAAATGATGCTAGAGGATGGACCTCCT
This sequence comes from Ceratopteris richardii, assembly GCA_020310875.1. NCBI lineage: Eukaryota > Viridiplantae > Streptophyta > Polypodiopsida > Polypodiales > Pteridaceae > Ceratopteris > Ceratopteris richardii. Next base: position 121,565,576 of record CM035440.1, on the reverse strand, counting down.
TTCAATCTCTTGCTTATTTATTTCTCCAAAATTGGTATACAATCTAAATTAAAATGATGCCTCCAAAATCACTCACTTTTCTCCATCATGTTAGATGGGATCTTTAGCTAGAAAACATCGAAAAAAGTGGTTGAGGAATTTAACAGAAAGTGAATTTATGTGGCAATTGACTTTATCGTGGGTTCACACACTTGAGATTGCTAAATTTATAACAGGAAGTCTTGTAGATTAGGATAAAGGAGCATAAATATCTGATATTCTTATCAGTCATGGAATTCCAAAAACCTAGTGTTCTTAAGGAAGTTCTTAACAACAAAAATTTGGTGACCACGATGGCATTGGGTGTCATTATGTGGACTAGACAATAAGTAGAATCTTTTGTGTCATTAGGTGATGGAGTTAGACCATGTCAACTCGTTCTAGAACATGGTTTTCATGATTTACAGAGGAACCTAAGAAGTTCACTGTATCCAGAAAGTATAGTAAGCTCATGTAGTGGGATTCCTAGTCATGTATGCATCCTCGAGTAGTTAATCTCACTTACTGAGAAGGAAGTGATTCCGTACCCATTCATCAAACAAATCTTAGAACTATAGGAAATATTAAGGCTACAAACATGTATGTAAAGAGTTTAAAAGGCAAGCAATTGATTGAGGAATTAGAGGGTCAAGGAAAAAAACCATTAGATTCTAGATTGGTGTCATGCCTATTATAGTTCATTTAGAGGGACCAGTTGTAACAAAAATTGGTAGTAGATAGACAAGGTTCTACAAGAGCATTTGGGATAGAGATTGAGTCTATGATGAAGGTGGAGGAGGAATTTTGCTCCTTCATACCTACAAACAAGAAGTGGTGGCATTAACAGATTCCAAGATAGATGGCAAGTACTTGCCAATAGAACCAATGGAGTATAGCTTAAATTCTTTAGTGGTAAGGTGGATGATGATCTGGATGTTCATGTTCAATTGTTTGAAATGTATTATGATCTATTGGAGGGCAGACATGATGATGCTCAGAATGTGAGGTGTTCCAAGCTACACTTGGTGATGAAGCCTTTAGATGGCTGATTGATTTTTCTTTGAACTATTTTCCAACATACCATGTGTTGCAAATACCCTTACTGAGAAGATTGGAAGGCTAAGACAATAGATCATATCTTTATTACATTGTACAACATGATCTAGCAACCCATAGAGACAGTTGGGGACCATGCTTCACTGTATTGAAGCATGCTATGGAAAATATCAAGACTAGAGTGACCTCCAAATGATGTGGTTCAAGGTTGGTTCATGGATGGTCATAATCCTATGCTAAAGGAGAAAAATTTCCTCTCTACTTTGGATGGTGCAAAAACACTAGATCACTTTTTTGATGGGACATAATGGTTGGAGCAAAAATTAAAGGTAGCTAACCCATTCCTGCAATGAACTACAAAAGGCTATAGCTTTGCTCACACCACCAACGATGGATGTTATGGACTCCTTTAGTCAAATGCATTGCACTAAATGTAGGCTTACAGAACATGTTGCCTCCAATTTCACACTAAATAAAGTATACTATTTGTGAGTATGTGATGGTAGAGTACAAAGATGAGAGGGTCTTTGCGAACTCTTGCTCTAGACAAGCCAATTTCTTACTTGGATACTGTAATACGCTTTCTATGCTATCAAGGGATGCATAAATACTACTATAGTACTTTGGAGAGTTGATAGCAAATATTTGAGTCAAGAAAGATTAACCTCATATCTTTCTCTATAGAGAAAACCTTTTATTATGGAAGAAGGCTCTCAAAAAAATGCTCAATGCTCTCAACTTGCTATGAAAAAAGCACATTCCTTATTCAGACTCAATTGAGAAGGTATGTGAGCTATCACAAGTTATTTTATGAATTTAGAGTGACTTTAGAGAGGTCAATATGTTTAATACATCATAAGTGTAATGCTGACTTTTGAGGAGCAGAAAGTGCATATACACAATCATAGAGATTCATTCATATCTCTACACACAAAGCTTCAATAACTAAAATATTTCATATGCACATTTAAAAGAGATGAATCATTGTGATCCAATCATTAGATAAAGTAACGACACCATGCATTCACTTCAATGACTCTTAGAAGTTGACAAAGTTGAGCTATGTAAAGAAGCAATGAATAATAGATGGAGATGATGATAAAAAATTCAAGTGTAATTATAGAAAATGTATAGTACATAGAGGTGTTGGAGGTCTCCAAGGACTATGAGATGAGTATAATGCTCATCTTGGATGTGAGTCAAAGCTTAGCCACACCCCACAACACACTTCCAATGATGTACACATTTTCCCTAGATTTTAGAACATGAATGTTGGTTGATTCCACCTAAAAACGCCCTCTCACTTTTAGGCGTATATTTGAGTTTAAATTCAAATATGAGTCGTGGCTTTCGACTACCTTTACGTATAATTTAAGTCTTGAATATTTTGTTGAAATAACAAAGCAATACTCCTACTCTAGCCACATGCACACATCTAACAAGCAATGTTGAGAGTTCCATGCTCCACCATTTTGTCCAAGTTTTCATTCACTTTGATCAAGCTCATTTATCCCACATTCAAGGATATTTGCCCTCTACTCCATATAAGGAGGTCCTCACTTAATTTGTTTATAAGCTCACTGAGTTGAGCTCTTAGAAAGAGTGCCTCATTCTCCTTATGGAGTCTTCATGCTCAGAGAGCAGTATATGTAAATCATTTCCATTTTACTTCATTCATCATGTTTTTTTATCTTTTGTTCCTTCCTCCATAGCTTGTTGGATGTGTGCATGTGACTAGAGTAGGAGTAGTGCTTAGTTATTTCAACATGGTATCAGTTGTTATTTTTTCTACTGAAATGAAGATGCATGCTGACTCTTGAGTTCTATCGTGGCTTGACTACCTCATCTCCATAGTGGTAGTTGATTGAACATCTTGTGCACCAACACAAATTGGATTGGCTTCTAGTAGCTGGTGGGCTATGTCTTATCTTTCCCCTAGAAAAGTTGCCATTCTTCTATTACATCATTAGCACCTAGAGAAGCAATTTGTGTTGCCAGTGCGCATCTCGTGCAAGTGTTCTTCTCTTTACGAAGCAGCCATCCCTCTAGATCTAAATGTTTTTAGCCCCAATGCTTAGCCAAGCACGTGTGGATTCTACTTCTCTGTATGTGTGTCACACACTCTAGCTTGTTGTTGTGCCACTGCATATTCACACTCTTTGTTTTCAACATCTCTTGAAGCACTAGAATTCACTTCAAAGAGGCAACAAATGTTTATTACGAATTCCTCATATCTTGATGGGTAAGATGTAGCTAGAAGTTGACCTCCGCCAAGGATAGATTTTCTATCTATTTGTGGTAGCCAAAGGGATGGTTGCTTGGGTGACAAATGAAGGTCTTTTCTCTTGCTGGAGATCAACCTTCTCTTCTCTCTACATGAAGTATCCCACTTTTCTTTGCTCTATCTCTCTGAACTCTTTGAGATATTCATCATAATTCATGCACCTTTCTAGTACATAGTAGCTTGTTATACGATGCATTATTCTGATACATTGAAACTTCCTTGGAACTTCAAACACTCTTCTTATGTGAAATTATTGATTTTAAATGCAAGGTTGAGAAACACCTTTATTATGAAGTGAGTGCTTACAAGTGCTTCTTATTGACAAAGATAATGCTTAGCAACAAAGCTAAAATAAAGAATGCAAGAGTAACAAAAAAAATGATGCAATAAGAAAAAAATATGGTCATGATATAAATCATGCTTCAAGATGAAGGATGGGAGTTAAACGAATAATAGGATTAATGCTTATAAGCACTTTTCTTATTGAAGTATGGGAGGGAGGGAGAAATTAAGAGAGTATGAGGCTAAACAACAATGTTGATGAGGAAGATAATAAAAATTGCACTTAAGAAAATGGAACCCTAAAAAGCATAATCTATGCTCTAGTACCATGTTGAAATAACAAAACACTACTCCTCGTCTAGTCACATGCACAGATCTAACATGCTATGGAGGAAGGAACAAAAGATTAAAAAAAAAACATGATGAATGAATTAAAATGGAGCTGAATTACATATAATGCTTTATGAGCATGAAGACTCCATGAGGAGAGTGAGGGAACTCTTGCCAAGATCTTGGCTAAATGGGAAGTGAACTAAGGTCCTCCTTATATGGATTTGAGGGAAAATCTCCTTGCATGTGGGATAACTGAGCTTGCTGAGAGTGAACCAAAACTTGGACAAAATGGTGGAGCATGGAACTCTAAACATATTTAACTCAAGTGGACATTTACAAAAATAAGAAATGTAGAACCCTCTATCCTTATGAATGAACTAAGAATATGTGTATTCATAATCTTGGATATCATAGTCCAATGTAATCCTATGTTATGATTAGGCACTTAGGCTTGCCATATGTACCTATATGTTAGTCGGCCGCAGGATTGGCAACTGTATAACTGAATCTTGTTTCGCATGCGCAAAAAGTTGTTACAAAGACATCCGTAATCTTTATATATAGCAATGTAAAAGAGATGCAGAGTGACGATTCGTGGAATCACCAGGCTGTCTGTCTGGGTGATTGTCGTGGTCGTTATTGTGTGTCGAGTTGGCTAATTTGGAGTACTGTGTCTCATTTTTGTGTTGTATTATCGACACTTGTTCGGGTTGCTGTAGTGTTGCGTGTCTAATTTCTGAGTATTCCGAGTATACTATACGTATCCGTGTCCATTGTCTATCAATCTCTGTTGCGACTGTGAGTTTTATTTACATCCAGTAGGTCATCGAACTGTTGTCTGAGAGAGTCGTTCTGCGGATCTTTGTGGTGATTGTTTTGTTAAGTACGTATATCGGGGTGTCCTTCTTCTTGAATGTTCTCCCAATTGTTGATGAATTCTGCGTAACTATGGTAGTGTTCCTAAAAACGTTGTGCAGGATTGTGTTGTTCTCAGTATTGAGATTTGTACTTGTATGGTGAGATTTGGCTACAGTAATGGTTATCTCCAGTGTGTGTTAGTCTTCAACACTGTACGTTTGAAACTGTTGAATCCTTCTGTGTTTTTGGTTTGTAGGATTATGAGCGCTGTTCGGTGAAGGTTGAACTACTGTTAAATGTTACAGTAGTGTGTATTCGGAAAAAGGGTTTTGAGGTAATTCGGTATTACGATACTGATAGTCTGGTACAATGTGTTCCGTAGACCGTGATAGAGTTAAAATGATGAACCGTAAAGATTGAGAATGAGATACCAATTCTTGATAAAATCTTGAATGTTGGTATATTGTGTGTTGTGACGTAATTTTGGGAAACAAGCATAGGGCCTCTATCTTTACAGACCCCTTCCACTCCCAAGAACCCAATTCTCGTTTAAACGTGCTTCTGACAGTTAGAACAAGCGTTTAACACTGGCGCTATCTGTGGGAAGGTGGCAATAGATCAGATTGTTGCAAAATCGGTTGTAGTAACGCGACTATAGATTGTAAATCGAAAGTAATAGTACGCGATTAGTACAAAAAATCATACATGCCGGTTACTAGATCTGGTGAAACGTATCCGAAGAACCGACAGCCTTGGGTACCTAATTTGCTAAGGACGCCTCCAGGAGGTAGAAGTACAGATAGGTTTAACCCAGTTGTCAAGAAAGTGAAGAACTTTAGTGATTCCGGTCATATTCCGATAGAACGTAATGCATCTCTGGCATATTCCGGTGCGATTTCGGCACAGTCTGTCAAAGATATAGTAACTCCAGAATCTACAGGAACGCAGCATGAAGTTAGTTTAACACCATTAGGTAAAGATTCGAATTTGTTTACGAATAGAAACGTCTTGGCCAAAGAAATCAGTAAAGGAGAAAAAGTAACTTGTATTGGTGAAAAATCGACACCTTCCGATGTTATTCCGGTACACGTTACTGAGAATTCACAATTTTTTGGTGACGGTTTACCATTTCTTGGTGAATCTTCAGTCCAGTCGTCGTTACCAGGAGTAAGCTTCCCTACATTTGACATCAAGAAGGAAGGTAGCTTGTTCGAAACTGAGATTCGAAACATACTAAAGAAGATTATCGAACTAGAAAGTGCACAGGATGACGATACAGATTCTGACGATCCAGATATTCAACCCTGGGATGCAAGAGATAGTCACAATACAACCATCAGCACGATGAACGGGCAACAATAACAACAACAGCAGCAGCATCAGCAACAACAACCATTATTCCCACCCCGGCCGACTCCAACAGGAGTAACGTACACTAAATGTGGTGGATTCCCAGGAGATGACCCAGATGCTCATGTACGCACCTTTGAGATAAGTTACACAGTGCTCAATCATCCACCTGATCCAGTGTCGTCGAGATTTTCTCTCCTCTCTCACTTGTGAAGGCCTACAAAAAACATATTTGGTGAAGGTAGCCGGAATTCCCCGAGAAGTCCAGGATGCATCAAGGATGTCAAAGGAAGCTCACATACAAAGTTTTAAAGAAATCAAGAAAGTCCATGGTAGCGGTCAAAGCTAGTCAAAGTTGGCAAATTAGGGCAAAAATTTCATTATCACCAAATTAGATGAAAATTCATATACTTGTAAAGATTGTCAAAGGCAGTCTATAGCCCCAATTTCAGCAGAAAATGGATTTTGTAGCACATTGATATGCTATGTTCATTTTGTAAAAATGTATTTTTTCTAGTTTGACCCTACAAATTCTTGTATAGAAATTTATGTTAGCCATATGGTTTGGCATGTATAAAGACCATATGTGGCTACATATTTGTATAAAGTTTCAAGGCTATCCGAGCTTCCTAGACACCTTAATGCCACCTTGCAAGCTTCCAAATGTAGTCAAACTTGTACAAGTTAGATTCAGATGGGAGTTTTTTCTGCATATTCCTGAAGGAGATCTTTGGAAACATAGTCCTACAATGTTTCATCTTCATCAAAGACTTTTTGGAGGGTCAAAGAGCACAAAGTCCAGTTTTCAAGGTCACCGCAGTTTTCTAGAATAAGAAAATTAAAGGCTTGAATGTCTGCCACATGTCAAAATATGATTGAACCATGTTGTACGGTCAAGATGAGCTCATATTCAAGGGTGGAGATGCACTAAAGCATAAAGGAAGGAGGATCCACGAATTTTTTCCATAAAAGAAGACCTTTTTTACAATCAAAGATCAATAATGCAGCATTTCTCCAAAAATAGTGGCTTATCTTATCCGAATTGATGTCAGCACTGATCCGACGGTCCAGATCATCCCCAGATCCAATGGTGGAGAATGAGGGCGCCTAAATTTCACTCCTTTACACTAGATTTGATAGAAAGAACAATTCCAAGCCATTGATTTGATTAATCAAATGGTTGTAATCGAAAGTAGTGATCCTAGAGTTGCGAGTTGATTTCTCTAGATCCAAGGGCCCAAATTCATTCAAAAAACTATATAAACCCCCCTCCAAACTCCTAGAGCATCATTGTTAGGCATCCATTAGGCTCATGCTAGCTTACGGTTTCCTTGAGACGATCACCCTCGGTTGAGCGAGTGAGGATCCAAGGTGAGCTAGTATGAGTATAGAACCTAGTTTCAAATTTAAGTTAGAACTCCAATCTAGGATAGGCTCTTGAAACCAGCATCTCTATCTTGGCTCACCCTCGGTGGAGCGTGTGAGTGAGTTAGAGCTGATTTTAATGAGTCTTAGACTTCTTTAGTTAGACGTTACGAGCCTAGACAGACATAGGGTCACTGGAGTGGAACTCACCTTCTTACGTGTGACATTCGGTTGAACTGTCATGGTTTGAGGGTCAGAACCACCTTTGATCAGTAGACTGCTTAGCATGACGTACCACGACGATCTTTTACATGTAACTTAATTCAAATTCTTTTAATTCATGTCACTTGTCACTTGTCTCTTGTCACCTCTCTCAGTCTCTTAAGTATTTTTACATGTCTTCTATTTCTTCTATGTGTGAGAAGGCTCCGCAGTATTGCGTTGAACCAGTGAGGATGTTTCTTTGAGCTTGTGAGTAAAATCCATCATCATAATTCACTTGCATGCATATAATCCATACAAATCCATACATATTTATTAGTTTCTGAAAGTGTATAAGAAGCTCCAATATTGGACCATTCTTCCTTTCGAAACTGATTTATGTGTAAGGATTCCATCTATTCTCATCATGCATACATATCATCCAAAGAAGGCTATACATATGGATTAGAATTAGGAAGTGTTTAAGAAGCTCCTCCAATGGACCATTCTTCCTTCCAAATTTGATTCGTGTGTATGGTTCTCTTTCATTCTTATCATTCATGTCATCAATCTAACTTGCACACCTACATTCCCATTCCCATAATTATTTCAACATATCTCTCTTCTCCATACTCAACATTAATTTCACCTTCACATCTTTAAACCTTCCAACATTCATTAGCTTCATACACCCTGTGTGTGCCACGACCGGACCCGATCCACCCGGATTGCGATCACCTCCACATTTGAACCCGACGTGAAACGCTTCGTGGCATTTGCTTCTGAACTTGTTGGGAGGTTGTGATCCATATCCTTTGTTTCATATTTTTTATCCTCATCATATTATCATCATCAGTTTTGACTGTTGCACTGGATTTCTCACAGTATCGTGCACATCTTCGTCGTGAAGTAAACGCATTTGTGAGAGATCTAGAGCATCGTGCATCAGTTGCTTATTCACATAAGATGGAGGAAGGATTCAAATCCCTTATTGTTGAGAAACAAGGCCAAGGAATAGTCTCTTCTATGTTGAGAGAGAAGGGAAAATTCAATGGCATCAACATTACAATCTACTTAGATTTGTTTGAAGAGCAATCTATGATTTTTGGTCTTCCCGGAGATCTTTTGATATCATTCTTTGAACGAATTGTTGATAGCTCTATCATAAACCGTGTCACTCAATATGATAGTCTTCCTTGGAGTGATTTTAGAAAGGAGATGCTCAAAGAATTCTATCTTGAAGATTATAGCCAACATAATCGAGATGGATTCTTACGATGGGTCAATTCTCCAAAGCCTAGTAGCTCTATTACTCACTTACAAAATGAGTATATTAGACGCTATGAACAACTTCCTGATGAGGATAAGATAACTTTGGAACCTGATCTTGTGATCAATTTTCTTAAGCTTCTTCATCCTGAAACTCGTAGGGAAGTTGAACGGCGATTAGAAGAACCAGATAAGCGCTATGGTCTTACTGACAATTGGCAAAAAGTGCGTAAAGTAGTAGAGGCTATAGCCCATAGACATCAAAGACAATCCATGCTTTATGAGCAAACTAGTCTTCCTCAAGCTAGCCTTCCACAAACTAAGGAGCAAGTTAGAGAACAATCCCATGCTATGCTTTTTGACTCTACTCCTATTCCTCAAATGATGGAGCCTACTCAAGGTTTTAAAGTAGAGCCAAATAAAAGTGTAGTTGAACTATCTCAAGTGGATATTCTCACTAAGCAAATGGAAAGTCTTATTGCTACACAATCCAATTTGGCCAAGAGTATAGATGCTTTACAATCTAATTACACCAAAACTTTCCAAAATCAAATGAATCCAATGACTTTTCAAGAGCCTAATCAACATGTTATAGCTACCAATCAAAATCCACAAGTAGCTCCTACTCAAGCATATCAAGTTCCTCCAATGCATAATCCTCCCATGCATAATCCTTCAATGCAAAATCCTCATCCTCATGTGCAAAATCCTCAAATGTATCAAAACCTATATCCTCAAGCTTCTCAAATAGCTTTTCAAAATCCTCAAAATCAAAATTTTCAAAATCATCAACCGTATAATATGGAAGCTCCTCTTGCACCTCAAGTACCAAATGTTGCTCCCCAAGCTCCTCAAATACATCAATTGCATTTTCAAAATCCTAATTATCCTGTTCAAGCAATACCTTATCAACAAAATCCTCAATTTCAAAATTTCCCACCACAAGTTAATCAAAATCCTCAAAATCAAAATGGTTTTGTGCGTGGCCCTCGTAGGTGTCCTTGGTGTGATTTGTTAGAGCACTTTTTGAGAGATTGTGAATTATTGAAGGCTGCTAAGGAGCAACGACTAGTAATAGACATAGACAAGAAAATCTATGACTATCGATCTAGGCTACCTTTGCAAGGAAATTATGGTAAGGGAGGAATCAAAAAACATTATGAAAATATAACCATAATGGACGTAGGAACTAGAGGAGTGAAACTAGAAGCTCTTGATGAACAACAAGTAGAATCAAGTAAACCCACAAACGAAGGTGATTTTTCCATAGAGGCTTTAGTAAGAGCACGGGATGAGATTAGGAGAATAACGGCTTGGGAGTCACCAATAGAAGATCAATCTCTTATTTCTCACATATCCAATGTAGAAGAAAAACGAAAAAGAGATGAAGCTGAGCCTAGTGAAAGAAGAGTAACACGAAAACAAACCTCAGAGGGAATAGAAACAATCATAAAGCAGGGAGAAACATCACAATCCAAAGATAAAAAACAAGAAGCACAACCCAATGAACAAAAACAAGAGGAGAAACAAAAAGGGAAGAAGACAAAGCAAAGAAAAGCAAAACCAAAGCCTTTGGATAAACAAGAACAATCAAAACAAACTGAAGACCAAACATGAGAACATGAACAAAAACAAGACCCTGAGCAAAAACAAAAGAAACCAAAGAGAAAACCTAAAGCCATCTTGATTTCAGAAATTGAGAGAAAAATAGATCCTATGGATATTTTAGATGACATTTTGCTTAAGAGTCAAGTGACTATGTCTTTAGAACAAGTTTTCTCTATTGCAAAGCCTGTTTTTAAAGATAACTTTATCGGCCTAATTAAAAGGAAGAGGTTTCCACTTAATCTAGATACTGAGATGCAAGATTCTCTAGATCAAGATCAAGCTATGAATGAAGCCTTAAACTTTGATGAATCTGATGAAGAGGACTTTGATGATGATGAAGTAAATGTTAATAAAAATTTCTTAGGACCTATTCAACCTGACCATGAAAATCATGAAAACAATCTTGAAAGCCACTTTAAAAGAACATTTTGGTCTAGAGGTACATCAGAGATGCATGTTAAAATAGGAAATGATAAGAACACTATCATTGTAAATGCATTAGTAGATTACGGCTCTGAAATCAATGTGATTTCAAGAGAAGTCTATGATAAGTGGCCCATAGATAAAGATTGTGGATGGCGTATGAGAACTGCAGATAATGGTGTAGGTACCCTGTATGGAGCTTGTGCTAGTGTGCCCATATCCATAGGAGGAATCACAGAAGAATTTCACTTTTTTATTCAAGATAATTGCTCCTATGAAGTTCTCTTAGGTCAACCCTTTATTTGTGAGAGTCGTATGGAAACTAAAGCCATGGATGATGGGTCTACCTATGCTAGATTCAAGTCTAAGGATGGAATGCAATCACTTCAAGTCATGATAGTAGGAGTGAATCATCCTAGGAATTGATTGTCAATTAGAAAGAAACCTATTGTTACTCAGGATCATGAGCATGCTTGTAGTGATTGTGCACCTCGATTCATGTTTGGAGCTACATATGATCAAAATTTCGGATAGAATCCATTGTTGAGCGGGACAACAGTGGATATTGGTTTGACATCTCGCAGCCAACCAACCTGTTCAATAGCTTGTCACTTTGTTTTCCACATTCTAGATTAGATTTTCTTCATAAGAGTCAATTGTCCAAGTCTTTTATCCAAAAAACCCAAAAAAATTATAAAAACAACAAAATCATGGAACATGATGAGAACATTGAGCATGTGATTGAAACATCTCATTGTTTCTCTACTCTTGAGGAGTTAGAGTTATGTCTTCAACAAAATTCTAATTCCCATATTATTCTTCTTTCTTCCCTTGATGAGTATGCTCTAATCCAAGAGTATGCTCTCAATGTTGACAAGTGCTCAAAATTTAACCAAACACATGATGCCTTAGTTGAAACAAAGTACAAAACTGTAGACAAAAAAATCAAACCAATAGCTCAACCATTACCTCAAGGAAGTAATAAAAAAATCATTGATGTGAAAAATGATCCAACTCTTCGGGATAAGAAAAACATAGGACATACATTCACGGATGAGACAATCAAACAAGTGAAAATTGGTAGAGATGATGACTTTCTTTTGCCAGCAGAGAGAGATAAATTTGAGGGAGTCATACGTAGCCATGGAAAAGCCTTTACTATGTATCCTCATGCGATTGGTTGTGTAGATCCTAAGCTAGTTGCACCCATGATAATCTTTACTATTCCACATATTCCATGGAATCTTCGTCCTATACCTGTTCCAAAGGCTCACTTACCTGAGCTAATGAAACTACTTAAGGAGAAGATAAACATGAGAATTTTAGAGCCATCTTTTGCACCTTACTCAAACAGATGGTTCACTGTGCCTAAAAAGAATGGGAAACTATGTTTTATTCAAGATCTCCAACCCGTCAATAAAGTCACCATAAGGAATGTAGGAATAGGACCCATTGTAGATGAGTTTGCTGAATCATTTTCAGGACATTCTATCTATTCAATGGGTGATCTATATTCTGGATATGACCAATTCCAATTAGCAATTGATAGTCGTGACATAACCACAATGAAAACTCCTTTAGGCTTAGTGTGAATGTGTACTTTACCTCAAGGAGCGACTAATTCTGTGGCTCATATGATGAGTGCTATGAATATGGTCTTACATGACTTTATCCCTCATATAACTATGCCATTCATTGATGATATTCCAATTAAAGGGAGTGAGGAACGTGTAAAGGACATTACTTTAGATTCATCGGGATGTCGTAAATTTTTTCTTGACCATATCTCTGATTGTGAAAGAATATTTCAACGATTTGAAGAGGTAGGTCTCACATTTTCCATAGAGAAATCTGTTTTTGGTGTCAACGAGGTACTTATTGTTGGACATTTATGTGGCCATTATGGTCGAAAGCCATACCCACAAAAAGTTGATGCCATTAGCAAGATTTCTGAAACATGTAACAACGTGAGTGAGGTACGTAGATTTCTTGGTGCTTGCATCTTTTATGTTATTTGGATCCCTCACTTTGCTCATGTTGCTGATTGTCTTTATGACTTGTTGAGGAAGAAACAAAAATTTATTTGGACTGACAAACACACTCAAGCTATGCGTAAATTGAAGAAATTATTGCTTAAAGCTCCCATCCTTAAGCGTGTAGACTATTCTGCTAACAAACCTATTATATTGACTGTTGATACTAGTCCTATTGGTATAGGTTGGGTCATAAGTCAAGATGATAGTGAAGGGAATAGATATGCAATTAGGTTTGGTGCCAAAATTCTACATGAAACACAACGAAAATATCCACAAATCAAACGAGAACTATGGGGTATGGTAACAGCTTTGAAAACAGACAAAGAATATTTCATTGGTGCAAATGTCAAAGTTGAGACTGATTGTTTGCCTCTCATTGGAATGATAGCCAATTGTTCATCTCCTGATATAGCCATGCTTAGATGGATCTCATATATTAAGTTCATAAATCCTGAGTTAGTTCATATTTCAGGTAAGTCAAACTCAGTTGCTAATATGTTATCGAGAGCTAGATTTGATGATGATCTTGAAAGTGATCTAATAAAGAATGTGAATTTAGTTGACTATGTTCCACATATATATGAGTATGAGAAATTTCATGAGTCTGAGTACAAAGATGAATGGAGAGACATAGGAAAGTATCTCAGTACACTACAACCATTACCTAGCTGGACTACGAATAGATTCCGTAACATTAGGAAACGAGCTTATAACTTTTTCCTATGTAATGGTTATCTTTGGAGACATGCTAAGGGTAAGGTTAAGAATCCACAACGAGTCCTGGGAAAACGAGGTCTTCAATTGCAAGTAATGAAGGAAATGCATGAGACATTATGGGCCGGTCATAAAGGATTTTTTGGAACATATGAAAAAATTAGAAGTACCTATTATTGGCCTAGGATGTATGTTGACATTAGTAGCTATGTTTCTACATGTTCTACTTGTCAACTTCATTCATCAGTCAAACATAGAGATCCGTTGCATCCTACTTATCCACCTTGTATTCACTACAAGTGGGTAGTAGATCTTGTAACTATGCCTAAAGGTATCGACAAAATGCGTTACATTGTACTTGCAAGAGAAGACTTAACTAATCATGTAGAGGGACGTGCACTACGATCTAAGACCACTTACAATGTTTGCAAATTCTTGCTTGAAGATGTCATAAGTCGCTTTGGGTACATAGAGAAAGTAGTTGCCGATCGTGGAGAGTTAAATGCGAGAGAAGCTAAAGAGTTCTTTGAGCGTCACGGTATTCGTTTGTCTCTCACTACTGCATATAACCCAGAGGCCAATGGTAAAATAGAGAGAGGACATCCACCTATTGTGAAAGCCATATCTAAAGCATGTAATGGTGACATCAAACAATGGCCTAAATTCTTACCTTTTGCACTTTGGGCAGATAGAATGACATGCACACGTACTACTGGATATATGCCTGCTGAACTCATGTACTGTCAAAAACCATTGTTTCCAATTCAGTCTCATATTTCTGCATGGTCAAATTTTCCTTGGTCTGAAAACATGTCTACTGATGATTTTTTGAGTTTGCGTATTAAACAGTTAGAACAAGGTAAATTAAGACTTGATGATGCTGTTGAAAAATTAAGAGAATCTAGAATGAAGAACAAGCATTATTTTTGATAAAACTCATCGATTGCGTCCTAAGCCAATTGAAGTAGGAGATTGGGTGCTCATTTATGATAGTACATTTGACTCTCAATATGATGCACGCAAAAAGCTCACTCAACGGTGGTTTGGGCCATACATAGTATCAAAAGTCAACAACAATGGTACGTATGCTCTTTGTGAATTAAATGGTGTTGCACTAAAAACTTTGATTGCAGGTAAAAGGATAAAGTTATTCAAGAAGCGTGATAATGACGAGTACATTTTGGATGAGGACATTGAAGAAGATGACAACAATGAGGCCGATTCATAAACAGGAGTATCCATGTTATAAATATATATATATATATATCATTAATTTTCAAGTTCATGTTGCTTTGTTTTTTTTCAAGTTCATTCTATTTTTTTTCCATGCTTGTTTCATGCATGTTTTTTTTCAGTCTTTGCATTGCATTGCATATCCACATCACTTGAGTCAAAAAAGGGCAAATGATGATTTCTCTACTTGTGTAAAATTGTATCTTAAGTAGTAACTTATCTACTAAGAAATTGATTATAATCTAGGATTGTGGAAAGATAGGGCATGTAGATTTGGAGGTTTATTTTGGTGACATGACTTTCATATATAAACATGCATATGTATCCAGTATCGAAAGCATAATTGTTGAAATCCTAGCTCCTGCTATCGCATGTTTCTACATCCTTAGTCCATCTCACAGCACTTGTATCGGAGTTTAAACGACTGTTCTCCGCCATCAAAAATGGTTGTACCTTGTATCGGGGTTTAATTTTTCCCCTTCATCAAAAAAAAAAAGAAAAAAAAAAGAAAAAATTGCTACATGTTACCAAGAAGTTTACACTTTCTTCCACCCCAAAAAAGTGATCGTAACCATAAAGTTGCCGAATCATCATCATCAAAAAAAAAAAAAAAAGAGCAAGCCAAAGAAGGATAAAGAGGCATGCTATATAGGCAGATTTATGCATTAGTGGAGTTTAGTTAGATTTCCTTGCATGTTATTAGAGAAAGAGCATATTCATATTTATGTAGGAAAGGAGTTGATCTAAAATAAGCTAAAGATGAAAGATGTCTCTTGAAAATCCTAAATCTTTGTTTATAATCATATTTAAGGTAGATTGCTTTATGAAAAAGGTACAAAATTTTCTTCAAGATGAGAGGAGCTGATGCTTAAAACGACTCAATACATCCACTTCCACTTCATATTGATGCTTGTTTTTTTTCTTTCTTGTTGCCAATGTTGCTTGTTCATTTGCACACATGTTGCCTATTTGTTCATGCATATTCATGTTGCGTGTTTCAATTCTTTCCTTCATGCAAATTTTGCTTCATGTCACGTTACCTACTTATTCATGCATATAATCAATTTTCCTTCCATGTTTCTTATGTTGCCTATAAAAGAATTTGATGCCTGGAACATTTTGTTTTTCATAGATGCTAGAGTGGCGCTTCCGGAGGAATCGCAGGTTTAGTGGGGGCGAATGTCGTCGAGATTTTCTCTCCTCTCTTACTTGTGAAGGCCTACAAAAAACATATTTGGTGAAGGTAGCCGGAATTCCCCGAGAAGTCCAGGATGCATCAAGGATGTCAAAGGAAGCTCACATACAAAGTTTTAAAGAAATCAAGAAAGTCCATGGTAGCGGTCAAAGCTGGTCAAAGTTGGCAAATTAGGGCAAAAATTTCATTATCACCAAATTAGATGAAAATTCATATACTTGTAAAGATTGTCAAAGGCAGTCTATAGCCCCAATTTCAGCAGAAAATGGATTTTGTAGCACATTGATATGCTATGTTCATTTTGTAAAAATGTATTTTTTCTAGTTTGACCCTACAAATTCTTGTATAGAAATTTATGTTAGCCATATGGTTTGGCATGTATAAAGACCATATGTGGCTACATATTTGTATAAAGTTTCAAGGCTATCCGAGCTTCCTAGACACCTTAATGCCACCTTGCAAGCTTCCAAATGTAGTCAAACTTGTACAAGTTAGATTCAGATGGGAGTTTTTTCTGCATATTCCTGAAGGAGATCTTTGGAAACATAGTCCTACAATGTTTCATCTTCATCAAAGACTTTTTGGAGGGTCAAAGAGCACAAAGTCCAGTTTTCAAGGTCACCGTAGTTTTCTAGAATAAGAAAATTGAAGGCTTGAATGTCTGCCACATGTCAAAATATGATTGAACCATGTTGTACGGTCAAGATGAGCTCATATTCAAGGGTGGAGATGCACTAAAGCATAAAGGAAGGAGGATCCACGAATTTTTTCCATAAAAGAAGACCTTTTTTACAATCAAAGATCAATAATGCAGCATTTCTCCAAAAATAGTCGCTTATCTTATCGGAATTGATGTCAGCACTGATCCGACGGTCCAGATCATCCCCAGATCCAATGGTGGAGAATGAGGGCGCCTAAATTTCACTCCTTTACACTAGATTTGATAGAAAGAACAATTCCAAGCCATTGATTTGATTAATCAAATGGTTGTAATCGAAAGTAGTGATCCTAGAGTTGAGAGTTGATTTCTCTAGATCCAAGGGCCCAAATTCATTCAAAAAACTATATAAACCCCCCTCCAAACTCCTAGAGCATCATTGTTAGGCATCCATAGGGCTCATGCTAGCTTACGGTTTCCTTGAGACGATCACCCTCGGTTGAGCGAGTGAGGATCCAAGGTGAGCTAGTATGAGTATAGAACCTAGTTTCAAATTTAAGTTAGAACTCCAATCTAGGATAGGCTCTTGAAACCAGCATCTCTATCTTGACTCACCCTCGGTGGAGCGTGTGAGTGAGTTAGAGCTGATTTTAATGAGTCTTAGACTTCTTTAGTTAGACGTTACGAGCCTAGACAGACATAGGGTCACTGGAGTGGAACTCACCTTCTTACGTGTGACATTCGGTTGAACTGTCATGGTTTGAGGGTCGGAACCACCTTTGATCAGTTAGACTGCTTAGCATGACGTACCACGACGATCTTTTACATGTAACTTAATTCAAATTCTTTTAATTCATGTCACTTGTCACTTGTCTCTTGTCACCTCTCTCAGTCTCTTAAGTATTTTTACATGTCTTCTATTTCTTCTATGTGTGAGAAGGCTCCGCAGTATTGCGTTGAACCAGTGAGGATGTTTCTTTGAGCTTGTGAGTAAAATCCATCATCATAATTCACTTGCATGCATATAATCCATACAAATCCATACATATTTATTAGTTTCTGAAAGTGTATAAGAAGCTCCAATATTGGACCATTCTTCCTTTCGAAACTGATTTATGTGTAAGGATTCCATCTATTCTCATCATGCATACATATCATCCAAAGAAGGCTATACATATGGATTAGAATTAGGAAGTGTTTAAGAAGCTCCTCCAATGGACCATTCTTCCTTCCAAATTTGATTCGTGTGTATGGTTCTCTTTCATTCTTATCATTCATGTCATCAATCTAACTTGCACACCTACATTCCCATTCCCATAATTATTTCAACATCTCTCTCTTCTCCATACTCAACATTAATTTCACCTTCACATCTTTAAACCTTCCAACATTCATTAGCTTCATACACCCTGTGTGTGCCACGACCGGACCCGATCCACCCGGATTGCGATCACCTCCACACCGGCGTATAAGGCTATTGTCTTCCAGTCGACATTGGTTAACGAAGCAGCTAGATGGCTTACAGAATATGATATTAACCACTTTGGCACCTATGAAGCAGTAAGGGATGCATTTTTGCAGAGATTCAGGCTAAAGAAGAATCCAGCTGAAATTTTCGACTACCTGCAAAACAATAGACAGAAGGTAAATCAAACAGTGCAGGAATACGCCACTCTATTCAGGACTCATTTGAGGCAGTTACCACTAGCACATACCAACCTACCGGATGACGTTATCACTCAATGGTTTATCAATGGATTGACTCCGCAACTTAAACAGATTATGATCATACGCTGTGTAGGAGCTATGACGCTAGACGCAGTGATTGCAATGGCTTTGCAGCTGGAAAACAAGGTTGGAGGATTTACAAAAGACTTGGAATGGTTAAAGGCAAATAGAAATGTTGCAGAAGACCCGACCAGACAAATGTTTTGCACCACATGCAAGAATGCAGGGCACACTAGTGCCACTTTTGCACTTAATCAGTTGTTTTGCGCTATCTGCAACACGACCGGACATAATACCGAAAACTGTGCATACAACGCCAAAGTGCAGGGAACCACAACTGTCAATGCTATTATACAAGAACCAAGACAGCCAGCCAATCATTATGTACCTCCGCAAATGAGAAACAACTAGCAACAAGGCTATCGAAATTATAGAGGATAGAGAAATAATAACTACAATGCAAATCGCTGGCAGGCCGGACCAGCACAGGAAAATCCCAATTTGCCACCACCACGCTGCCATTTTTGTGGTGAATTTAGTCACATTAGAAGATTTTGTAAGGATGCAGCTGAGTATGATCAGAGGAAGAAAGAACGACAAAACGCGATGACTAATATGGTACAAATCACAAAAGTAGAAACGCAGGCTGCAGTAATTCAGACCCGATCCGGTAAGCAATTGCAACCAGCAGCAGAAGTCTTTGAACCAGGCATACGTGAACAACAAAGGATGTATGATAAGGCAAGTCAATGGACCACTGCCGAACCTCCAGTGTTTGCAGATCCTATTCCGGTGACCCAGGCTCCGCTAACTAAGGAAGGAACACAAAAACAAGATTCTAATTCAGTAGCAGGCACATCATCTTCAGCAGATACATCCTCTTCAGCCGGTGCATCATCTTCAGAATCCGTGGAAAGCACAATTCAATCACATAAGGCCTGGGAGATTTTATCCAAAGCGTCCATTACTCTTCCCCTTGGCCAATTACTTGCACTAGTACTAGGAGTTCGACAACAATTCGAGCAACAGTTTAGTCCTGAGTCTGCCTGTATTCCAACAACAGCCACAATGCAACCGGAACCTGATTCTACGGTCGATCATTCGGTTCCTTTAATTACGGTATGGTATAAAAATCATAAAATTACATAGGTACTAATTGATGGAGGATCTGGTGTCAACATTGCTACTGATGTGCTATGTAAAAAGTTAGGATGGACCGAAATTGAACCAGTTCAGTTCTTTGTTAGAATGGCTGACCAGTTAAGAGTCCATCCAGTAGGACTTGTCCGAAACGTGCCAATCACTTTGTAGGGTATAACATTTAAGATGACCTTTGTCGTCCTAGAACTACCAGAATCCACCCTTGATTATAATCTTCTTTTTGGCCGTCCTTGGCTGAAGCAAACCAAGGTCATACAAGATTGGTCTGCACAGGAACTCACTTTCAAATATAATAATCGTAAATATGTTGTAAAACTAGATGCCATACAGCCTTGCGAGTTGCATGCTAGACCGTATTTTGTAGAACCAGTTCATATGTTAGATGGGTTGTCAGATGATGAAGAAGAAGAGTTTCTGAAAAATAACATTGACTTAATCTCCCTAGGAACTGTTGATCTACAATCTGTTGTAGATAATTGGAATCCCGCAGTTTGTACGGTGATGCTTGTAACAGAAGAAGATACCACTGCTATAGATGACGCTGATCTACAACAACTTTTGAAGTCAATTGACGATATAGAGAAACCTCAACAATTTTATGTTCCAGAGGATCAGTTGATCACCTATAATTTAGGGGATGAAGCAAATCCACGTCCTGTTAAAATAAAGGAAAGCCTACCGGAAGTATTTCAAGCAGACTTAATCTAGCTACTCCGAGAATTCTCTGACGTCTTTGCATGGGATTACAAAGATATGAAAGGTTCGGACCCGCGCATTTATCAACACAAGGTCATGCTAAAGCCGGAAGCAAAACCAATCAAGCAACCCAGCTACCGGATGAATCCGAACTATGCATCACAGGTAAAAGTAGAGCTTGATAGGCTACTCAAAGTCGGATTCATCGTACCAGTAGAGCATGCTGAATGGATCTCACCAATTGTTATTGTTCCTAAAAAGAATAAGCAACTGTGAATTTGTGTCAACTATCGGAAACTGAACGCAGCTACGGTGCCTGATCCATTTCCGCTACCTTTTCTAGACATGATGCTTGATAGAGTAGTAGGACATGAAATGTATTCATTTTTAGATGGATACAGTGGGTATAATCAAGTTAGAATGGCTGAACAAGATATACCAAAGACCGCTTCTATTACCCATTGGGGTGTTTTCGCTTGTACCGTAATGTGGTTTTCGCTTGTACCGTAATGTGGTTTGGATTAAGAAATGCCCCAAGTACTTTTCAGAGGTGTATGTAGGAAATATTCTCCCCTTACCTTACCTCGTTTATGCAAGTTTATCTTGATGATTTTTTGTTATTTGGAAAAATGGTAGCACACTTGTTCCATTTACGGTGCTGCTTTGAGAAGTGCAGAGAATACAGACTCTGTTTGAACCCAAACAAATCCTTGTTTGCGGTTTCCTGTGGAAGACTACTTGGACACATCGTATCTGCACAAGGTATACAGGTGGATCTAGATAAAATTACAGCTGTGTTAGAAGCACCTGTGCCCACTACACCTAAGGAAGTGATGCGCTTCATGGGCCAAGTAAGATGGCATGGTCGGCACTTACGGTGGCTTGCTCATTTGGCAATACCACTGAACAAGTTAATAACCAAGACTCCTCGACAATTTGAATGGACTCAGGAATGTCAAATTGCTTTTGATCGTCTAAAGGGATTACTAATACAGGTTCCAATCCTACAGCCTCCTGACTGGGATCGTCCATTTCATATATTTGTTGATGCTTCAGATATAGCAATTGGAAGCGTTCTAATGCAACACACCGATAAGTGGTTTCGGCCTGTGTACTATGCCAGCCGAAGGCTTGCTCCTACTGAGAAGAATTACTCTATAACTGAAAGGGAATGTTTGGGTTTAGTATACTCTGTCAAGAAATTCAGGCATTATTTACTTGGCCGCAAATTTACTTTTCATGTAGATCATGCTGCACTTGTCTGTCTAGTTCGGCAACAACATTTAGGTGGTCGATTAGCGCGATGGGTTCTACTTTTACAAGAATTTGATTACGAAGTTATTCATTGGCCAGGCAGCTCACATGCCTTAGCAGATTTCCTTTGTCGTTTAGATTCCGGTGAAGCTCTGGTCGGTGTAGATGACACAACACCATCAATTTATGTTTTTGAACCAACCAATGATGAAATTGCAGACCCACCTATGCCATCTACATATTATGATCAGATATTGACATTCCTTACTAATGGATGCCTCCCGACTACAACATCTCTTGCAATACGTAGGAAGATTGTAGTTTTTAGTCGCCGATTTCCATTAATTGCTGGGGAGCTATACTATATGGATCACACTGGAATCTCTCCTCACGAAGTTGATTCAGTTACTACTTTGGCTCACTCAATTCCTTCCGGTGGCCATTTTGCTGCAGATTTAACACACCGAAAAATTCTTCAGAGCGGACTTTGGTGGCCTACTATGTATAGGGATGTATTGCACTTTGTCAAAAAATGTGATAATTGTTAGAGGTCTGGACAGCCCCTACAATGTCATTTTTTCCCTCTACAACCTATCTTGCCATTAGAACCTTTTCAAAAGTGGGGTCTAGACTTTATCGGACCTATTACACCGCCAGCAATACTCAGCAATAATCGTTATATTCTAACCTGTACAGACTATGCAACCAGATGGGCAGAAGCATGGGCTTTAAAATTTGCCACAGCTGTTTCGGTGGCAAAGTGTCTAATGAAAGATGTCTTTCCGCGTTTTGGCTTACCTCTAGAGCTTGTTACAGATTAGGGCACTCATTTTGTTAACAATCTAATGAAAGTACTCGCACATTCTTGTCAGATCACGCATAAATTCAGCTCACCATATTATCCTCGTGCAAATGGTTTGGCTGAGAGTACAAACAAGACCCTGCTGAATATGCTTCAAAAACTGATTCTGGAAGCACCAAAAAGATGGGATCAACTGTTACCTGCAGTCTTATGGGCATACAGGACTACCTATAAGGTAGCAACAGGTCTAACACCCTTCAAACTAGCTTATGGATTGGAAGCCATAGCACCCATGGAAATTATTGTGCCAAGCTTACGTGTGGCTCTCACTCAGAAATTATTACCAAAAGATTCTTTATCATTTCGGCTAGATACACTCAGAGAACTGGATGAGCACCGATGGCAAAGGGAAGTACAGCTAAGACAAGCTCGAACACATGATCGCTATCTAAAAACCCCAGTTTTTACGGTGGGACACCTTGTACTATTTTACAATGCAAAGTCGAATTGCTATGCTGGAAAATCCAAGTTACGATGGTTTGGCCCCTACCGGATTTCTGAACAAGTGGGCCCTACAACATTTCGGTTGACTACTTTGACCGGAAATCCCCTTCCGAAAGTCGTCAACGGTTCGAAGCTACGTCCGTATCAACAAACATCTAACCCGCACTGAAATGTTTCGCGGTTGGTCGCGTCTTTTGGCGTTCTCTTTTCTTTCTTTTTGTTTTTCTTTATTTCCTTTTGTTTTTGCGCACTTAAAATAATAAGTATGTAAATATCCGCGTTTTGATACCTAATTATGTCAACAGCCACCTTGCCCTTTCCAGCTACTCATACATGCACACCGAAGTTAAGAAGTTATCATCTCAACTACGAATGATGATTAGTGATTTTGATTGCTCTCCACTACAGCGCATCTACTTGACCTTCTCCGTTTCGCCGAAAATCGCTATTGTATTTGCGTGATTTGTGTGAGTCTGTAAACCCTGTGCTTCATGTCTTGTGCTTGCGTTTTCTATGTGTGCCATGGAAGCTTTGGCAAACTATGTCGCTTTCCGTGATGGACTCCATGCCGAGGTAGGAGAGTTCCTGCGCATCCGTGGGTTATCCAATTTCGCTGAACTGCCGTGGCATTCAGTGGAATCCCACCTGTTCTTTGCTCAAATAATAGCCGCTATCGCTAAAACTCCTGCCAACGAGCAAAGTTGGTCGATCATCTCCCTACCATCCCGATATGTAATCACCTTCCAGGCTTTTGCTGAGGCGTTTAAACTCCCTCAGCAAGGTCGGGGAAATGGCCTGAATCTAGCAATTGCCACCATGAATCGATTGTCTCCTAGGAGTTCATCTAACAAATAGGCCATCCTCTGCCAACCGGAACCTGAGAGATCTGCACTACAATTCCTTGTAGCCATTCTTAACCTCCAGAAGCGAACGTATGGCATCTCTAGGCTTTTCTACTCCGCTATTGACTTAGCTGCTCGAGAACCCTCAATTCTGCATCCTACTTCTTCCACCGCATTCACAAAGAATGTGTTTCCATCATCAAATAGGTAAACAAGGGAGGAATGCCAAGGTCCAGACTGCCGCACATCATTTCTTTCCTTTTTCCGGCCATACTTGCAGCACAACCACCACCCAGAGGCCCGGTCCTGCACCATGAAGAGTCAGCCCAATTATTGGAAGATGATGAAGAAGACGAAGAGGAACTCAATCAACTCTTCCGCCGGAAGAGAATTAGAATCAGTTCATCAGAAAGTGAAGCACACGGTTCAGTCGAAGGAAATAATGAAGATGACAAAGAAGAAGAAAAACAAGACGAAGAAACCTTCCATGACACCACAACATCTATGCAGCACGAATCATCCGCACAGTCCTCGTCAGAAGCGCAACACGAACAGGAGGATCACACCGACTCTAACACAAGCTTGTCACAAGAAGCATCTCAGCAGCAATCTGAGCAGGAACAGCAAGGAGATGAGGAACAAATCGTTAAAGAAGTTTTCGAAGAGTTACTAAAAGCAGTCGAGTCCACAGCTGCTAACACCATCGACACTGCACAACATACCATAGAACAGGTAACAGAACCTAATCTTACCCTTCCCATTCCTCCGTCGGAACTGCCACTCAACCCCATCCTTCCTATTCCACCCTGTTGGGAACATTTGTTTTATGTAGGGTACAAGTTTCAAATTATGTAAATACCTTTGGGAAGTCTTCAAATACTTCAAAAAGGCTCATATTATTCATAAAATATAGCCAAAATACCACGTGATTTCTAGAACATGGTGAGTCAAATTAGAGAGTCACAAGGGAGCTGCAGTGGTGTCCTAGTGGAAGGTCGATGTGGCTAGTTCTCAAAGTCCATCAATACTTTGCTTATTTGAGCACTTGAGTCATGTACTACCTCCACCCAAGTGTCTACCATAAATTTAGATTTATTAGGAAGGTTTTAGATTAGTTTCCCATGCTATAAAAAGAGGAGAAAAGTCGTGATCTTGTGGGATGTCCAAGAGAGTCATATGTGTATCTCTATGCTGATGTAGTTTTGTATGCAGAGATTGCAGAGCTCATATATCCCTCATTATATATCCAAAGTACATGTTTGATAGCTCATTTGAAAGCTTGTACTGTCTACTTTCTTCCTGTAAATTTTCATAATCATTGGATTTGTGAGCTGAGAGTAGTACTCTCTACAAGTAGTGTGTGTTCTCTGGTTTTACCCCCTACTGAAGGTCTCCATTAAACCTCAAACTTGCAGAGGTCATATCTCCTTGTGTATGTATTCAAATCATGTGTTTTTTGGCTTGTTAGAAAGCTCTCAAAGTTTACATGTATTGACGAAAGTTTAAGATTCATTGGAGTTGTGAGTTAAGAGCAGTAGTCTCTGCAAGTGATGTGTGTCCTCGGGTTCATCTCTGTTTCAAGGTCTCCATTAAAGCTGCATATTGCAGAGGTCATAGATCATTGTGTATTTATCCATTTGAGGTGTTCTATAGTTTGTTGGAAAGCTGTTAGAGTCTAGTTTATGTGTGTGAAACAGTTTTGGAAAATTCTAAGTGAGTAAAGAGCAATTTGCTCTGCCAGAAAACTGGTCTGTGCATACAAGTTTGTGAAAAAGTCAACTAGGTCCTGTTGGGTTTCACCTACTTCTAGCTGTACTTTGGAGATCAATAAACTCCAACATTGGTATCAGATCAAGTATTTGGAGGCTTGGAGAAGGTTATCATACCTTGATTAAGAATTTGAAGCTATCAAAGAAGCAGTTCATCATCAACACTACACAAAGGTAGAAGAAGATCGCAAGGAGGCATCTCAAGCAACATCCAAGCAAAGAAAGGTGCACATACCTCATTTACAAGGTAAATATTATATTTCTTCTCATCACACACATTGGAAAGAAGGCTTAAAGGAGGAAGATTAGCATTTGTATTATGGGAGACCAACATGCACAAATAGAGAAGCTTGATAAGACCAATTATCAAGCATGGAAGTTTAGAATCACAGCATACTTGCAAGGTAGAGGCTTGTATGGTTTGATTGACGGCACAGATATCAAACCCACATTACCAGAGGACCCAAATCAGCAACAATTGAGGGAGTTTAAACTTTGGAATGAGAGAGACAAAAGGGTTATATTCATTTTATCACAAAATATTCAAGATTCAATGGTAGGACACATACAAGATCTAGACACAAGTAGAGATGTTTGGCTTGCATTGGAAAGGTTGTATGCTACAGGTACAAGAGCAAGGAAGATTCAACTCAAAAATGAGTTGAATAACATAAAGAAAGATACAAGGACATTGGTCAATGATTACATATTGAAAGTTAAAGAGATTGCAGATCAACTAGGATCAATTCAAGCTCATGTGGAGGACGACGACTTGGTTGCACATACTCTCAACGGACTCAAAGATGATGAGAGATGGAAACCCTTCATTACTTGATTTTATGTCAGAGGAGAATTACCAGATTTTGATCAACTTATTGCCCTCATGGTCACGGAGGAGATGAATCTAAATGGTTCTACTTCAAATCAAAAAGGATCTCAAGGACAAGCTCTTTATGTAGGATCATCAAGAGGGTGGAAACAGAGGTAGAAGAGGTTCAAATAGAGGTCAAGGAAGAAGGAGCAATGATCAAGGGACTTCAAGTGGCTTCTTCAACACAAGAGGAAGAGGAAGATCATGTGCTAGAGGTACGAGAGGCTACTACAACTACAATCAAAGACAAAGGAGTGAAGATAAGAACAATTGCTATATATGTGGAAGGTATGGACACTATGCCAAAGATTGTTATCAAAATGAAAATAATCAAGGTGGTAATCGAAGAGGAGGCTATTCAAGAAGAGGTAAACAACAAGGAAATTATGCAGTTGAAGGTAAAAGTGATGATTATGATTCTCTTCTTATGATGAATGTAGAAACTAAGATGAATTGCAATAGCGATGTATGGTATGTAGATAGTGGCTGTTCTAATCACATGTCTCATGATGCTTCATGGTTTTCTAATATGCATAATCCGTAAAGGTCATGTTGAAACAGGAGATGATACAACACATAAGATTATGCAAGTTGGAGATGTCGTTATGCAGGATAAGACAATACAAATTGCTTGAAGGATGTACTTTATGTGCCAACGATCACTAAGAATTTGATGTCAGTTGGTCAAATGGTAGAAAAAGGTTTGCAAATAAGATTTAATCATGCACGTTGCTTCATTGAGGATCCAAAGCAAAGGAGGTTAATTGCTAGAGGTCAAAAACAAGGTAGATTGTTTACATTCAAGGTTAAAGGAGCTATCAAAGAAGAGGATTGTTGAAGGATTACCTGATCTTACTAAGCAACATATGGTGCATCTTTGTGAAGCATGTCAAATGGGTAAGCAGAATAGACAACCTTTCAAGCATTCAAGCTATGTAAGTGATGGTTTGCTAGATCTCATACACACAGATGTGTGGGGACCTACTAAAGAGGCATCCTTGGTTGGTAATAAGTACTATGTATCATTCATTGATGATCATAGTAGAATGACATTTGTGTATTTCATTAAACATAAGAGTGAGGTCTTTGATTGTTTCAAGAAGTTCAAATCATATATCGAAAAGCAAACAGGAAGGTATATTAAGAAGCTAAGATCTAATGGAGGGGGAGAGTATTGCTCTCAAGCTTTTACTGATTTTTTGTATGATGAAGGTATCAAAACAGAAGTTACATGCAGGTATACTCCACAACAAAATGGAGTCGCAGAAAGAAGAAACAGAATCATAGCAGAAGCATCTAGAAGCATGCTTAATGATATGTGTTTGCCTAATTATTTTTGGGTTGAAGCTATTAGCACAAGTGTTTACATTATGAATAGAGTTCCGACTGCTGGAGTTCATCATTTGACACCATATGAGGTATGGCATGGAAGGAAACCAAGTGTAAGTCATTTGAAAGTATTTGGTTGTGTATGTTATGTACATGTACCTAGTGAGGTGAGATCTAAACTTGATGCGAAATAAAAAAAATGTATATTTATTGGTTATGCAGATACTCAAAAAGGATATAGATGCTATAATCCTCATACCAATAAGGTTGTTGTGTCAAGAGATGTAAACTTTGATGAATCACTTTCATGGTATGTAGATAAGAATTGTTTGCAGGTCATGGATGAAAATGAAGAAGGTGTGGTTGAAGGAGATGAATGCATAGTTCAGCCATCAGGAAGTTTAAATGATGAAAGGAGTGGTTTGGATGAAGAAAGAGGATCACCTTTCAATGGAAGATTAAGGCAAGATTCACCTCCAAGTGTTAAAAGTAAAGGTAAACTCAAACTTGTTGAAGTTAATGATGAAGGAGAGGAAATTAGTGATGTATGTGAGTATGGAGAATCATCAAAGGTTCCTAATAAGAAAGGAAGAGCATCTACATTGGAGGTGAGAAGAACTTCAAGAGTGAGTAAGCAACCTCAAAGGTATACTTATGAATCTTTTATGAATACTCATTATGCTTTTATGACAAAAGTTGAGCAGGAAAATGAACCCACATGTTATGATGAGGCAAAAGGAGATGAAAAGTGGGAGAAAGCAATGAGAGAAGAAATGGAAGCACTACAGGATAACAAGACTTGGAATTTAGTTCCAAAGACACCAAAACAAAAGGTAATTGGTTGCAAGTGGGTTTTTAAGATTAAAAGAAATAGTGATGGTAGTGTGTCAAGATATAAGGCTAGACTTGTAGCAAAAGGATATAATCAAACTCAAGGTGTGGACTATGAGGAAACATTTAGTCCAGTAGCAAACATGGCAACGTTAAGAACTTTGTTGGCTTTAGCTGCAAGTAAAAGGTGGAATATATATCAACTCGGTATAAAGAATGCCTTTCTTAATGGTGAGTTAAATGAAGAAGTGTATATGTCACAACCAGATGGTTATGTGGATGCAAAATGTCCTAATCATGTATGCAGGTTAAAGAAGGCATTGTATGGTCTTAAGCAGGCACCAAGGGCATGGAATGCAAGGTTGGTAAAGTATCTTATGCTGCAAGGATACACAGCGAGTCATGCTGATCCTTCACTTTATGTAAAACATGTAGATGACATGTGTGTTATGCATTTATGTGGATGACTTGTTGATTACAGGGAATGATGCAAAATCAATCGAAGAGATAAAAGGTAATTTGTGAAAGGAATTTAAAATTTCATATCTTGGTTTGCTTAGATACTTTCTTGGGATTGAAATTGTGTATGGTGATGAGGGTATGTGGTTGATACAGAGAAAGTATATATGTGATATGCTGAAAAGGTTTGGTATGCAAGAATGTAAATTTGTTTCTACTCCAATGGAATGTAATGTAAAGTTGAGTGCAAAGGAAGGTGATGAGTTGCATGATATGAATGCATATAGATCCATGGTAGGATCTTTGATTTATGCAACAAAAACTAGACCTGATATCCTATGCAGTGGGAGTATTTTCACAGTTTATGCATGAACCTAGAGTACCTCATATGCATGCAGCGAAAAGAGTGCTTAGATATTTGAAAGGTACCATGAACGAAGGATTATTTTAGAGTCATGATGCTGATCTAACTCTTAAAGTCTTTAGTGATGCAGATTGGGCTGGAAGCAAAGATGACAGAAGATCCACAAGTGGATATGTGGTAATAGCAGGAAACAAGACATTAACATGGAGTTCAAAGAAACAGCCTACAGTTGCTTTATCTTCTACAGAGGCTGAGTATAGAGGTTTAGCATTGGCTACTACTGAGGTTATGTGGTTTAAAAAGTTGTTTCATGACTTGAATGTGCAGGTTGATGTACCACTGATCTATGAGGATAACTTGAGCAGCATTCATATGACCTCAAATCCTATTTTTCATGCTAGAACAAAGCATATAGAGGTTCACTATCATTATGTTCGAGAGAAGGCCATAAACAATGAAGTACAAGTTTCTTTTGTGGGAACAAAGGATCAAGTTGCAGATATCTTCACCAAATCCTTGGATGGACCAAAGCTTCAAAAATTCAACTATATTCTTGGCATGAGAGAAATACCCTTTGAAACTTGAGGGGGAGAATGTTGCGAACATTTGTTTTATGTAGGGTACAAGTTTCAAATTATGTAGATACCTTTGGGAAGTCTTCAAATACTTCAAGAAGACTCATATTATTCATAAAATAAAGCCAAAATACCACGTGATTTCTAGAACCTGGTGAGTCAAATTAGTGAGTCACAAGGGATCTGCAGTGGTGTCCTAGTGGAAGGTCGATGTGGCTAGTTCTCAAAGTCCATCAATACTTTGCTTATTTGAGCACTTGAGTCATGTACTACCTCCACCCAAGTGTCTACCACAAATTTAGATGTATTAGGAAGGTTTTAGATTAGTTTCCCATGCTATAAAAAGAGGATAAAAGTCGTGATCTTGTGGGATGTCCAAGAGAGTCATATGTGTATCTCTATGCTACTGTAGTTTTGTATGCAGAGATTGCAGAGCTTGTATCTCCCTCATTATATATCCACATTACCTGTTTGATAGCTCATTTGAAAGCTCTTACTGTCTACTTTCTTCCTGTAAATTTTCATAATCATTGGATTTGTGAGCTGAGAGCAGTACTCTCTGCAAGTAGTGTGTGTTCTCTCGTTTTACCCCCTGCTAAAGGTCTCCATTAGACCTCAAACTTGCAAAGGTCATAGCTCCTTGTGTATGTATCCAAATGATGTGTTCTTTGGCTTATTAGAAAGCTCTCAAAGTCTACATGTATTGTCAAAAGTTTAAGATTCATTGGAGTTGTGAAGTAAGAGCAGTAGTCTCTGCAAGTGATGTGTGTCCTCGGGTTCATCTCTGTTTCAAGGTCTCCATTAAAGCTGCATATTGCAAAGGTCATAGCTCATTGTGTATTTATCCATTTGAGGTGTTCTATAGCTTGTTGGAAAGATCTTAGAGTCTAGTTTATGTGTGTGAAATAGTTTTGGAAAATTTCTAAGTGAGTAAAGAGAAATTTGCTCTGCAAGAAAACTGGTCTGTGCATACAAGTTTGTGAAAAAGTCAACTAGGTCCTGTTGGGTTTCACCTACTTCTAGCTGTACTTTGGAGATCAATAAACTCCAACACACCCATTGTCCCGGATGAACCCGCAGCTTCTTCATCCTCATCCCCGAATTACTCACCACCCAACTCCCAACAACTCTTCATCGCATCCTCATCTCAACCTCGTCCTCACCTTCCGCTCCCGCCCATTCCCGTAATTTCTGAGCTTGCCAACATGGGTCAATTGCTCATTCATCTATCACATCAATTACCAAACCAGATGAAAGAGGTCACTGATGACATCCGAAATGAGTTACAACACAAGGTGGATGTCCTAGAAGCAGATATCACACCTCTACATGAAGAAATAGATGCAGTCAAAGCAGAAAAGCATCAATTGCACTCCCAAATTACCCATCTCCAAGCCCAGCTTGCAGAATAGCAGACATTTACAAATCAGAGAGATGCGGCACTGGCCGACCTCAACACCAAAGAAGAGTTATTAAATGAGGAAAATACCGTCATCAGTCAAATGAAGCAAGAGCTACAAGATAAAAAAGATGCCAGAGTCGCCTTAGGCAATTTATTAGAAGAAACCAGAGTTCAACTACACGAAGTAGTACAGCAAAGCCAAGAACAGCAGAGGCAAGCTAGGAAAACAGAAGAAGAACTTCAAAGAACAAACGAAAATTTATCAGATGTCAACAACATGCTCAAACACTATTTGACCAAGGAAGCTCAAACACAGAAGTTAATAACACATCTCCAAAGCGAAAAGGATGCATACTCTAGAACCATAAATTTTCATAATCAATAAATCAAAAGAAGGGAGAATCAGCTGGAAAATCAGAAAGAAAGGATAAGCAAAATGGAGCAACAAGTGGCAGAAATGAAAGTTTCCAGAGATGCGGCGCTCTTGAATGAATTTTATTTACAAGAAGCCTTTCTGCAGACGCAAGCAAAAATTTTGCTTACCGAAGCTATTTCATTAAGTTATGTAAGAATAGATGCACAACTAGTAGAACCAGACACTCTCAAACAGATGTTAGAAACTTTAAAGAAGAAAATTGCCCG
Organism: Ceratopteris richardii; assembly: GCA_020310875.1. Taxonomy (NCBI): domain Eukaryota; kingdom Viridiplantae; phylum Streptophyta; class Polypodiopsida; order Polypodiales; family Pteridaceae; genus Ceratopteris; species Ceratopteris richardii. The sequence continues at coordinate 121,533,464 of CM035440.1, read as the reverse complement.
AACCTTTAGGTTAGCTAGAAGCATGTACTTAGAAGGCATTATAGACGAGCAGTAATTTTGTAAAAACCTGCGGGTTCGAGTCCACCGTGCGTGCGAGAGTGTTAGTCGGCCGCCGAATTCGCAACTGTATAACTGAATCTTGTTTCGCACGCGCGAAAAGTTGTTACAAAGACATATGTAATCTTTATATATAGTAATGTAAAAGAGATGCAAGGTGACGATTCGTGGAATCACCAGGCTGTCTGTCTGGGTGATTGTCGTGGTCGTTACTGTGTGTCGAGTTGGCTAATTTGGAGTACTGTGTCTCATTTTTGTGTTGTATTATCGACACTTGTTTGGGTTGCTGTAGTGTTGCGTGTCTAATTTCTGAGTATTCCGAGTATACTGTACGTATCCGTGTCCATTGTCTATCGATCTCTGTTGCGGCTGTGAGTTTCATTTACATCGAGTAGGTCGTCGGACTGTTGTCTGAGAGAGTCGTTCTGTGGATCTTTGTGGTGATTTTTCTCTTAAGTACGTATATCGGGGTGTCCTTCTTCTTGAATGTTCTGCCAATTGTTGATGAAGTCTGTGTAACTGTGGTAGTGTTCCTAAAAACGCTGTGCAAGATTGTGTTGTTCTCAGTATTGAGATATGTACTTGTACGGTGAGATTTGGCTACAGTAATGGTTATCTCCAGTGTGTGTTAGTCTTCAACACTATATGTTTGAAACTGTTGAATCCTTCTGTGTTTTCGATTTGTAGAATTGTGAGCGTTGTTCGGTGAAGGTTGAACTACTCTTAAATGTTACAGTAGTGTGTATTCGGAAAAAGGGTTTTGAGGTAATTCGGTATTACGATACTGATAGTCTGGTACAATGTGTTCGGTAGACCCTGATAGAGTAAAATGATGAACCCTAAAGATTGAGAATGAGATACCAATTCTTGATAAAATCTTGAATGTTGGTATATTGTGTGTTGTGACGTAATTTTGGGAAACAAGCATAGGGCCTCTGTCTTTACAGATCCCTTCCACTCCCAAGAACCCAATTCTCGTTTAAACGTGCTTCTAACAGTTAGAACAAGCGTTTAACATATAGCTCCTCGGCAAGCGTAGATTCTTGAGTCTTTATCCGTTGTAATCTACTAAAGTCCAATCATTGATTTCAACGTGTTAAGCTTGACTCCATCAAATCTTTATTTTTCATGTTTGCACATTGTTGTCGACTTTAGATTTATGAAATCTAAATTTTCTTGCCTGTAATCTTCTTCCTAACATAGTGATAATGTAGCTCAATGTTTTTTGTCCTTGCATGATAAATAGGGTTTGTTGCAAGATGCAAAGAACTCATGTTGTTACCAAATATGTGAAGAGTAGATGACCACATTCCTAAATCAATGTATAGTGTCTTGATCCACATTGCTTCTTGAGTAGCATTAGTCAATCCTTTGTATTCAGCCTCTATAGATAAAAAACCAACTCTTACAAGAGGTTGCTTCTTTGATGACCAAGACATGCGCTTAGAGCTCGCAAATGAGATTATAACTAGAGGTCACTTCTCCAATCACCTCTTGATCTTTCCCAATATGCATTAGAAGAAATCATAATATCTATACTTGAGGTGTATGAATAGAATAGGCCTTCATTGATCATCCCTTTGAGATATTTGAGGATCCTTTTGGTTGCCTCCTTATGCGGCTTCCTAGATGAGTGCATGAAGTGACTTAGAGCACTCTCACTATAACTCGTGTCTACTCTTGTAAGAGTAGCATAATTAAGACTCCCTACTAAGCTATGGTAGCTTTTTGCATATTCAATAAGCTCTCCTTCATGAGCGCTTAACTTTGAATTCATTTCCATAGTTGTACTTGCAAGGAAGCATCTGAGTTGTCCTATATCACTTATTTAACTACTCCTTCATTTGATGTTTTATTCCTCTAATGCCTTCCACATCATAACCTATTACTATAAATTCATCCACATATACATAGAGATATATGACTTCTCCATGTGGTCCTTTAATAAATAGAGAGGGACTTGCCATGCTCAGCATCAATCCTTTGTCGTGAAAATAAGTAACTAGTCTATGATTCCAATCCCTTGGAGCTTGCTTTAGCCAAAGTACGGCTCTTCTTAATTTGAAAAAGTATTCAAGATTTTGTAAGTCTTAAAAACTATGGGTTTGGGCTATGTATAACTCTTCTAAGATTCATCCATTGATAAAAGCATTCTTCACACCCATATGATATATCTTTGAATTCTTGGCAACTGTAATACTCATGAGCACTCTGGTTGTAGGTGTGTTTTCTATAAAAGAAAAGGTCTCCTCATAACCAAAGCCTTAGTTCTAAGCATATCCCTTGGCCATTATCCCATCCTTGTTGTTGTTTATGGTTCCATCATAGTTATTTATGGATCCAATGACCTTAGTTCTAAGCATATCCCTTGGCCATTACCCCATCCTTGTTTTTGTTTATGGATCCAATGACCTTTATGGTTGATTGTCTTGGAAACTAAGTCCCAACTATCGTTTTCCTACAATGCTTCAATTTCTTCCTCCATGGCATGCTTCCATTGTGGTTTCTTCTTGGATTCCTTAAGATGAGGATTCTTTAGAGTTGACATCTTGAGCCATGTAGATACAATGCTTGGTTACTAATGAGGCATCATATCCATACCTTTCTGGCTTCTTCCTCTTCTCCCTTGTAGAACTTCTAATGCTTTGTTGAGATGATTCTCTTACATATCTTTGATCCTACACTTTTGATTTAACTTGAGATTTCCAAGAAGATCTCCCTTCTACGTGCCTTGTGATCACCCTCTCATTAACTTGGATCTTCAATTGTGTGTGGATTTTTTCTTGGAGTTGTTGGAAAATCATCCTTGAAGTCATAGGGAAATCTTAGTTTCCTATAATTAGCTTTAAATCAAGACTTATTTTCATCACATGCTACATCTTGAACTTCTATGAATCCCTTAGTGCTAGGGTTATACAACCTATAACCTTTTCTATTTAGGTCATAACTATGAAGACACATTTCCCTTCTTTGGGATCAATGTTTCCTCTTATTTGAGATGGTATGTGTGTATATGCAGATCACCCAAATATTTTGCAATGGTCTTAGCTTGGTATTCTTCCATTCCAAGCTTCATAAGGAGTCATTCTCTGAAAATAATTGGAGGATTACTAGATTATAAGATAGGTTGTAGTACATACTACATCTATCCATAGATATTTACACAGCTGGTTTCAATTAAGCATTGACGTAGCTACTTCCACAATGGTCCTTTTTCTTCTTTCTCCTACCCCATTTTGATCAAGTGTATATTTGGTTTTTATTCTCTTTTGAATCCTCTTTCTTGCGAGAAGTAATCAAACTCATGGGAAAAATACACTCCCTCCATCAAAACTTAGCCTCTTCAATTTCCTACCTCTTTGATTCTCTACTAGTACAAGATACTCTTTGAAACAAGCTAATACTTCATCTTTATGCTTCATGAAATAATGTATGGTCCATCTGATACAATTTTCAATGAAAGAAGCATAATACCTTGGCCCTAAGCTAAAAGGTTCGTTGCTTGGTTTGCAAACATCAATGTGGACAAGCTCCAAGATGTCTCCATTTATGTGTCTCTTATTTTAAGGTCCTCTCTCCAATATGAGTCAACCTTTTGTTCCAAAACTCTAATATACAAATCTAATGGCATGTTAATATACACCTTGTCAAAGCCTAGATTTCATTACGATTCATCAATATACAAATCTAATGGCATGTTAATATACAGCTTGTGAAAGTCTAGATTTTATTATGATTCATTACTAAGTGAGAAGCTATGCCATTCGTTTTTGGATATGTGGCCCCTTAAAAGAAAGCCTCCACGATTTTGTGCAAGGCTCATGACATAATTGATAAACAGAGTTCTTGTAGTTATATATATCAAAGCGCAAACCCTTGAGGTTAGGAAGTGTGTTGGCAAAGATAACGTCAAAACATGGATCTCTCTCTCTCTCTCTCTCACACACACACACACGCAAGCACACTTTATGGATAAGCTTTTCTTCAATCGAGAATGATTGGATTGCATTTCTTAAGAGAGAAGAATGGTGCGTTTCAATGCCCCTCCTCAAATCGGTTGATAAATTAATTCGCTTACGTGTGAGGTTTTTAATGACTCATAGCTACTGTCTCACACGTCTCACGTTTTTTTTTTTTCTGAAATGCATCCCCTTTCTTCAAGTTTCCCTAATGGTGGTCCCAATACACATTCAAGTCTCTTATCGGATAATCTAGTTGTCCTTGAAATATGAGATGGGCAGAAGTGTGGATAGATTAGATTGTATCATGTTACTTGACTTTTGTGTGATGTAAGAAAGGCGTGTAGAGGAGTCACTTTATATGAATGAGAGAGAGAGAGAGGAGAAGATACAAAGAACGAGGGGAGACTAAGAAACAGAAGAGAATGACAGAAAGAGTTCATCGTTAGAAAGAATATGGGGCTCTTGAACTTCGTTCTCACCCAGTTTTAGGTACCATGAAAGAAAAGAAGATTCTCATTTTCAAGAAAGTTGTCCTTCTATTGGAGAACAAGAATGTGTGTGTGAGAGAGAGAAAGAGAAACAGAAAGAGATTAGATTGTATCATGTTACTTGACTTTGTGTGATGTAAGAAAAGCATGTAGAGGAGTCCTTTGTATGAATGAGAGAGAGAAAAACATTGTATGAATGAGAGAGAGAGAGAGAAACAGAAAGAGAGGGAGATATAAAGAACGAGGGAAAGACTAAGAAACCGAAGAGAATGGGATAGAGAGAGTGAGAGAGAGAGAGAAAAAAAAACAGAAAGTCTTTAGATTGTATCATGTTAGTTGACTTTGTGTGATGTAACAAAGGCCTGTAGAGGAGTCCTTTGTATGAATGAGAGAGAGAAAGAGAGATACAAAGAACGAGCGAGGGAAAGACTAAGAAACAGAAGAGAATGGTAGAGAGAGCTTATCGTTAGAAAGAATATGGGGCTCTTAAACTTTGCTTTCACCGAGCTTCAGGTACCATGAAAGAAAGAAGATCATCATCTTGAAGAAAGATCACTTTGTCCATGTCTCGTAGGTGCGTTGGTTTGGCACTAACCTCTTGAGGTTGAGGTCTTGTGTTCAAGCTCTTGGCTGGACATGTAATGAATTTGGCTAGTCTAAAGTAGTTGTAACCTTGTCTAACTTGTGTAACATGTGCTTTGTGAGATAGGGGGTCCCCTGGGTACTATGCCCATTTACCTGTATAGTTGTTCTTTCAAAGTTAAAGCTCAAGGGAGTAAGTGTTTGCAGAACCTCCATTATAAAAAAAATAAAGATTAGTTTTTATTGGAGAGTAAGACCATGATTATCAAATCAACATGTTGAAGAAGAGAACCTCCATTATAAAAAAAATAAAGATTAAATTTTATTGGAGAGTAAGACCATGATTATCAAATCAACATGTTGAAGAAGACATACAGAAGAAAAGACGTGTTGAGTAGTGTCATGAAATAACTTCACATACCAATCGTATAGATTCGCTTGATTTCCAAGTGGAAGAGAAGAAATGCATTGCGATAAGACTTTGATTGTGAACGCTAAAATATAATATTTTTATTATGTATTTTCTCGCCAGCATTGGGGTGGGTTCAGGCTAGCTAGCGGCATGTGTAGAATTATGATTGGATAAAAAAATTAAATTTCTATTGTTTTATTATTTTATTTTAATAAAAGAAGTTCGGCTTTAGCCTACTCTCTCGGACTTGTATTAGTTAAAAGAAAAGTACAAGTGAAGGGGACTAGTGCCCACGGGATTCCCCGAATCCCACAAAGCAAGGGAAACTTTTACAGAGTTTAGATGGCATTACAAAGAAGGTCAATCACCCTCTCATCACCCTCATGCGGGGTCCACTTGGGTTTAAGCTTGTTGTTGATCAAAAGGAGCACTTGGTGATGCCTGAAGGGGGGAGGGGGTATCTCTTATAGTTAGCAATTATTTTGCCAAGGAGGAACAAGGGTTTCTCAATTGACCACTTTTTGGGGGAGTCTCCAAAGTTATAAGCACATCTTTCCCGCTAGATCTTCCATAGGACCTCCCCTCTGATGGCATTCTAGAGAGTTGCGAAGCAACCGATCGCTTCTCCCAGCAGAGCTTGTTTCCCACTCATATGTTTCTGAAGTTTAATTTTCTTTCTGACAATCTACCAGAGCCTATTGGAGTTGGAACAAGTAAAGACGATATTAGAAACATCTTCAATGGACCGGTAACAATGCTTGCACCACGGAGGCACCCCACAAATTTTTCTAGTCTTTAGGTTGGTCCAAATTCCATGATGAAGAATTTTCCATAAGTGGACACACTTTTTGATTTCTATGAGAGGGTGCTAGATAGCCATGAACTTCATGTCCCATCGCAGCCGAGTCCACGAGAGGCACCACTTCTTGTTGAGGTTAATCTGATAATCAATGGTTTCTTTGATGTTTAGGATTTTTTTTATGCAATTACCATTGTGCCATCTGGGACAAGGCAGGCTCACCATGTCGTGTCCCATGAGGAGGCGAACTTTAGAGCGATCCCACACAAGATGTTTGCTTTGTAAAGTATTCCATTCTTCATATGTAATGTTGACACTAGGGTCAATATCCTCAAAGTTGATCCACTGTTTGGTGTCTTGTTTCTAGAGATGTTTACATTTTTGAAGCCTTTGTTCCATAGTCTCTTTGGAGTTTTCCAATGTTCCACAATCCGGATGCCATGAATTGGAAACTAGATAGAGCCATTTTGTCTGATACCGGCTGCCCACTTCCAAATTTCACTTATTCTTGTGAGGCTTTTGACTTTGTTCCAACTCTTCCATAGGGAGCACACAAGATTCGAGCTTTTGGGAAGACCGAGATCTGGGAAAACAAAAGGGTCAGAATGTCAAGATTCATTCAATTCAGGAATCCCATGAGAGTCAGAGCGTTCTTGTTTTTGAAGATAAGCTTGCCCCACGAGGCCTCCCTGTGGCACCACGCCTTAATCAACCATTTTGCCACAAGTTTGTTAGCCATGCACCCAATGTCCAGAATGCCAAGGCCCCCACTATCTCTTTGGCTGGAGCATATGGACCACTTGATTTTAGGCACCCCCTCCTATTGTGGTTGCCCATCAAAAGGAAGTTTCTACAATTACTTTCTAGTTTGGGCAACTCTTGTTCTTTCAGTCTCCAACAAGAGAGGAAGTAAATGGTCGAGGAGATAAGGAACATGTTGATAACCATTGCACAACTAGCGAGATTGATTTGCATACCTCTCCAATAGTTTAACTTGCTTTCAAGTCTGGCGAGGACCCAGTTCTAGCGCTGCTTCATAGAAATACCAAATCCCAAAGGAATCCCAAGAAGCCGGAAAGTTTTACCAGGAGGAATGATTTGGCAGCCATGATCAAAGAGAAGGTCAGGCTGGATCCTGACAATAGCTCTGAAAGTAGTCTTAGAGTGGTTTTTGGATCTAGAGACTTCATAGAAAGTATCCAGGCACCTCCAAAATGTCTCCAGGCTGGTACTATTGTTGTGGACAAATGTATTCATATCATCCGCAAAAAGTCTCATGATGATTTGGTTGTGGTCATGAGGCAATCGGAGGCCTTTGATATTTGGACCTTCCATCTGTTGTTCCACCAGTTGGTTAAGCCCTTCTATGGCAATGGCAAAGAGCAAGAGAGCCGATCGGCACCCTTTTCTAATGGATCTTCTTAGTTTGATCACCTTTGACAATTGGCCATTAACATTAATTTGAGTTGATGCATTTCCCAAAAGGGTCGAGATCATCCTGGTGAATTTTTAACTACATCCGAGATCTTTAAGTGGCTGTAGAATATAGTCCCATTCCCGCCTCTCGTAAGCTTTGTCGAAGTCGATCTTAAGGAAAAGCACATCTTCTCTTGACTCTTTTGCAAAGTCGAGACCTTCCCAAATATCTATAATGGCTTCCAATATTGACTTGCCTTTGACCAAACCTTTTTGGTCCTTGGTTAGCCACGTTCATTATTTATTTTTTGCAGCCAAGGAAAAAGATTAAATTAATGATGAAGTTATAAAGCAGCAACCATAGACTATATGATAGAGTAATACATCAGAAATTGGTGGGGGAGTATAAAGACAAGAGACTCTATCCACTTACAAGGGAGCTATTTTCAAAGATTCTTATGAACACATTTAGATTCCTTTGAGGTGTTCCTTATAGATTTAAAACAATGCAACCCCATTTTCTTGAGGTTACAAATATCGGTGATATAAAAAAGCCATCTACCTTCATTAAATAATCTCTTGTTTGTGGTTTTCCACATACCCACAAGATCTCTCCCTTCCATAAATGCCATAATCCTATGTCCATTCTCTAACAACATCCAAGCAGAAATTCCTCATAACCAAGCTATGGAGAGGCTCCACAAAACAATTTTATTTTTTTCGAGCGAACAAGAAGTAAATTAATAATGGCATGTAACAATGTACAGAGGGCAAGACTACCCCCACCAATTACAACTAGTGCCCTTCAGCAATTTGACCAATGTAATAACAAATCACATTGTTAGTGTCACGGCATAGAACAGCAGTGAATAGATCCATATGGAGGATAACATACAACATAAGGTGAAGGCACCAAAAGGGTAACTAATAGCATACATCAACCATTTCAATCCTAGAGAGAGAGTACAACTTCAACAAAGAAGCACTCCATTGGCTGGGTCTAGTATTATTCAGATATTTTAATGATTCATAGCTATTGTCTCACACCTAACATTTTTTTCAGAAATGCGTCCCCTTCTTCAAGTTTCCCTAATGGTGTTCCCAATACACATTCAAGTCTCTTATCAGATAATCTAGATGTCCTTAAAATGAGATGGGCAGAAGAATATCCCTTGACCCTTGCATGACGTCTTCACTAAAGTGTGGATAGATTAGATTCTATCACGTTAGTTGACTTTTGTATAATGCAAGAAATGCTTGTAGAGGAGTCCTTTATATAAATGAGAGAGAGAGGAAGATACAAAGAACAAGGGGAGACTAACAAACAGAAGAGAATGGTAGAAAGAGTTCATCGTTGAAAGAATATGGGGCTCTTGAACTTCGTTCTCACCAACCAACAAGAAAGGAAATAGATAATAGATGAAATGAGAAAGGTGTTGATCACCATAGCATGCCCTACCAAGTTGAGATGGATGCCCTTCTACTAGGATAGTTTAGTATCTAGTTTGGACAAAACCCAATTCCAACATCAGCCCATGGAAACTTCTAAACCCTTCGGGATACCAAGGAGCCACCAAATATGTCCACTGTGTATTTCTTTACATCCTTTGCTCATCAAGAAATGTCACGAGGACCCAGAAATGGCCTTGAAAGGAGTTTTGGAGTGATTTAATTTAGATCGGGGTGCAGTGAAGAAAACATTTAGACACCTCCAAAAGGTGTTGATATTATTAGGGCCATTATGCACAAAATCCTTCCTATCATTAGTGAAGAGTCTCATTAGCACCTAGTCCTCACTATGAGGGAGTTGAAGGATGTGGATTTGTCTTAAAAGGGTTTGACGGTTAACCAAGCATCTAAGGCCATCGATGGAAATGACAAAAAGAAGTAGAGCCAGAGGACAACCTTTTTTAATAAAGAATTTTAACATGATTTCCTAAGAAATTTGAGCATTGACATAAATTCAACCCGAGGCCTTCCCCATAAGCATGGAGATCATGGTGATGAATCTAGCTCCACATCCTACATCTTTTAGGGATTGCAGAATGAAACCCCACTCTATACAACTCCATGCTTTGTGAAAATTTATCTGATGAAGAAGAAATCTAGGGAAGATTCCTTTGCAAATTCTAAGCCTTCTCACACATCCATAATAGCCTCCAATATGGATCTACCCTTAATGAATTCCTTTTGGTCCTCATTGATCCATGAACGTAGATGGAAGGTAATGTGATTTGCAAGAACCTTAGCTAAGATCTTGTAGCTTGTTTGTAGCATAGTGATGGGCCACCAGTTTTCAATCCTATTTTTTCTATCTTTTTTTTTGTGAATTATCTTAATTACCCCTTCATTGAGAAAGTTATCAAGAGCACCGAAGTTTAATGCCTCCTTTCACACCAAAAGTAGGGGTTTCACTAAGTCACTCCTGAAATTCTTAAAGAGCCCATTAGTGAGACCATCCAGCCAAAGGAAATTGTCCTAAGGACAATAAAATGAGCAAGAGGTATGTCACACAATGGATATGTCACACCTCATCGTAGGAAGATTGGTAAAGAAAGTCGATAGGGCAATCTCACAACTACCTTGATTAGAGATAGGAAAGTCAATAGACTAATACAGAGATATTACTCGACTGAGACTCTCTTCATAAAAGTACGTGCAACCATGTTGAATACCTCCCTGATTTATGAGAAATAGCGATTCAAGACTTGGAACAGCTTGTTCGAATAGACAAAGAGATAGAAATTCTGTACTTGGTGATGTCCTAAGTTGATTCTAGCATAGACGATGGGATGATGCTGATAATAATAATAGGAAATGGGGTGATGTTGAGGGCATTGAAGGCCTTAGGAATAGAAGAGATCAGGCTATGTTGAATTTGAAGGAAGGGAATAATTTAATTGTAGATTGTCTTCATTCCTTCAATAAGACAATAGTTGAGCTCACTATTTCAGGAAGTAAGCTATCTCAACAGATCAGCACCGGAGGCATGGAAGCAAGAGGAAATCAATTATACCTCAGGGAGGTTTAAGCAGGATTGACCGTTGGAAGAAAAAAAATCATAGTAGGAGTGTTGGAGAAAGGGAGATCTATCTGCAGAGAGATTTGATAATGGAAAGACACACAAACAAGACATGTATGTACCAATCCATAAACAAAAATGGGCCTAAAACATAGATTATTATGAAGAGTAGAATTATTAAACCTATGAAGCTCAACCTAGAAGGAAGGGGACATGGGTGCTTCACAAGTGAAACAAAGGGAAGTAATAAGGCACAACAGCACAAGGTTACACTAAAGGAGGTGTTCGATAGATGAGCAAGACCACCAAATTGTAGGAATCATAATCCTAGAAGCAAGCATTCAACAGACAACTCTACACCACAAGATTGAGGAGACAAAGATTCGGGTAGCTAAAGCTAAGAAGGAGGGAAAAAATTTAAGATATAACATGGTAGGTGCAAAGTAGAACGAGGAAAGCTATAGAACAACCCAAGTAGAAGGCAAGTGGGGCAACACATCAAAACTCAGAGAAGCCAATTGAGGGTTCAAAGGGTGGGACACTTGACACAGGAAATCCACATCAAAACCAATTGAGGTGTGTTGTCTTACTCTATCAAGTTGCGGAGTAGAATTTGATCACAACTTTGCAATATGCGATTTCGGAAAGAATCAAGCATACAAGATGCTCTTAGGTAGTGTGACAGTTGCAAGTTGTACAAGATTGGCAAACGAACTCTTTGTACCTACAACACCTACGAGTAACCACGAAAGTGAACCTCACACACTATTCACATAGAGATGTACCACCTTTGCAATGGAATACGGTACATAGAAACGAAGAGGAGAAGGAATCGGTACATTCCTTAACATCAGATCCATCATGGTTGCATGAGGATACACACTTGTGGATGTGTTAAATTGGAGCCAAGGAAGAGAAGCGTGCTATAGCAAGGAGGTCATGAGTAGGACACACTTCTAGACCCATTGAGGATCTAGCATATGTCCCAGTAGTATTTCCAGACGAGGAATTCAAACCCCATGGCTCAACAGAGATCTTAGCGACTATGGATATTGCAATTAAGGAAGAACAATGGACCCCCCATTGTGACGAAGACGGTTATGATATATCCATCTTCATTGTAAGCCTAGTAAGAGAGAAAACAGAAGAGGATAATCCTAAAGAGGAAATCTCAGATTGTAGTAAGCAAGTGAACAATGTGGAATGGGAAGTAGATTTGGACATACTTGAATGTTCATCAGAAGAGGAATTCCTAGACTGGGTAGAATCCATGTCCCCAGAACTCACCACCCCTAGGAAAGAAAAAGAAAATTCAAGTACCAATCGACGAGATCAAAAGCTGGGGAAGGAAAAGAGCATGAAAACCGAGGAAGAAGAACCCTTGATGGAAGTTCTAGAAAATTTTAGGAAATATGCGGTGGAAGACCGAAAAATCATGATCTGAATGCCCAAAAGAGACAAAAATTTGGGAGAAGCTTATGACAATAATGAAAGCATGAAGCAAGTCATAGTGGCAATAGAGGAAGGAG
>CM035440.1:121508697-121516197 GCA_020310875.1 Ceratopteris richardii | reverse complement strand
ATCTTCATTCTTGCACACTAAACCCCTTAAAACCCTTTTGGAATCCTACCATTAGCTCATTAACATTTAAATAAACCCTATCATTAACCCTTTGGAACATAAATAAACTCTAACATGAACCTATTAGAACCTTTTGAGACCCTTTAAATGAACCCTATTGTCATAAATCATATGAACTAGAGTTATATACCCATGTTTCTAGCATGTATAAATATAAATACTCATTAATTAAGTACTTAGGGTAAACCCTAATATGAACATATGTCCTGCTTCATCCTTCATACCTGATAACATTTTCAAAATAGTTAATCCAATTAGCACAACTGATCAACAGTGATATAAAAGAGGTTTAGAATTCACCAATAAATATTTTAATTTTTCGGGCCATCAATTGGAAGATGCAAATCTTCCCGACATCCACCGCCACCAAACCTGCACATCGTCCCGATGGGCCAACTTGCAGATTAAGGGAAGCAGCATTTTCAATGATTATCCTGAAATTAAATCATAGAACAGCATCAATTCTTTTTTAAATATATTTAATCTTATCAAATTTTAAATCTTTTCAACATGCACATGAAGTTTATTTAAATTACATCTGGCAATGAAAACATATTAAAGTATAAAGGTAAACTATTAACCTTTTCAGTCAACAAACATTAGTTTACATTTTATCCATTTATAAACTATGTAAAGATTAGTATAAAACAAAATTCATTTTCATTCATTCAAATGCAGGTTTTGTCATATATATGCATTCACATATGAGCAATCAAGCATGCCAAAGAAATCTACTAAATCTACTTGGACAGACAGCCGCCTTGTATGCCCAATTTTAATCACTAGATGTGTTTTTTCACAACTAGTTTTCTTCATATAAATATGATGTAAACTTCATATCGATAATAAATGTAAATACCTTTTTGGGGTGGAAGAAGGTATAACTTCCATGTCAATATTCTTTTTTTTTTTTTCGCTACTTTTTTGTTTTAAAGGGGAAAAGCTTAACCCCTTAATCCGAGCTAAGGATCTAGCTGCATGGACAAGAAAGATCTAGGTTTTCACAGACATGTATCATGCAACAATATGCTCCTACATATATACAACTACTTTCGTTATCTAAATGAACTACAAATCCTTCTATTTTTAACAAATCTCACTTAATCTATAAATGTAGAAATATAAATTATGTCTATTTTCCTAATATGGTTAAATAGAGTCCTTTATAAATTAATATTCTTCATTCCAGATTTTATCAATTAGTTTTAAATGAATGCAAATAAAATACGTAAAACAAAATTTTAAGACAAAGAAAAATACGACCTAAAAATCAATTTTATCTTCAATCTGCTTCATCTTCAATCTGCTTCATCTTCAATCTGCTCATCTTTATGCATCTTAATTTGTTCTTCAAAGACCTGTTAGAACTCAACCAGCAACAGCTAGACACGCAAAATTATTAAATTTCATATTCAAATCTTCTCTTGGTTTTCCTGCAAAAGAAACCCACACTAAAGAAATTCATTCATACATAATTAATCATGCTCATCATCAAACATTACTTCATACATTTCATCATCTCTTTGTTTAAATAATTTAATTCTTTTGCCAGCAATTAAGTTTTTAAGAGGCGTGCCATCTAATTCGCGTAAGGCATACGTTCCATTATCATAGGTTTTGACTACCACATAAGGTCCAAACCAACGTCTTTTAAGTTTCCTACGGCATCATACTGAGAATCAAACGTACTATCATACAGTAAAACCCAATCATTAACTTGAACCGGCTTTGGCCTTAACCTATGTGATTTATCAAAATACTTCTTATTTTTTAGTCGAGAATCTTTTAGTTTAACTATAGCCTCTTCTAAACGTTCATTCCCTTGCTCTAACTGCTGGATTCGCAGAGCTAATAAATCTTCTGTCGAGAGATTATCTTCCCATGATAAAGTAGTCCAAGTAACAATTTGTGTATGCACAGGGAATATCGGTTTCTGGCAATACATCAACTCTGCCGGCATATACCCCGTTGTTCTAGTGCAGGTCATTCTATCAGCCCACAACGCAAATGGCAGATAAGTTGGCCAATTCTTAATTTCTCCATTACAAGCTTTGGAAATTGCATTAATGATAGGAGAATGCCCTCGCTCAATCTTCCCATTAGCTTCAGGGTTGTAAGCAGTAGTAAGGGCTAAGCGAATTCCATGCCTAGCAAAGAATTCTCTAGCCTCCTGCGCATCTAACTCTCCCCTATCAGCCACTACCTTTTCTACATAACCAAATCGTGAAATGACATCCTCAAGAAGAAATTTGCATACATTCAAGGTTGTCTTAGATCTTAAAGCTCGGCCTTCTACATGATTCGTAAGATCTTCACGTGCCAAGATATCTCATCTTATTGATACCTTTGGGCATGGTAACTAAGTCTACAACCCATTTATAATGGATGCATGGTGGATAGGTAGGATGCAACGGATCCCTATGTTTGACTGAGGAATGAATCTGACATACGTCACATGAATTCACATAATTTTTAACAGTAACATAAATCCCTGGCCACCAGTATCCTTCTCGAATTTTTTCATACGTAGCTACAAAACCTTTATGTCCTGCCCATAAAGTATCATGCATACTCTTCATGACTTGTAACTGAAGATCCTTAGTACCTAGTACTCGTTGTGGCAATCTAATTTTTCCCCTCGCATGTCTCCAAATGAAACCATCTTTCAGAAAAAAGTTGTAAGCTCTTTTCCTAATATTCGGAAATCTATTTGAAGACCATGAAGGTGCCCTTAACCAAAGTACTTAAATACTTTCCAATATCCTGCCACTCTCCTTCGTATTCTTCAATATTAAACTGTTCATATGCGTATGCTTTAGAATCATAATTAATTGCATTTATTTCTAATTCTGTTTCTTCCTCATTATCAAATCTAGCTCGAGAAAGCATATCAGCCACAGGATTAGATTTACCTGCAATATGTATCAAAACAGGATTTATAAACTTGATGTATGAAATCCATCTAAGCATGGCAATGTCGGGTGATGAACAGTTTGTAATCATTCCAATCAGAGGTAGACAATCTGTCTCAACTATTACATTTGCACCTATAAAATATTCTTTATCGGATTTTAATGCCGTGACTAAACCCCATAGTTCTCGTTTAATTTGCGGATAATTTCTTTGCGTATCGTGTAAAATCTTTGCTCCAAATCTCACAGCATACCTATTGCCCTCTTCATCGTCCTGACCAATAACCCATCCTATTCCTATAGGGCTCGTATCAACAGTTAAAATGATAGGCTTTTGATCAGTATAATCTACTCGCTTTAAAATAGGAGCTTTAAGAAGTAATTTCTTTAACTTTTTCATAGCTTTTGAGTGTTCTTCAGTCCAAAGAAACTTTCGATTCTTCCTTAGTAAAGCATAAAGACAGTTTGCAACATGTGCATAGTGTGGGATCCAGATGGCATAAAACACACAAGCACCAAGGAATCGTCTTACCTCACTAATATTACTACAGGTTTCAGAAATCTTGTTTATAGCATCGACTTTAGGTGGATATGGCCTCCGACCGTAATGTCCACAAAAATGCCCAACTATAAGTACCTCATTGACACCAAAAACAGATTTCTCAATGGAGAATGTGAGACCAACCTCTTCAAATCTCTGGAAAATCCTTTCACAGTCAGAGATATGATCTACTACAAACTTCCTGCAGCCAGAGGAATCTGAAGTTTCATCTTTCGCATTCTCAATACATCCTTTAATAGGAATGTCATCAATAAATGGCATAGCTATATTAGGAATGAAGTCATGTAATACTGAATTCATGGCATTCATCATATGCGCTACTGAATTAGTAGCTCCTTGCGGCAAAGTGCACATGCGAACTAAGCCTAAAGGAGTTTTCATGGTCATAATGTCTCTACTTTCAATAGCAAGCTGAAATTGATCGTAGCCAGAATACAAGTCTCCCATTGAGTAAATGGCATGACCAGCGAAGGCTTCAGCGAATTCTCCTACAATGGGCCCAGTACCTACATTCCTAATAGTAACCTTGTTAACAGGTTGTAAATCTTGAATGAACTGTAACTTGCCATTTTTCTTTGGAATAGTAAACCACCTATTTGAGTAGGGTGCAAACGATGGCTCTAAAATTCGCATGTGAATCTTTTCCTTAAGAAGCCGCATTAACTCTGGTAAATGGGCTTTCGGAACAGGTATGGGTCGAAGATTCCATGGAATGTGAGGCACTGTAAAGATGATCATTGGTGGTACAATTTGTGGGTCTGCACAACCTATCTCATGGGAATATAAAGAAAATGCCTTTCCATGCTTTCTAATCACTCTTTGAAATAGTTCACGTTCCTTGGGTAACAAAAAATTTTCATCATTTCCTATCTTGATTAGCTTTAAAGTTTCTTCTGTGAAGGTATGACCTATATTTGTGCGCTCTCTTAAATAAGGATCATTGGTAACTTTCCTAAACTTCTCTTCACTCTCTCGTGGTAATGATTGGGCAATCGGTTTAATTTTTTTATCAACGGTTTTGTATTTTGTATTTACTTTTGCTTCCTTTTCATTACTCATGACAAATTTAATAATCAAATCATATTCTTCAATAGAATTTAAAAGTACAAATCTAAAATTCTCTTTTTCATGCAAAATATTTTGAAGTTCTTCAATCAATGAGTTTGAAGATAAAGTTTCAATTACGGTTTCAATGTGTTCATCAGATGAAATGAATCCTTTCTCTTTATAAAATTTTTCATAATGTTTTATAATTTTTTTAGGAATTTGTTTATAATGACTGAATTGCAAATATGATGAAGGGAAATATAAAGAAAAACTATCTAAAGTATCTACAGATGGGTGCGAGACATCAAACCAAGAACCACCGTTGTCTCGCTCAACAGTGGCATCTAGGCAAAATTTTGATCATAATAAGTTCCAAACTCACGAAGAGGCATATGATCTTCACGTATCTTTTCATGAGAACGGATGGGCGTCTTCCTAATTTGCTCCCTATTCCGTACATGGTTTGGGCTGACTATCATAACTTGGAGCGATTGTAGATCATCTTTAGATCTAATTCTTGCGTATGCTGAGCCGTCATCTATTACTTTAGTCTCCATTCTGGCTTCACATATAAATGGTTGACCTAAGATAATTTCATAAGAGCAGTTGTCCTGAATGAAAAAGTGGAATGTCTCAGAGATTCCACCTATCATTAGAGGTATGTTGGCACATGCTCCTAGGAGTGATCCACAACCATTGTCCGCGGTTCGCATTATCCAGCCGTGATTTTTATCAATAGGCCATTTAAACTTATCATATAATCCTTTCGAAATCACATTGATTTCAGACCCAGAGTCAATTAGGGCTAAAGCAGAATATGATCTCTTCTGATCTCCTAAGTTAACTTTAATCTCCGGTGTGCCTCTCGCCCAAAAACTTTTTCTAAAATCACTCTCTGAGTTTTTTGTTTCGTCATCTAGTACAATCGGCCCTAAGAAATTTTTGTTCACATTACAGGTATTATCTTCTTCATCTTCTGAGTCTAAAGAAGGAGATTCATGAATCAAGTGAGTTACATCGGCAACATCTTGCATCTCTACCTCTTGTGACAGAGGGAATCTCTTCCTTTTAATTAGTTTAATAAAATTTTCCTTAAATTCAGTTTTTGCTATTGAGAAGATTTGTTCTAAAGTCATTGTTACTGCACTTTTTAATAAGATGTCATACAATATTTCTTTCGAATCAACTTTTTGTTCAAGTTCAGAAATAAGAATAGCTTTCGGTACTCGTTTTGGTTTCTTTTCTGGTTTCTCTTCAGGTTTTGTTTCAGTTCTAGGAATTTGCTCTACTTTGTCTGATGTTTGAATTGGCTCACTAAACACAGGTTGTTTACCCTCCCTAATTTCTTTTCTTCGCTCCTCATTTGTTTTAGAACTTTCGCCTTGTTCAAACTGAACTTTCTTAGGCTTCGGCTCATCTCTCATCTTACTTCTAGTCATTCGTCTACTTGAATCATTTGTATCTTGCTCATCATCCCTCTTTCTTTTCTCTTCAACATTCGCAATATGCGAATATATCGAGAATTGATCGACAGGAGAGTTCCACACAGTTTTCTGCATAATATCATCTCTCGCCTTTATCAAAGCTTCAATTGAGTAGTTCCTCGTTTCCCTTGTTTGTTCGGAATCAGAGTCACTATCAACATATTCTAGTTTAACAGCAGAAGCAGATTTCGAAGACTCAGAAAGGTTTTCATACAGCTTCTGCATCCCTCCCTTTCCCCAATTGGCAGCTAAGGGTAAATGTGTTCTATAGTCGCAAATTGCTTGTCAATATCAATTACAAGTCTTTTCTCTTTCGCATCTTTAAATGCTTCACATGTGTAAGTCAAATGATATGTGGCATCGCACCAGATACATCTCCTCACATTGGCATTTCTCCTTTCATTGAAATTTCTTTGGTTAAATGCTTGAAGAATCGGTTGAGGAATTGGTTGGGGTACAACTGGAGGATTAGGAGGTATAAAAGGTGGATTAGGAGGTACTAATGGATGATTCGGAGCTACTAATGGTGGATTTGGAGCATTTACTGGTTGAGGATAAATAGTCGGATGAGCTTGCATTGCAGGTTTATCTTGAAGTTTTAAAGCATACACCACATTCTGCAAAGCCGCTACCTCTTTAGACATATTCTCGTGCATATGCATCATATTGTCCAACTTGTTAAACAAAATCTCAAATTGTAACTCGGTTGGTACTCTAGATGTGGATGTTGTAGGCTCAGCTTTTGAATCTATATGTGTATTCCTAGTTGCCTGAATCGGAGGAAAACTGGAAGATGGTTGAGACATCGAATCATAAAGGAGTGTTTTACGTTGGTTCATGTGAGCAACCGCCTCAACTACAGTTTTCACTACACCCCAGTCATCTGTAAGCCCATATTTCTTTCCCGGTTCTTCAAGCCTACGCTCAACCTCTACCCTTATATCTGGAGTCAAGATTTTAAGGAAATATAAAATGATATCTGGGGTAAGGGCAACTCTATCCTGTTCAGGTAATTGAGAGAATCTTTTCATAAATTCGCCATGGAGTTGAGTTAAAGAAATGTGAGGCTTAGGAGAACTAATCCATTTCATAAATCCCTCTCTAGTGTGTTGACTAAAGTCCTAATCCATTTCATAAATCCCTCTCTACTGTGTTGACTATAGTCCTCTAAATAAAATTCTTTATGTAGCTCTTTTCTAAACTCATCCCATTCCTTATTGTCATGTAGATCAATAATAGCTTTCACTGTACCTATGGCAAGTCGTCCAAGATAGGATTTCCACTTTGTATCAGGCAAGCCGTGTAACTTGGCTAATTCCTCAAACGTGTCTAAATAATTTGTAACATTCATACCAGTAAATTTCCCTTTATCCTTTAATAACGTTTCAACTACTTTTTGTCCTTGCATCTCGTGCATCATAGTTTGAAATAGCTC
>CM035440.1:121433697-121503697 GCA_020310875.1 Ceratopteris richardii | reverse complement strand
TAATTTACCATTTTTAATTTAATTAGCCTATATTTCTTATTTTAAATAAATCATTTAATTCAATCTTAGTTTAAGGGTTTAATTAATTAGAACCTTAGTATTTAAAAGTATACACACTATTAAATTAACAAATTAAACCATAAATTAAATTTGTAGGTTAACCAATGTTAAATTATAGATTAATTTCATTAAATATTATTTGTTTCAACCCTTCAAACTAAGGCTAATCTTCATTCTTGCACACTAAACCCCTTAAAACCCTTTTGGAATACTACCATTAGCTCATTAACATTTAAATAAACCCTATCATTAACCCTTTGGAACATAAATAAACTCTAACATGAACCTATTAGAACCTTTTGAGACCCTTTAAATGAACCCTATTGTCATAAATCATATGAACTAGAGTTATATACCCATGTTTCTAGCATGTATAAATATAAATACTCATTAATTAAGTACTTAGGGTAAACCCTAATATGAACATATGTCCTGCTTCATCCTTCATACCTGATAACATTTTCAAAATAGTTAATCCAATTAGCACAACTGATCAACAGTGATATAAAAGAGGTTTAGAATTCACCAATAAATATTTTAATTTTTCCGGCCATCAATTGGAAGATGCAAATCTTCCCGACAATGCATCTTCAAAAAGTGTAGAGAATACCAAGTCTGTTTAATCCTAGAGAAGTGTGTTTTTATGGTCAGACAAGGCAAGATACTCGGTCATATAGTCTCAAAAAATGGATTCTCCACAGATGAAGATAAGGTACGAGTAATCAATGAATTACCCAGGCCAATGAACATCAAAGAAGTACAAGAATTTATGGGCCATTGTAGTTATTACCGATGATTCATACATATATATGCAATCATTGCTAAACCACTCTACAACCTGCTAACAAACTTTGAGTGGACAGAAGAATGCGAGATTTCATTTAGTGAGCTTAGATGATGATTGTGTTTTGCACCTATTCTAGCAGTGCTTGATTGGAACAAACCTTTTCATGTACATGTAGATGCTTCTAATCATGCCATAGGATGTGTGTTGGCACAACCCACAGAAGAAGGAAATGTAAATTTACCCATTGCATATGCCAATAGGCAGTTGAACACTGCAAAGAGAAATTACACCACTACTAAACGAGAGGGACTAGGAATGGTATACGTGGTGAAAAAGTTTTGCCATTATTTATTGGCAAATAAGTTTAAATTCTTTACCGACCACCAAGCTCTTTTGTATTTGGTCAACAATTCATGCAACACCGGTAGATTAATACGTTGGTTTTTACTCTTGATGGAATATGATTTTGAAGTAGTAGTCAAAAAGGGGAAAACACACTTAAAAGGGGACCACCTCTTAAGGATAACTTCTAGAGAAGCGGCTATTAGGGTAGCAGATGAGCTACCAAATGCATATCTCTTCAATGTTGAGATTGTCCTTGAATGGGCCAAGTCTTTAGTTCGAGTACTGACATACGGACCTAAAAACCCTCAAGTAAAAACTCAAGAGAAAGAGGTTGTGAGAGCACAGAGATATCAACTTCTCCCAAGAAGTATTTATAGGAAAGTTCATCACAATATCCTTTCCTGTTGTGTAGAAGAACAGGAGTATAACAATTGGTTGCAATTAGCACATGTAGATGCATTAGAGCAACACCATTCTAGACAAGTGACACTATCAAACTTAAAAAGGCTAGGTTTGTATTAGCCGTCAATGGAACAAGATGTCCGACGACTATGTGATGAATGTCCTAAGTGCGGTAATATACCTCCAATAGAACATGCCACTTTGTACCAGGTGACCCTAACGCCAGACTTGAGTGAACCTTTAGTTAATTATCTAAGGACATAGACCTTTCTAGAGGACATGACTATAGCCCGTAGATGCAGCTTAGAACAAGAGGCCTTAGAATACAAGCTCATTGGTGATAAATTGTATAAGCAAGGATGACATAGTTATCTAAGGATATGTGTGCACAAAAGCAAATATCTTAATTTATTGGAAGATGCACACCAGGGTGCAGCAGGAGTCCATTTTGGACCTGATCACGTTATCAAAGCCATATTATTTTTGTGTCTAGAAAGATCATGGTTTGTTTCTTACTCAAACAAAGTACATTTTAGACATGTTGGCAAAATTCAAGATGCAAGATTGCAGGATTGCAAGTACTCCAATGGAGATTAGTCACGAATTGAGCTCACATGAAGGTGAAATCATAGAAGATCTGACAGGTTATCAAAGCGCCACTTCATCTTCATCAACTACAAATCCATCTCTTCATAAGAGCAAGAGATCATATACAAGAATTTACCAAATGCATGCTTTCATTATGGGCTTCAAGAGTAGAGATTGATCTTTGAGGATGAGCGTGTGATGGTTAGATGTAGAGATGTGATAGTGGAATCATAGGTAATCTCTTAATTTTTTCTTTTCTACCTTCTTCATCATCACCACCACCATCTCTGCTCTCCATCTCCTTCCATCATCATCTTCACCATTTTGGTCATATCCCCACACTCCATCTCCATTTCCTCATTTCACTCATGAGCATGAGAGAGAGAGTGTGTGTGTGAATTTGTGTGCATTTTTTTTGCATGTTTCTTGAGCATTCTTATAGGTACCATCATCCATGGTAGCTACAGCAACTCCACAATGTACAGAAAACCTCTACATAGGTCCACAAGCATTGATCTCTATCCATCACAATAGAAAAAAAAGTGGTCTTTTGGTAAAAACTACTTCACCATCATGAAGTAGAGCCCTTGCACATCACATCCACAAAAATCTCAAAAAAATTTGCATTTATTTTGTCCATCACAACAGATAGCATCCATCACAACAAACACTATCCATCACGATGGACAGGCTATCCATCATGACAGACAGACCACGATAGACTGCATGTCGATCACAATAGATATATCCATCTCAATGGACATCCTTGTCCATCAATAAGGTCAAAAAATCATGATTGACACATAAACTTGGCAAAAATCCTATCCATCACGATGCATAGGGCCATGATTAATATAAATCCATGTGTAAATCCAAAAAAATATACCCACCACGATAGACATCCATTGTGACATACATGTCCATCACAACATACAGGTGTCCATCACGATAGACACATCTATCACGATTGAAACTGTCCATCACAAAAAACAAGCCATTGTAGACTACTGACAGACCTGTCGATCGTGATAGACAAGACATTTTCACCTAATTTTTTGGGTTTTTAATTTTTCCAATTTTGATTTTAAATTTGGTGAAATTTCAAGAAAATAAAGCATCGTGAGGCCCTAGGCAAATGCTTTGAGAAGTCATGTTTGTCTACTTTCCTATTTGAATCCTATAACCCTAAACTAGCATATTTTTTTCATACGAAATCTCTTTTTTGAGCTCTAGAGTGTGTTTTCCTTAAGAATAATGCATTGATGTTTAGATAGGGTAATTTGAAGTTGACCCTCAAGTGGGATTGGGAAACCAAGGAAGCTCGAGAGAATCTTTGTGCAATACAAGGGGGGAAAAGGGTCTTTAAAAAGTGCCTGAATTAAATTTTTTTGTCAATTGAAGTTAAAAGATTGAGCTAAACTTGGAACTTTTACATGACCATTAAGAGATCTTGGAGAGGCCAGAGCAAGGTGCCAATGTGTGCAAGCTTTTGAACATGCATCCTAGGCATATAAGTGCAAACAAGGAGAAGTGACTTGAGATTGGAAGATCTCTCAACCTCCTCGGTCAATTTTTTGCATAAGCAAGATAGATGAGTTCAGAAATAACATTCTTGAGAATGAGATAGAAAACATAGAGCAAGGAAACCTAGGATGAGAACCCAGGAGTCCTCAAGCCAAGTCTATCTTGAGCAGAGTGATTACTACCGAGTGGGTTCTCCAAGACAACAAGAGCATAGAAGTATTCTTCAATAGAGAAACGGAGGAATCTTCTTGGAGATTCAAGACAGATCAACTTAGCGACAAAGGTAGAGTCACCATCTATAAGTTCAAAGATCTCGAGATACCAGGCAAAGTATTCTATCTAGATAACACATTGGAGAGAATGTTCTTGGTAAGAGATCATGGCAAGCATGCATACATTTGGAAGGGCGAATTGATTTTCCCTCCACTAATGTTTTCCATGGCCACCAAGGATTTGGATCATTCTAAACTCATGAAACCTAGAGGGAAGAGCTAGAGAGAGACCTGAAGTGAGCTTTGCAAACCCCTGAGGAAAAGAGTGGTCAACATAAGATGCATAAAGAACAGATCAGGAGAGACACATAAATTTGAGACGTCACAGAGGCATGGATGAGTTTCCCTTGCCTAGGCCTAGAGAACACCCTAGAATCTTGAGGCCTACCCAACTCCTTAAATCCATGAAGAATTACTATGATGGCACTAGAGATCCTTACGATCATGTAGCAGAGTTTAGACAAGTTTTGAGAGCAAAACAAGAGTTTGGAGGTTAGTGAGACTGAGAGTCTAACTACGAAAAGGACAAGATCTTGGAAAGATAGCCGCAAGAGAATGAAAAGATAATGCTCAAAGAAGATGAGCAAGCTTGAGGAAAGCTTAAGAGAAACAAAGGCCAAGATAACCAAAATCTCATCTCGATCACACTCTCGCACACCACCACCATCACCAGCACCAATTAGTCAATCTCATGCAACACCATCACTACCTAGAGTAGGATCAGTCTTAGCAGATCCCACTCCCAAAGACCTAGACATTATGCTTAAAGCATATCAAGCCAGAATCCAAGAAGGGCCAAATGTGATAGAATACAAAAAAGGTTACCCAAGGGCTGACCTACAGATTGAATGAACCAAGATTTTTGCAAAAATCGTAGAATTGGCTCAATCCATGTTCGATGCCAGCCACCTATTCAATTGTACCAACTCAGCCAAAACACAACTACACTTCAATGGATTATTAGAAAGATTGGAAAAGATGATAGCTCAATCATGAAAGCAAGCTACATCCCAAGTGAGTAACATTAGAGGATAAGCCATCCTTCCAAGGATGCTTATGTTCCCAACTCCTTTGAGACAGGAACCTCTACTTCTATAAATCAATACTTAGAAGAATTTATAAGAGAAATTCAAGAAGAGAAATGGTCAAAAGAATATGAAAATCCTCCTCCCATTGAAATTGTGGATGACCTGCATGATCAATTCCCACAAGTTATTCCTTCTATTTATGGAAAACAAGAGGATACCCACTCTAATGAATGATTAGACTTCGAGTCTAATTCCTTACAAGAATTTCCTCATTTCACAAGTTCTTGGGAAGAAAATGCCACTTGTATGAGAGCTCCCAAAATCATGGTAAAACCAAGGAGGCACTAAAGAACACTAAAGTGGAGTACAATCTCACTTTAGAGAAGCTACTCAAAGTAATGCCAAAATTGTGGAAACTCATAGCTAATCAAGTGTCAAAAGTAGATTAATCTCATTCTAGTTAGGATCACATCGAAGAGTGCCAAAAATATCGGATAAGATATGTGATAAAGGAGAAGAAGGAAACACCTATCTCCCTATCACTCATCAGGGTTACAAAACCAAGGCTATTTTGGACTCATGAATATGAGTTGCAATTGCTACCACTTCCCTATGGAAGCGTTGGGGCAAACCAACACTCAGGCCAACAAAAATGAGATTACAAATGGCTGATGGTTACATAGAATTTGAGCATACTTTTTCCATATGTGACTTTAGCAAAAACAAGGCCTTTGAGATGATTGTGGGTAGACCATTAATGAGATAGTTGTAGATAGTGCAGAATTGGGGAACCAATTCCTTGTATTTGCAACACTTAGGTGTTACAACTAAAGTCAATCTCAAAGACTACTCTCATAGAGACGTGCCCCCTATATCGTGGAATCTCATCCATAGAGCCATGGATGACACAGAGTCAGATCATTCCATAGGATCACGATCCTCATGGATGCATGAAGACACTCATTTATGGATGTGCAAAGCTGTGGCAGAAAAGGTAGGTGTGAAGGAAACTCATAGATCAATTTGAGACCCAGCATTTGGACCTATAGTATTTTTGGATGAAGAGTTTGAACTTCATGTTTGGGAAAAAATCCTAGCCACATTGGATGTAGCTATCCATGAAGAGCAATGGACACCACATTGTGATGAAGATGGATATGAAATTTCAGTTTTCACTATAGAACTAATCATGTGTGATTGGATTATCAAAGAATGTGAGCCTAGCAAGAAATTGAACAAGCAAGTGACTCGGATTTAGATTGAATCATTATGGACCCTTTTTGTGCGTCACAAGAAGAATACATATATGTAGTAGAAGTTCACCCTCAAGGATGAGAAGATCTTACAAATGATGTGAGATTAACCACACAGGTAACCACCAAGGTTGAAGGCAAGAAAAGAAAGAAGGGAGAACTCCCACTAGAAGAGGACGAATCTTTGTTCGAGGTCCGTGAAAACTTTAAGAAAGATGAAGTGGAGGATAGGAAATTCATGATAAGAATGCCTAAATGAGAAGCACTCATAGGAATGGCTTATGATAACAAAGAAACAACTAAAAAAATTATTGTGACCATAGAAGAAGATGAATAATGATGCACGTGCATAGGAAACGACCTGAGTGAGCAAAAGGAAAAGGATTTGATTGACTTATTAAGAGATATAGAGATTATTTTGTATGGAGTTATAAGGACCTAAAAGGTGTAGACCCTGACATATGCTCACATAAAATTCCCATGACCTCAAAAGCCAAACCCTCCAAATAGAAGCCATACACATATAATGAAAATAATGTCGCCAAGCTCAAGGAAGAGATACATCGATTGGTAAAAGCCAGGTTTATCTATGAAATTGAGCACAATGAATGGGTGTTTCCCATTGTAGTGGCCCCAAAAAGA
Source organism: Ceratopteris richardii (assembly GCA_020310875.1). NCBI lineage: Eukaryota > Viridiplantae > Streptophyta > Polypodiopsida > Polypodiales > Pteridaceae > Ceratopteris > Ceratopteris richardii. Next base: position 121,496,796 of record CM035440.1, on the reverse strand, counting down.
ATGGAAAGTTATGTGTATGCATCAACTTGAAGAAGGTTAATGTGGCCATTATTAGAGATAGTTATCCACTTCCTATCAGTGAACATCTATTAGAAAGAGTGGTAGGCAAGGAAGTATATAGCTTCCTTGATGGGTTCTCTGGCTACAATCAAGTGGCCATTGCTCTAAAGGACCATCATAAGACAACTTTCCCCATATAATGGGGTATATTTGCTTTTTGGGTAATGCCATTTGGTCTTACCAATGTGTTTGCTACCTTTTAGAGGCTGATGTGTCATGTGTCTAAATAATTCTTGGGTAAAAACTTTGAAGTCTATGTTGATGATCTATGTGCTCATTCCAAAATTATACAAACACATATACCTAAGCTAAGATAAATATTTGACAAATGTAGATATTATCATGTCTACCTAGACCCGAAAAAGTGTGTTTTTATGGTCAGGCAAGGCAAGATTGTAAGATGCATAGTTTCATAGAATGGCATATCGACAGATGAGGATAAGGTTAGAGCTATTGAAGAGCTCCGTGGGCCAAAGAATGTCAAGGAAGTACAAGATTTCATGGGGCATTGCAGTTATTATCGATGTTTCATTCATATGTATGTTATCATTATAAAGCCTTTGTACTCCCTTTTGACTAACTTTGAGTGGTTATAAGAATGTGAAAACTCCTTTAATGAGCTTAAGCGATGATTGTGTTCAACACCAATCATGACTACACCGATCGGAACAAATCATTCCATGTTCATGTGGATGCATCCAATTATGCTATTGGGTGTATACTGGCACAACCTATTGGTGAAGGTAATATGGATCTTCTAATAGCTTATACTAGTAGACAATCGAGTGCAGCTAAATGAAATTATACTACTACTAAAAGAGAAGAATTAGGTATGGCATATGGAGTTAAGAAGTTTAGAAATTATTTGCTTGCAAATAATTTTTTGTAGTCCATCAAGCATTACTCTATCTTGTGAACAAGCCTTGCAATACTGACAGATTAGTAAGATGGTTCCTCATAATAAGGGAGTATGACTTTGAATTTGTGGTAAGGAAAGGTAGGACTCACCTTAGGGCAGATCACCTTTCTAAACTAACTTCAAGAGTCTCCACAAGGAGAATGAGATGAACTTCTTGATGCTTACTTGTTCAATTTAGAAGTGGTGCGTAAATGGGCCAAAACCATAGTGTCTATTCTCACCTTTGGAACTAAGCATCCCATACTGAGAGCCAAAGATAAAGAAGTTGTGAGGTCCAAAAAATACCACATACTGGAAGGTAGTGTGTATAAGAACAAAAATCAAGGCATACTATCTTACTATGTAGATGAAGATGAGCATGCAAAATGGTAGCAAATAGCACATGTAGGTGCACTGCAACAACATCACTCCAAACATCAAATCCTGAAGAATCTGCAAAGATTAGGTGTATATGGCCAACAATGGAAGCAGATGTCCATAGGATTTGTAAGGAATGTTGAATCTATGCTATTAAATCACCAATGGAACATGCCACTCTATATCAAGTGTCATTAGTGCCACATTGGAGGACAAAAACATTCCCTCAAGAGATGACATTGGCTAGACGAAAGAGCTTAGAACAAGAAGCACTGAACTATGCTCTCATTGGAGATATTTTATACAAGCGTGGAAGACATGGATACCTAAGACTGTGTCCATGAGAGTGAATATCTTAAGATCTTAGAAATTGCCCACTAAGGTGTGGAAGGAGGACATTTTGGACTGGACGGTGTGATTAAGGCAATTCTATTCGCAGGTCTTTGGTGGCCAACCCTTCACATGGATGCACATACCTATGTGAAGGAATGTGACACTTGTTAGTGAACTCAATATCCGATACATAAATACGAAATGCCATTACGAACCATGATGGAAGAATGGGCATTCTCCATGTGGGGAGTAGACTTTGTAGGTCCTATTAATCCCCTAGCTAAGAGTTCACATGCTGAATACATTATTGTTGTGTTAAACGATGTATAACTGTCAGAAGTGCGTTTAAACGTTATTTGGGTTCTTGGGAGTGGAAGGGGTCTGTTAGACAGAGGCCCTATACTTAGTGTGAAGAGATGGATAGGTATGTGCTTGAAGATGAAGAGATGTTGCAAAATCCTTGATCTACACTAGCCAAATGAACTCCAGAAGTATATGTTGTGGGCCCTTTTAGCTTGCCAATGGATGTATTAGACACCCTATGTACCTTGGAAGATCACTCACAAAAAGATAGATCAAAACAGATAAGTTGGAGTTAGCTCAGAGGTGAAAACTTGCTATTCTTGGTTCATACACATGTCCAGTGTTTTACATAATTCTCTGAGCACAGCAGCAATTAGCTTAATTCCTGTTGGGGAAGTCTAGGTAACTTAAAGAGCTAACTTTCAAGAGTAATCTCATCAAAAATAATGAACCACACACTGAGAATGAGTTTTAACAACTGATGACATCATCCCGATTTTCACGGGCTGCTACAGTTTGAGACCAGTGCGCAGAAAAATCAACATAACTCAAAATGTAGGAATCCAATGACTATGAAAATTTGTACGGTTATACTAGACTTCAAGTTGAATCCAACAACATTTAAATCACTGAATTTGGATAAGTAACCACTGAGAAATGGCTCTGACAAGATGAGTGAAAAAGTCGGGTACCTGACAGAGAAGTGAAGATGAACAGACCCTGTTGACTTCAAATGAACATAACTGAAGATTGAAACATCCGAATGACATGCAAATTTGTGAGCATATAGTAGACGTATAGAGCTAATATTAACAAGTTAAATCACTGAAAATGATGCACCAAGCTCAGAGAAAACATCTCTGCAAGCTGACTGAGAAAACTGAGAGTAATGGCAGTGAGTAGTACACTTCACAAGAACATGGAAAGATGAACTCAAATAATCATGAAAATGAAAATATATTGCTTGTACAATAGAATGACTTACTGATACATATGTGTGCCTTGTAATCACACCTTGATATAGCATAAAGCTCAGCTCTTGGAGGTCTTCACATAGGTCTCTCTAACCATGACTAAAACTGCCATCTATTTATAGTTGAATTTGGGAGGCTAACTTCCCTCAATCACTCTCCAATCAATCAATGATTGATTTGATTCTCTACCTACCACAAATCACAAATTCGTGGCTCCTCTTTCCATTCTTGATCAAGTGGACTCAACCACTTAAGATTCTTTCACTTTTACATTAAGTAAACTCTTCAAAAGTCCTTCATTTATGGTTCCTGTAACATATATCTACTCTTGTCAATGTGGCATAGTTGAGACTACCCACTAGACTTTGATATGATGTGATGTCCTCTATGAGTTCACCTTCATGTGAGCTCAATTTGTGATTGACCTCCATTGGAGTACCTGCAATCTTACAATCTTGCATCTTGAATTTTGCCAACATGTCCTTAATGTACTTTCTTTGAGTGAGAAACAAACCATGATCTTTGTAGACAACTTCCAAACCTAGGAAGTAGGTAAGTGAACCCAAATCACTTATCTTGAACTCTTCTCTCATCTAATCTTTGATCTTCTTCATACCATCTGCATCATTTCCTGTCAATATAATATCATCTACATATACACATAGGTAGATGACCTCGGAATTACTCTTTTTAATAAAGAGTGAAGGATCTGCCTTGCTTGGTTGAAAGCCTTTGTCCTGCAAGAATGAAACGAGCATGAAATTCCAAGCTCTTAGAGCTTGCTTGAGACCATACAATGCTTTGTTAAGTTTACACACATAATCAGGATAAACTTGGTTCTCAAAACCAGGTGGTTGTGCCATATATACCTCTTCTGTTATCCAACCATTCAAGAATGCATTCTTTACATCTAGTTGAAGTATCTTCCAATTCTTGGAAGAGGCAATACTAAGCAAAACCCTAATAGTAGGCATCTTTGCCACAGGAGAGAAGGTCTCCTCATAATCAATTCCCTGAGTTTGTGCAAAGCCTTTTGCTACAAGCCTTGCCTTATACCTGTTAATTGAACCATCAGAATTCTTCTTGAGTTTATAGACCCATCTTGAGCCTATTACCTTCATGGATGAAGTCTTGGGCACCAAATCCCAAGTGTTGTTTTCCTCAAGTGCTTCAATCTCTTCCTTCATTGCATGCTTCCATTCTGTTTTTGCTTTGGCCTCTTCAAATGATGATGGCTCCTCTTGGTTTATGTCCTGTGCTATGTAGATAGAATGTTTAGTTACTAATGAGGTGTCAAACCCATACCTTTCTGGTTTTTTCTTTTCCCTCATAGATCTTCTTAGGCCATGATGTGATGATTCTGCCTCATGGCCAAGTTCCTGCAATTTTGCTTTACCTTTAGACTTCCATGCTTGGATCTTTTCCATGTGAGATTCTTCATCATCCTCTGAGGTGTCTTGTTCTTCAATCTTTGATTGTTCTCTACCAAGCTTTGGAAAATCTTCTTCAAGATCATATGGTAAATTGATCTTCCTGCATGGATCTTCATACCATGAATTGTTCTCATCAAAAACTACATCTCTGCTTACCAAGAATCCTTTGTTGGTAGGGTTGTATAACCTGTAGCCCTTTTGATTGTTGTCATATCCAATAAATACACACCTTTCTGCCTTTGGATCCATCTTGCCTCTAAGCTGTGAAGGAACATGAGCAAAAGCAATACATCCAAAAATTTTACAATGATCTAAGCTTGGTCTTCTTCCATTCCAAGCCTCATATGGAGTCATCCCATCAAGGGATTTTGAAGGCAACATGTTAATCAAGTAAGTGGCTGCAGATACAGCCTCAGCCCATAAGTAATTAGGTAAATGCTTTTCATTTAACATAGACCTTGCAGCTTCAACAATTGTCCTATTCCTCCTTTCTGCCACTCCATTTTGCTCAGGACTGTACCTTGTAGTTACCTCTCTTTTGATTCCTCTTTCTTGAAGAAAAGAATCAAAATCATGGGAGAAGTATTCTCCCCCTCCATCTGACCTTAGCCTTTTTAGTGATTTACCTATTTGATTCTCCACAAGAGCCAAATATCTTTTGAAACATGAAAAAACTTCATCTTTGTGTCTCATAAAGAATAGGATAGTCCATCTGCTGCAATCATCAATAAAGGAGACATAATACCTTGATCCAGATATTGAAGCTTCCTTGCTAGGTCCCATACATCTGTATGAACCAACTCCAAGAGATCTCCATGCATATAACCTTTCTTCATGAATGGTAACCTGTGAGACTTTCCAAATTGACATGCACTACACTTATAAATCATATGTTGTTTTGACAAATTAGGAAGTCCAAGTACACTTTGGTCCCTACAGATTTTCTTTAATGACCTTTCACCAATATGTGCTAACCTTTTGTGCCATACTTCCAATTCTGTGAGTGTCTGACTACCATAATTAAAGAGAGCAATGTTTCTAGTGTCCTGTAATTCAAATGTGAACAATCTACCTGTCTTTTCACCTTTTGCAATTTTTCTGAATCCTTGACTTGGATCTTCAACAAATGCTCCTGCTTTTGTGAACCTGACTTGCAATCCTTTCTCTACTATCTGCCCAACACTTATCAAATTCTTTGTAATGGTAGGGACATAGAGTACCTTACTGAGTAGGTTGATGTTTCCATCAGGTGCTTTGACATTGCCTATTTTCTCCACAGGATGTTTTGTATCATCTCCTGTTTGTACCTCATGCTTATTTCTTGGATCTTCTAAATCTGATAGGAGTGCCACATTTCCTGCCACATGATTTGAACAACCTGAATCTATGTAGAAAACATGCTCATCAGATTTACCTTGTAGCATAGCCATGTTCATGATCAATAATGAATCCTCTTTGTTTGAGTCTTATGTGTAGTTATTGAAGTCTCTCCTTCCTTTGTAGCCTCCTTGATAGTTTGAATGATTGTAGTTGTTGTAGTTGCCATGGTAGTTGTTGAACCTTCCTCTTGTGTAGCCATAACTTCCTCTATTGTATCCTCTGCCTCTTTGATCCCTGGAATTCCTAAAGCAATTTTCAGTTGTATGATTAGATAGTCCACAAATAGAACATGGATTGGAGTCTTGGGATCTCCCCCTGCCTTGTCTACCTCCTCTTCCTCTACCTCTGCCATGTCTTCCTCTACCTGCATAGTTAGCTTGATATGTACTTGCTTCATCATCCACTTTCTTTGCCTTTCCTTTGTTATCTTTGGACTTGCTTTTATCAGTGTATAAAGCTGAAGATTGATTACCTTTAGAGCTTTCTCCATTTTTGATAAGCTTTACCTCTTGGGTAAGTAGTTGTCCAATGAGTGTATTGAAATCAGGTACATGCATGTCCATGTACAAATCCATAGCTGTGGTGAATGCTTCCCACTTGTCATCTGCCTTCAAGCCATTGATGACCTACCTTACCATTTGCTCTTCATCTATTACCTCTCCAATGCTTCCCAACTGATCCGCGATGTCCTTGAGCTTTGTGACAAAATCAGTCACATTTTGTTTGGGATCCTTCTTGAGAGTTGTGAAATCCAGCCATAGTTGATGCTTCCTAGCTTTAGTACTTGAAGAAAAGAAAGCTTCAAGTGCATCCCACACTTCCTGAGATGTCTTACAACTTCTAATGTGAGGCAACAAAAAATCTGAGATAGAGTTGAGGAGATAAGACCTTGCAAGTGCATCCTTGGAGCACCATGTGCTCAATCTTTCTTGCTCTTCTTGTGTTGGTTGACTTTTATGCCTGAAACTTGGCATAACTTCATCTCCAGCCACATAACCATATAAACTTCTACCTTGGAGATAAGCTTTCATTCTTAATGACCAAGCTGAGTAGTTACCTCTGTCCAATTTGTCAATTGATGAAGGAAATCCATCTGCCATGTTGTCCAACCTTGCTCTGATACCACTATGAAGAGATGGATAGGTATGTGCTTGAAGATGAAGAGATGTTGCAAAATCCTTGATCTACACCAGCCAAATGAACACCATAAGTATATGTTGTGGGCCCTTTTAGCTTGCCAATGGATGTATTAGACACCCTATGTACCTTGGAAGATCACTCACAAAAAGATAGATCAAAACAGATAAGTTGGAGTTAGCTCAAAGGTGAAAACTTGCTATTCTTGGTTCATACACGTGTCCAGTGTTTTACATAATTCTCTGAGCACATCAGCAATTAGCTTAATTCCTCTTGGGGAAGTCTAGGTAACTTAAAGAGCTAATTTTCAAGAGTAATCTCATCAAAAATAATGAACCACACACTGAGAATGAGTTTTAACAAATGATGATATCATCCCGATTTTCACGGGCTGCTACAATTTGAGACCAATGAGCAGAAAAATCAACATAACTCAAAATGTAGAAATCCAATGATTATGAAAATTTTTATGGTTATACTAGACTTTAAGCTGCATCCAACAAGATTTAAATCACTGAATTTGGATAAGTAACCACTAAGAAATGGCTCTGACAAGATGAGTGAAAAAGTCGGGTACCTGACAGAGAAGTGAAGATGAACAGACCCTGTTGACTTCAAATGAACATAACTGAAGATTGCAACATCCAAATCACATGAAAATTTGTGAGCATATAGTAGACGTATAGAGCTAATGTTACCAAGTTAAATCACTGAAAATGATGCACCAAGCTTACAGAAAACATCTCTGCAAGCTGACTCAGAAAACTGAGAGTAATGGCAGTGAGTAGTACACTTCACAAGAACATGGAAAGATGAACTCAAATAATCATGAAAATGAAAATATATTGCTTGTACAATACAATGACTTATTGATACATATGTGTGCCTTGTAATCACACCTTGATATGGCATAAATCTCAGCTCTTGGAGGTCTTCACATAGGTCTCTCTAACCATGACTAAAACTGCCATTTATTTATAGTTGAGTTTGGGAGGCTAACTTCCCTCAATCACTCTCCAATCAATCAATGATTGATTTGATTCTCTACCTACCACAAATCATGAATTCGTGCTCCTCTTTCCATTCTTGATCAAGTGGACTCAACCACTTAAGATTCTTTCACTTTTACATTAAGTAAACTCTTCAAAAGTTACAAGAGGTAGTTCACAAGTGAACTTTACATAGTCTTCATTTTAAGGCTTTTTCTATGACTTTGTAGGACTCAAGCCAATACTTAGGTTTGTCATAGACTTGCTCCAACACTTAGTTCCCAAACTAACCACTTACACACAGCAATATACTGATGCTGAGAGCTCTATCAAGATCCTGTGGTACTTAGGCATTTACAGTTCACGGTTTAGCTCGGCCAACGTGTACCACATACACTAAGAGGCTATATTGCATCTGCACATAAACTTACTAAAAATACCAGAGACAAGAGTAATCATTCAACCTTTACTGAATAGGTACCACAATCTGATCAACATCCGAAGACCCAGAGAATTCAAGTGTTCAGATACACCGTACTGAAGGTTCAGTACGCAACCCAAGAATCCTACTGTAGCTTAACCCTTACAGTAGGATGACAGATCTCAATGCTGAAGACAACACGATCCCGCACAGTGTTAGAAACACTACCATAGTTACACAGACTTTATCAAACAACTGGCAGAACATTCCAAGAACGAGTACTACCGCAATACACGAACTTAACACAACAATCGCAATAAGGATTCGCAGACGATTCACTTCAGACAACAGACCAAATTATCTACTGGATGTAGATGATACTCACAACCGCAATGGATACCAATAGACAACAGACAAGACGAGACACAGATACACACAGAATACTCAGAAATTAGACAAGATACTCTAAATTAACCAACTCGACACACAGTAACGCCACAGACAAATCATCCAGACAGACAGTCTGGTGATCTCTCGAACGTCCTAAGCATCCCTTTTCATTGCTTTATAAAAGAATACAATGTGTCTGCGTAACAACCTTTTGCACGTGTGAAACAAGATTTCAGTTATACACTTCCAATCCGACGGCCGATAACACTCTGGCACGCATGGTGGACTCGAACCCGCAGGTTTTACAAAACTACTGTTCATCTATAATGCCTTCTAAGTACATATTTCTGGCTAATCTAAAGGTGCGGGCGATCTTTTTCTTTAGTGTTTCTAACATTTGTTTGAGTGTGTCCGGTTCTACTAGCTGTGCATCTACTCGTACAGAACTTAATGCGATGGCTTCGGTGAGCAAAATCTATGCTTGCGTTTGCAGAAAAGCTTCTTGTAGGTAGAATTCGTTGGACAAAGCCGCATCTCTGGATATCTTCATTTCTGCAACCTGCTTTTCCATACTGATTACTCTTTCTTTTTGATTGTCTAGTTGATTTTCCCATCTCTCGATCTCTTGATTCTGGAACTGGATGGTTCTGGAGTATGTGTCCCTTTCTCTGCGTAGATCTGTTATTACCTTCTGTGTCTGAGCTTCTTTTGACAAATAACGTTTGAGCATATTATTTACATCAGCTAATTGATCCTTGCATCTTTGTAGTTCTTCCGCTGTCTTCATTGCCAGATCGTGTTGTTCTTGGCCTTTCTGTACCACTTCGTCTAGTTGAACTCTGGTCTCTTCTAATAAATTACCTAAGGCTACTCTCGCATCTTCTTTATCCTGTAGATCTAGCTTTAACTGACTGATTTTGGCTTGTGCTTTGCTTAGTAACTTGTCCTTTTGGTTGAGATCTGCCAATGCGGTATCTCTCTGATGGGCAATTGTCTGTTGTTCTGCAAGTTGGGCTTGGATATGGGTAATTTGGGAGTGCAGCTGATGGTTTTCTGCTTTGACCGCATCTATCTCTTATTGTAGAGGCGTGATATCTGCTTCTAGGACATCCACCTTGTGTTGTAACTCATTTCGAATATTATCGGTGACTTCTCTCATCTGGATTGGCAATTGCTGTGATAACTGAATTAACAGTTGGCCCATGTTTGCAAGTTCAGAGATCGTAGGGATTGAAGGAAGTGGCAGCTGAGATCGAGGTTGGGATGAGAACGCGGTGAGCAGTTGCTGGGAGTTCAGTGGAGAGTAGTTGGGGGATGAGGAAGAAGAGTCAGTGGGTTCGTTGGGGTGGATGGGTTGGATAGGGATAATGGGGTCGAGTGGCGGCTCCGGTGGGGGAGTGGGAAGGACAGAGTGAGACTGCGTTACCTTATCTACGGTTTGTTGTGCACTGTCGGCGGTATCAGCAATTGTGGATTCTACTGCTCTAAGCAGTTCGTCGAAAATATCCTTAACTACCTGTTCTTCATCTCTTTGTTTTTCCGGCTCCGATTGTTGCTGTGATGCCTCTTCTGACGAGTTTGTGTCGGCTTTAGTGTGATCCTCCTGTTCTTGTTGCCCTTCTGAAGATGACTGCGTGGATGATTCGTGCTGCATAGATGTGGCGGTGTTGTGGAAGGTTTCTTCGTCATGCTTTTCTTGTTCCTTGTCATCATCTTTGTTTCCTTCGGCTGATCCTTGGGCTTCACTTTCAGATGAACTGATCCTGATTCTCTTCCGGCGGAAGAGTTGATTTAGCTCCTCTTCATCTTCTTCATCTTCTTCATCATCCTCCCATAATTGCACAGACTCTTCATGTTGTAGGACCGGGCCTCTGGGTGGTGGTTGTGCTGCAAGGATGGCCGGAAACAGGAAGGATAGGATATGAGGGAGTCTCGATCTTGGCATTCCTCCCTTGTTTACCTGTTTGATGATTGCTACGCATTCTTTGTGAATGCGGTGGAAGAAATAGGACGCAAAATTCACTGGTTCTCGGGTGGCTAAGTCTATGGCGGAGTAGAAGGGACGAGATATTCCATAAGTACGTTTCTGTAGGTTTACGATAGCTACTAAGAATTGAAGGGCAGATCTTTCAGGTTCCGGTCGACAAAGGATCGCGTATTCGTTTGACGAATACCTAGGAAATAATTGTGTCATTATTGCTACGGGGAGGTTCAGGCCATTTTCTCGACCTTGCGAAGGGAGTCGAAATGACTCAGCGAAAGTTTGGAAGGTGATCAGTGTATGGGATGGTAGGGAGGTGATCGGCCAACTCTGCTTGGTGGCAGGTGTGTTGGCGATGGTGGAGATGATCTGGGCAAAGAAGGGGTGGGATTCCACTGAATGCCAAGGCTGTTCAGCGAAATTGGATAGCCCACGAATGCGCAGGAACTCTCCTATGTCGGCAGGGAGTCCATGGAAGGCAGCATAGTTAGCCAAAGCTTCCATGGTGCACACAGAGAAAGCAATCACAAGTACACAGAACATAGGGTACACACAATGACACAAATCACACAAACACAATAGCGATTTTCGGCGAAACAGAAAAGGTTAAGTAGATGCGTTGCCGGGGAGAGAAATCAAAATGACTAATCATCGTGCGACGTTGAGATGATAACTTCTTAACTTCGGTGTGCATGTATGAGTAGCTGGAAAGGGCAGGGCGGCTATGGACATAATTAGGTATCAAAATGCGGATGTTTACAGACTTATTTTATACGCAAAAAAGAAAAGAAAAGAAAATAAAAGAAAAGAGAAGGCCAAAAGACACAGCCAACTGTGAAACGTTTCAGTGTGGATTAGATGCTTGTTGATACGGCCGCAGCTTTGATCCATTTATCACCTTTGGAAGAGGAATTTCGATCAAAGTGATCAACCGAAAAGTTGATGGGCCCACTTGTTCAGCAATCCGGTAGGGACCAAACCATCATAACTTGAATTTGCCAGCAAAGCGATTCGACTTTGCATTGTAAAAGAGTACAAGTTCTCCCACCAAAAAAATTGGAGTCTTTACATATCGATCATGTGTTCGAGCTTGTCTTCGCTGTACTTCCTGAATAATCAAAAAACTGTGCCATCGATGCTCGTCTAATTCTCGGAGTGTATCCAACCGAAATGATAGAGATTCTTCAGGTAGCAGTTTTTGAGTGATTGCTACTCATAAACTTGGCACAACTATCTCCATCGGTGCTATGGCTTCCAATCCATAAGCTAGTTTGAAAGGGGTTAATCCTGTTGCTACCTTGTATGTAGTCTGGTATGCCCATAATACTGCAGGTAACAGTTGATCCCATCTTTCCGGTGCTTCCAAAATGAGTTTTCGAAGCATATTCAACAAAGTCTTGTTTGTACTCTCAGCCAAACCATTTGCACGAGGATAATATGGTGAACTGAATTTATGCGTGACCTGAAACGAATGTGTGAGTACTTTCATTAAATTGTTGACAAAATGAGTGCCTTGATTTGTAACAAGTTCCAGCGGTAAGCCAAAATGTGGAAAGACATCTTTCAGTAGACACTTGGCTACCGCAACAGCTGTGGCAGACCGTGAAGCCCAGGCTTCTGCCCATCTGGTAGCATAATCAGTACATATCAAAATATAACGATTATTACTGAGTATTGCTGGTGGAGTAATAGGTCCAATAGAATCTAGACCCCACTTCTGAAAAGGCTCTTATGGCAAGACACGTTGTAGAGGGAAAATATGACGTTGCAGGGGTTGTCCAGATCTCTGACAACTATCACATTGTTTGACAAACTGTGATACATCCCTGTACATAGCAGGCCACCAAAGACCACTTTGCAGAATTTTCCGGTGTGTTAAGTCTGCAGCAAAATGGCCACCGGAAGGAATTGAGTGAGCCAAATTAATGACTGAGTTAACTTCATGTGGTGGAATACAACGAAGTAAAACTCCAGTGTGATCCACATAGTATAATTCCCCAGCAATCAACCGAAATCGGCGACTGAAAACTGAAATTTTCCTTCGTATTGCAGGAGAAGTCTGAGGGGGAAGGCATCCATCAGTGAGGAAGGTCAAGATCTGATCATAATATGTAGATGGCATAGGTGGGTCTGTAATTTCATCATTAGTTGGTTCAGAGACATAAATTGCCGGTGTTGTGTCATCTACACCGTCCGGAGCTTCACCGGAATCTAAGAGAGAGAGAAAATCTTCTAAGGCATGTGAACTGCCTGGCCGATGAATAACTTCGTAGTCAAACTCTTGTAAAAACAAAACCCATCGTGCTAATCGACCACCTAGATGTTGCTGCCGAACTAGATAAGCAAGTGCAGCATGATCTACATGAAAAGTAAATTTATGGCCCAGCAAATAATGTCTGAATTTCTTGACAGAATATACTAGACCTAGACATTCTCTCTCTGTTAGAGAGTAATTCTTTTCAGCAGGGGCTAATCTTCGACTTGCATAGTACACTGGTCTGAACCACTTATCGGTTTGTTGCATTAGAACGCTCCCTATTGCTATATCTGAAGCATCAACAAATACATGAAATGGGTGATCCCAGTCAGGAGGCTGTAAGATTGGAACCTCTGTTAGTAATCCCTTTAGACGATTAAAAGCAATTTGATAGTCCGGGGTCCACTCAAATTGTCGAGGAGTCTTGGTTATCAATCGGTTCAGTGGTATTGCCAAATGAGCAAGCCACCGTAAGTATCGGCCATGCCATCTTACTTGGCCCATGAAGCGCATTACTTCCTTAGGTGTAGTGGGTACAGGTGCTTCTAACACAGCTGTGATTTTATCTGGATCCACCTGTATACCCTGTGCAGATACAATATGACCAAGTAGCTTTCCACATGAAACCGCAATCAGAGATTTGTTTGGGTTCAAACAGAGTCTTTATTCTCTGCACTTTTCAAAGCAGCACCGTAAATGGAACAGGTGTGCTATCATATTACCGAAAATCGAAAAATCATCAAGGTATACTTGCATAAAAGTGGTAAGGTAAGGAGAAAATATTTCCTGCATACACCTTTGGAACGTACTTGGGGCATTTCTTAATCCAAACCACATAACAGTACATGCAAAAACACCCTAGTTGGTAATGAAGGCGGTCTTCGGTATATCCTATTCAGCCATTCTAACTTGATTATACCCACTGTACCCATCTAAGAATGAATACATTTCATGTCCTGCTACTCTATCAAGCATCGTGTCAAGAAAAGGTAGCAGAAATGGATCAAGCACCGTAGCTGCATTTAGTTTCCGGTAATCTACACATATTCGTAACTGCTTATTCTTTTTAGGGACAATAACAACTGGTGAGATCCATTCAGCATGCTCTACTGGTACAATGAATCCGACTTTGAGTAGCCTATCAAGTTCTACCTTTACCTGTGATGCATAGTTCAGATTCATCCAGTAGCTAGGTTGCTTAAGTGGTTTTGCTTCCGGCTTCAGCATGACCCTGTGTTGATAGATGCACGGGTCCAGACCTTTCATATCTTTGTAATCCCATGCAAATACATCAGAAAATTCTCGAAGTAGTTGGATTAAATCTGCTTGAAATAACTCAGGTAAGCTTTCCTTTATCTTAACAGGACGTGGATTTTCTTCATCCCCTAAATTGTAGGTGATCAGCTGATCTTCTAGAACATAGAATTGTCGAGGCTTCTCTGTATTCTCAGCTGGCTTAAAAATTTGTTGTAGATTAGGGTCATCTATGGTAGCCTTATCTTCTTTCGTATCTTTTTCTCTTACAAAGACTTCTTCTTCATCATCTGACAACCCATCTAGCATATGGACTGGTTCTGCAAAATACGGTCTAGCATGCAACTCGCAAGGTTGTATAGCATCTAATTTTACAATGTATTTACGATTATTATCTTTGAAAGTGAGTTTCTGTGCAGACCAATCTTGTATCACCTTAGCGTGCTTCAGCCAAGGACGGCCGAAAAGGAGATTATAATCAAGGGTGGATTCCGGTAATTCTAGTACGACAAAGGTCATTTTAAATATTGTACCTTGTAAAGTTATTGGTACATTTTGCACAAGTCCTACGGTATGAACTCTTGATTGGTCGGCCATTCTAACAAAAAACTCAACTGGTTCGATTTCGGTCCATCCTAACTTCATACCGTAATTAAAGGAACTGAATGATCGACCGTAGAATCAGGTTCCGGTTGCACTATTGCTGTTGCTGGAATGCAAGAAGGGACAGGACTGAACTGTTGTTGGAATTGTTGTCGAACTCCTGGTACTAGTGCAAGTAATTGGCCCAGAGGAAGAGTGATGGATGCTTTAGATAAAATTTCCCAGGCTTTTTATGATTGAATTGTATTTTCCACAAATTCTGAAGATGATGCGCCTGCTGAAGATGATGTGCCTGCTACTAAATTAGAATCATGTTGTTGTGTTCCTTCCTCGGTTAACGGAGCCTGCGTCACCGGAATAGGATCTGGAAACACTGGAGGTTCGGCGGTGGTCCATTGACTAGCCTTATCATACATCCTTTGTTGTTCACGTATGCCTTGTTCAAATATTTCTGCTGTTGGTTGCAGTTGTTTACTGGATCGGGTCTGAATTACTGCAGCATGTGTTTCTACTGGTGTGATTTGTACCATATTAGTCATTGGGTTTTGACGTTCTTTTTTCCTCTGATCATACTCAGCTACATCCTTACAAAATCTTCTAATGTGACCAAATTCACCACAAAAATGACAGCGTGGTGGTGGCAAATCGGGATTTTCCGGTGCTGGTCCGGCCTGCCAGCGGTTTGCATTGTAGTTATTATTTCTCTGTCCTCTGTATTTTCGATAACCTTGTTGCTCGTTGTTTCTCATTTGTTGGAGGTACATAGTGATTGGTTGGCTGCCCTGTCCGGTAGTGTTGCAGATAGCACAAAACAACAGATTAAGTGCACAAGTGGCACTAGTATGGCCTGAATTCTTGCATGTAGTGCAGTACATCTGTTTGGTTGGGTCTTCGGCGACATTTCTATTTGCTTTTAACCACTCCAGATCTTCTGTAAATCTGCCAACCTTGTTTTCAAGTTGCAAAGCCATTGCGATCACGACATCTAGCGTCATAGCTCCTACACAGCGTATGATCATAATTTGTTTAAGTTGCGGAGTCAATCCATTGATAAACCATTGAGTAATGATGTCATCCGGTAGGTTGGCATGTGCTGGTGGTAACTGCCTCAAATGAGTCTTGAATAGAGTGGCGTATTCCTGTACTGTTTGATTTATCTTCTGTCTATTGTTTTGCAGGTAGTCAAAAATTTTGGCTGGGTTCTTCTTTAGCCTGAATCTCTGCAAAAATGCATCCCTTACTGCTTCATAGGTGCCGAAATGGTTAATATCATATTCTGTAAGCCATTTAGTTGCTTCTTTAACTAATGTCGACTGGAAAACAATAGCCTTATACGCCGGATCAGGTGGATGGTTGAGCACTGCGTAACTTATCTCAAATGTGCGTACATGAGCATTTGGGTCATCTCCTAGGAATCCACCAAATTTAGTATACGTTACTTTGGTTGGAGTCGGCCTTGGTGGGCATAGTTGTTGTTGTTGCTGTTGTTGTTGTTGTTGCCCGTTCATGGCTCTGATGGTTGTATTGTGACTATCTTCTGTATCCCGGGGCTGAATATCTGAACTATCGGAATCTCTATCGTCGGCCTGTGCACTTTCCGGTTCGATAATCTTGTTCAGTATGTTTCGAATCTCGGTTTCGAACAAGTTACCTTCCTTCTTGATGTCAAATGTAGGGAAGCTTACTCCCAATAGCGGTGATTGGGCTGAAGATTCACCAAGAACTGGTAAACCGTCACCGAAAAATTGTGATCTTTCAGCAATTGGTACCGGAGCAACACCGAAAGGTGTCGAATCTTCACCAAAACAAGGTGCTTTTTCTCCTTCACTAATTTCTTTGGCTAAGGTGTTTCTAGTCGTAAACAAATTTGAATCTTTACCCAATGTTGTTAAACCAACTTGAGGCTGCATCCTGGTAGATTCTGGAGTTACTATATCTTCGAGAGACTGTGCCAAAATCGTACCGGAATTTACCAGAGGCGTAGCACGTTCCATCGGAATATGACCGGAATCACTACTAACGTTCTTTACTTTCTTGACAACTGGGTTAGACCTAGCTATACTTCTACCTCCCGGAGTCGTCCTTAGCAAATTAAGTACCCCAGGCTGGCGGTTCTTTGGATACGTTTCACCAGATCGAGTAACCGGCATGTATCATCTTTTGTACTAATCACGTACTATTACTCTCGATTTACAATTTATAGTCACGTTTCCACAACTGGTTTGCAACAATCTGATCTGTTGCCACGTTCCCACAGACGGCGCCAGTATTAAATGCTATATTCTAACTGTCAGAAGTGCGTTTAAACGTTATTTGGGTTCTTGGGAGTGGAAGGGGTCTGGTAGACAGAGGCCCTATACTTAGTTCCCAAACTAACCACTTACACACAGCAATATACTGATGCTGAGAGCTCTATCAAGATCCTGTGGTACTTAGGCATTTACAGTTCACGGTTTAGCTTGGCCAACGTGTACCACATACACTAAGAGGCTATATTGCATCTGCACATAAACTTACTGAAAATACCAGAGACAAGAGTAATCGTTCAACCTTTACCAAATAGGTACCCTCAATCCGATCAACATCCAAAGACCTAGAGAATTCAAGTGTTCAAAGGTTCAGTACGCAACCCAAGAATCCTATTGTAGCTTAACCCTTACCGTAGGATGACAGATCTCAATGCTGAAGACAACACGATCCCGCACAGTGTTAGAAACACTACCACAGTTACACAGACTTTACCAAACAAATGGCAGAACATTCCAAGAACGAGTACTACCGCAATACGCGAACTTAACACAAGAATCGCAATAAGGATTCGCAGACAATTCACTTCAGACAACAGACCGAATTATCTACTGGATGTAGATGATACTCACAACTACAATGGATACCAATAGATAACAGACAAGACGAGACACAGATACACACAGAATACTCAGAAATTAGACAAGATACTCTAAATTAACCAACTCGACACACAGTAATGCCACAGACAAATCACCTAGACAGACAGTCTGGTGATCTCTCGAACGTCCTAAGCATCCCTTTTCATTGCTTTATAAAAGAATACAACGTGTCTGCGTAACAACCTTTTGCACGTGTGAAACAAGATTTCAGTTATACACTTCCAATCCGGCAGCCGATAACAGTTGCCACTATTTATCTGACTAAATGGGTGGAAGTGAAGTCAACAAGAAAGAACAATGTGTAGACCACAACCAAGTTCCTATTTAAGAATGTATTTACAAGATATGGTTTGCCAATATAATTGTTGAGTGATCATGGCACCCACTTCCTCAATGAGTTTGTTGAATACTTGTTACAAGAATTCATGGTGGTTCACAAGAATCTGGCTCCATATCACTCACAAACCAATGGCTAGGTTGAAAGCATGAACAAGATACTTTGTATTGTTCTGACTAAATTGGTAAAAAAATAAGCGTTCTTATTGGGACAAATAGCTGCATCACTTTGTTTGGGCATACAAAGTGGCCTATAAAACGGTGCTCAAAGCTAGCCCCTTTCAGATGGTCTTTGGAAAAGATGCTATGTTGCCATTAGACTCCTTGATACCCACATTGAAAGTAGTACAAGAACACTAGTGGACCAATCATGAGCTTTCATTTAGAATTTTTGACTTAGAGCGATTAAGAGAGACACAATTGAGAGTAGTAGTAGGGATTTATGTGGCTAACAAGAGACAAAAAGCCTACTTTGATGCTCATGTGAAGGATAAGGGTCTAAAGGTAGGAGATTTAGTCTTGATATACACCCTCAAGTAGCATGAAAGGAAATTAGAGAAACATTGCTATGGACCAATGATAATTAATAGAATCTCAACAAGTGGAGTGATATAGTTAGCTACATTAGAAGGTGACATCTTACCTAGTTATATTAGTGCTTGCACTAGCAGAATTATATCAAGAACTTCTCACAAAAGAAATGCTAAACTGACTCAACACTACCAAGAAACATAAGGAAGAGGAAAAATGAGTTCCAGAACAAGCACAAGTAGAATGCCTAGAACACATATGAGGAATGAAATTGAGGAGATAGGGTAGAGATTGTTGGTGCATTTTACCCAAGCCTACATGCTTGATATGCTTGATATGCTTGATATGCTTGATATTATCCTCATTTGTAAGTCACATGTGTAGTCATGTGAACACCTCTTGTAAAAGAGTTCATTTTTATCTCTTGTATTTGAAAAAGGAAAAAAGGAAAAGGATGGCTTACCTCATGCATGATGTAAAAGCCAATTCGTGGCTATAACTACCAAAATCATGAATTTTTGAGCTGAGGGAATCTCTCCTAACTTTGGGGATCACTTTTAGGTGGATCCATTCGAATTCGAACTCAAAACTCCCTCCAAAAATAGCTATAAAAAGAGCAAGAAGGAAGAGGCGATTAGCAAGCCTTGTACGTGACCTCTTCATGTCATTTTGTAGAGATTGAAGAGATTACTCCATAGCACTATCATTCTACTCCCATTGTGCAAATATTCATTGCCAATGTGGTTGTAATCATATGTGAATCTATACATTTGTCATTATCTACTTCTCTGTTTTGTTCTTTGCTATACTCACTCAGAGCAGTACCTTCAGAAGGTCATATCTCGAGTTCTACTCATTCTTTTTCAGTGATTTAACGTGCGTTGGATAGCTGGTACTGTCTAATTTCTGCACATAAATTTTCATGGTCTTTAAGTGTACATTTTGAGAGATATCTGCATTTTACTGCTCACTCGTCTATCTCTGCAGAGCCCCGAGAATTGTGGGCATGATCCAGAAATTGATGAATCTTCTTCTTAGTGCTCAGTCCATCATTTGAAGTGTTTTAACTTGGATTGGGAAGCTTGCTAAGTCTATTTTCTATGCTCAAAAGGAATGTTTCAAATTCCTACCAGGTTGAGAGCACTGTTCATTTCTCCCAGCAGGTGTATGTCCAAAAATAGCAAGTTTTTGGGAGCTAGTCATTTCGCAACTAGTCTGTCTTGACTTAAACTTTTGGGATACATGTTCCAAAGTACTTGGCTGATATTTTGGTGGATTTAGGAAGCTCAAAGGGTCTACTAATCAACTTTGAAGTCTCAGTTGGGTGGTGTGGAGCTAGTTGTAGCGGCACCTACTCATCTTTGGATTGCATCCACCATCTCTCTTCACAGTGGTATCAGAGCATAGTCAAGCAACATGGGAGATGGATTTCCATCAACAATTGACAAATTGGATCGAAACAACTACCTAGCATGGTCTCTAAGGATGGAGGCTTACCTTCAAGGGAGGAATCTATATGGATTCATATCCGGAGATGAAGCAATGCCAACCATGAGGAAC
Organism: Ceratopteris richardii; assembly: GCA_020310875.1. Classification (NCBI taxonomy): domain Eukaryota; kingdom Viridiplantae; phylum Streptophyta; class Polypodiopsida; order Polypodiales; family Pteridaceae; genus Ceratopteris; species Ceratopteris richardii. The sequence goes on along the minus strand of CM035440.1, from coordinate 121,476,669 downwards.
AAAGGGCAACCATCACATGAAGAAGTGGAAGGACTTTCAAATTTGGGTGTTCGAAGGATGCCCTTGCAAGGTCCTATATTCTAAACTCAATCTCTGATTTTCTTTTACCTCATGTCAAGGGATGCAAGACATCAAGAGAGACCTGGAATGCACTTGCTTCTTTCTTCTCTTCCAACACTCGAGCAAGGAAGAACCAATTGTGGATGGAGTTCACAACAATGAAGAAAAGCCCGAAGCAAAATGTGATTGATTATGTCACAAAGATGAAGGAGATTTCCGGCCAACTTGGAAGCATTGGAGAGGTAATTGAAGAGGAGCAAATCATTAGACAAATCATAAATGTAATCAAAGCAGACGACAAGTGGGAGTCATTCACAACAGCCATGGATTTATACATGGATATGCATGTACCCGACCTCAACACACTCATGGGCCAACTCTTCACTCATGAAGCAAAGATTAGCAAAGATGGTGAGTCCTCAAGAGGTAATCAAAATTCTGCCTTATATTCTGATAAAGCTAAGGTCAAGGACAAGTCAAAGAATACGAAGAATGAAGATGAAGGTAGCTCTTTCCAAGCAAACTTTGCAGGTAGAGGAAGAGCTAGAGGAAGAGGCAGAAGTGGAAAGCAAGGCAGGGGGAGATTCCAATCATCTCAACCTTGCAACATATGTGGCTTATCTAACCATACTACTGAAGAATGTTTCAGGAATCCAAAGAACGCAAGAGGAAGAGGATTCAATAGAGGTGGCTATGGATCAAATAGAGGCAGATACAATGGAGGTTACAACAACAACAACTACTACAACAACAATTACAACAACTATCAAAGTGGCCATAGAGGAAGAAGAGATTACAATAACTATGTAGAGGACCAAAGTCAAGAAGATTCATTATTGATTATGAATCTATCAGTGAAGAAGGGTAAGGATGATGATCACATATTTTACATTGATTCGGGATGCTCAAACCATGTAGCATGAAATGTGGCTTTACTTTTTGATTCGGAAGATCCTCATAACAAGCATGAAGTGCAGACAGGAGATGACACAAAGCACTCAAGGGAGAAGATAGGTAATGTGAAGACATCAGATGGGAATATGAACCTCTTAAGCAAAGTCTTGTATGTCCCTACAATTACCAAAAATTTAATAAGTGTTGGACAGATTGTTGAAAAAGGATTGCAGGTTAGATTCAATCGATTTGGAGCATATGTTGAAGACCCAAGGCAAGGGTTTCGAAGGATTGCCAAAGGAGAAAAGACAAGAAGGCTTTTCACTTTTGAAGTGGAAGATACAAAGAACATAGCTTTGTTTAGCTATGGATCTCAAACTCTAACAGAGTTGGAGATATGGCACAAAAGGCTTGCTCACATTGGTGAGAGGACACTCAAACAAATTTGCAGGGACCAAAGTGTACTTGGTTTGCCTAATATCACAAGGCAACACATGATTTATAAGTGTGAAGCTTGTCAACTCGGCAAGGCGCATAGACAACCTTTCAATAAGAAAGGATATATGTATCAAAATCCTTTGGATCTAGTGCAAACGGATGTGTGGGGTCCAAGTAAGGAGCCATCTATATCAGGCTCAAGATATTATGTGTCTTTCATAGATGATTGTAGCACGTGGACCATTCTATTTTTCATGAAGCATAAGGATGAAGTGTTTAATTGCTTTAAGAAGTATATTGCTCTTGTTGAAAACCAAACAGGTAGGACTTTGAAAAGACTCAGATCAGATGGTGGAGGAGAATACTTCTCTTCTGAATTTGATGCCTTCTTGCATGAAAGAGGCATTAAAAGGGAAGTCACTACAAGGTATACACCCGAACTCAATGGTGTAGCAGAGAGGAGGAACAGAGCTATTGTCGAAGCTGCAAGGTCCATGCTCAACGAAAAGGGATTGCCAAACTACCTATGGGCAGAGGTTGTGTCGATAGCCACATATCTCATAAATAGACTTCCATCTAAGTCACTAGATGGAACCACTCCATATGAAGTGTGGAATGGAAGAAGACCTAGTCTAGAGCATTGTAAAATCTTTGGATGCTTAGCCTATGCTCACATTCCATCTCAAGTAAGAGGGAAATTGGATCCCAAGGCAGAGAAGTGCGTATTTATTGGTTATGACCAAAACCAAAAAGGATATAGATTGTACAATCCAACCAATAAAGGATTTTCTGTGAGTAGAGATGTAATTTTTGATGAAAACAAATCATGGTTTGATGACGACAGGAAAGTGAAGCTGCCATATGACTTGGATGAAGATTTTCCATCACTTCAACCAAAGGAGCCAAAGCAGATTGAAGAAAGTGATTCGGAGATTGACCTAGAAGACTTGGAAAGACTAAAGCTATGGAAGAACAAAGGTAAAGCAAAGATGCAGGATGCTACATATGGACCCGAGAGCTCACATCAACCACTTAGAAGGTCTTCAAGGGAGAAGAAGAAACCAGAGAGGTTTGGTTATGATACTTCTTTGGTCACCAAGCACTCAATCTACATTGCAAAGGGTTCAACCAATGAAGAACCTACCACATTCGAAGAAGCCCAAAGCAAGAAATCTTGGAGAGATGCAATGGATGAAGAAATGGAAGCCTTGAAGGAGAACGACACTTGGGAGCTTGTACCTAACAAGCCATCTATGAAGGTAATTGGATCTCGATGGATATACAAAATCAAGAGGAATCCAGGTGGAAGTATAAATAGACACAAAGCAAGGTTAGTTGCTAAAGGGTTTTCTCAAACCCATGGTATTGATTATGAGGAGACTTTCTCTCCTGTTGCAAAAATGCCTACAATTAGGGTTCTCATAAGTCTTACTGCATCTAGAAATTGGAATCTCTATCAACTTGATGTAAAGAATGCTTTCTTGAATGGATGGATTTCTGAGGAAGTGTATATGGCACAACCTCCTGGATATGAGGATGCACATCATCCTAACTATGTATGCAAACTAAAGAAAGCTTTGTATGGATTAAAGCAAGCTCCAAGAGCTTGGAATTTCAAATTGGTGACTTATTTTCAGGACCAAGGATTCAAAGCTAGCAAGGCGGATACCTCTTTGTTCATAAAGAGGAATGGATCTGAAGTGATCTATTTATGTGTGTATGTTGATGATATTATTATCACAGGCAATGATCTTGAAGGAATCAAATAGGTAAAGAGTCAAATGAAGGAGGAGTTCAAAATAAGTGACCTCGGACCACTCACTTATTTTCTTGGATTGGAGTTGATCTACACAGATTCAGGTATATACATCACACAAAGGAAGTATGTCCATGACATGCTCGTCAAGTTCAAGATGGAAAATACCAAGTGTGCAGGTACACCTATGGAGCAAAATCATAAGCTTAGTGCTTATGAAGGAGAGCCAATTGAAGACATCACAAGCTATCAAAGCTTGGTTGGAAGTTGGAACTATGCAACACTCACAAGGGTGGATATATGCTATAGTGTTAGCATATTGAGTCAGTTTATGCATAAGCCGAGAAGACCACACATGGGAGCGGCCAAGAGAGTCCTCAAGTACCTAAAGGGGACTATGAATGAAGGTTTGTTTTATTCATATACTTCAGATATTGAGCTAAAGGTCTACTTAGATGCAGATTGGGCCGGATCTAGAGATGATAGAAGAAGCACATCCGGGTATATATCATTTGTAGGTTCAAAAATCATTTCTTGGTCATCGAAGAAGCAACCAACCGTGGCATTATCTTCTACTGAAGCGGAATATAGAGGTTTGGCTAATGCAACTCAAGAAATCATGTGGTTAAAGTCTTTGTACACAGATCTTGGACTTCATTCTTCAACACCTCATATTTTTGGTGACAACACAAGCTCACTACATCTAGCAGCTAATCCGGTATACCATAGCAAGGATATTCAACTATCCTATGTCTCTACAGATATGCAATGTGCCGACATGTTGACTAAAGCTCTTGATGGTAGAAAGTTAAGTAGATTCAAGTTGATGATTGGCTTGCAGGAAATCAAGGACAATTGAAGACTTATTTGGAGGCCAAGCATGTAAGGCTTGAGGGGGAGCTGTTGCTGCATTTTACCCAAGCCTACATGCTTGATATGCTTGATATTATCCTCATTTGTAAGTCACATGTGTATTCATGTGAACACCTCTTGTAAAAGAGTTCATTTTTATCTCTTGTATTTGAAAAAGGAAAAAAGGAAAAGGATGGCTTACCTCATGCATGATGTAAAAGCAAATTCGTGGCTATAACTACCAAAATCACGAATTTTTGAGCTGAGGGAATCTCTCCTAACTTTGCGGATCACTTTTAGGTGGAGCCATTCGAATTCAAATTCAAAACTCCCTCCAAGAATAGCTATAAAAAGAGAAGGAAGGAAGAGGCGATTAGCAAGCCTTGTACGTGACCATTTCATGTCATTTTGTAGAGATTGAAGAGCTTACTCCATAGCTCTATCATTCTACTCCCATTGTGCAAATATTCATTGCCAATGTGGTTGTAATCATATGTGAATCTATACATTTGTCATTATCTACTTCTCTGTTTTGTTCTCTGCTATACTCACTTAGCGCAGTACCTTCAAAAGGTCATATCTCAAGTTCTACTCATCCTTCAACATGCGTTGGATATCTCCTACTGTCTACTTTCTCCACATAAATTCTCACAGTCATTGGATTTACAGTTTGTGAGATACCAGCATTTTACTGCACACTCGTCTATCTCTACAGAGCCCCGAGAATTGTGGGCATGATCCAGAAATTGATGAATCTTCTTCTCAGTGCTCAGTCCATCCTTTGAAGTGTTCTAACTTGGATTGGGAAGCTTGCTAAGTCTTTTTGCTATGTCCAAAGGGACTTTTTCAAATTCCTACGAGGTTGAGAGCACTCTTCATTTTTCCCAGCAGGTGTATGTCCAAAAAATAGCAAGTTTTTGGGAGCTAGTCATTTTGCAACTAGTCTGTCTTGACTTAAACTTTTGGGATACATGTTCCAAAGTACTTGGCTGATATTTTGGTGGATTTAGGAAGCTCAAAGGGTCTACTAATCAGCTCTGAAGTCTCAGTTGGGTGGTGTGAAGCTGGTTGTAGTGGCACCTACTCATCTTTGGATTGCATCCACCATCTCTCTTCATAGAGATCAACATAGGTCAGATGCTCATGACACTCCAAGACATCCCATGGCCATGTGCCAAGCAACGAGTGTGAGCCCTCAGTGAATTGTTGATAGGCGCCCTTTCATGATCCTAGAGCTAGGACAAGGAAAGGATACAAGGAGTATAAGATCCTTGATTGACTTAGGTGCAACCACTAGTGCAGTTACACTTTCTTACCGTCAAGGTTTACAACTAATTATCAACACCATAGAAGCATATCTCATAGGATTGGGAGGTGTGGAAACCCTTTGCATGGCTAGGTGGAGCTTCCCGTCAACCTTCAAGATGTTCCAATCATAGTCAAAGTGCTAGTGTGTCAAGATGAGGATCTCAATGAACTCCTAGTCTTGGGTCAAGATTGGATCTATGAACATGCAGTCACCTTGAACCTAAGAACTCGAGTTCTTAAGGTGTGGGTGAACCAGTTACGTGCCAAAGTTGAACTAGCAAATGGAGCACTCAAGGAATTAGAAAAGACACCAACTCCTAGTCCTTCCGAGAGTACACATGAAGAAAAATATGTTGTTCTTGTCCAAAACTCTTTGATGTAGAAGAAGGATTTTCTCAACAAAGGAATCAAGGACCTGATGGAACTCCTTTCTTTTCCAAATATGATCAAGAAAAATCAAACAAAGGAGTACAAGAAGCTGAGAAAGCAGATTATCAATGCTCATAGTCAATGGATAGCTAGAAGCAAGATGACTGAAACCATGAAGCACATTTGCGTATGTAAAGGTGAACAACCCCCTGTTGTGATGCAAAGACCCCAAGGACACACAAACCCAACAACTTAGTTTAAGGTCACAACAAAGGATTATTCCACGAGTCAACTATGGGGGATTATTTCTATTTGGATACCAAAGTAGTCGATGATGACTGATGCAAAGGAGTGACAAATCTGGGTGCCTAAGACTTGCTTTTGCACCCAAGTAGCCACACATAAGCCCCTAGGCTAGAATCACTACTCATAGACATGCACTTCACACAATTAGCAATGAACATCTATTATCACCACACAAACATATCAAGTCATGCTTAGGATTACTTGGAAATGGATACCTAAAAAGTCATAAACCTAGGTAGCATCACGTGAGACATCTTCAAATACCATCAATGTCAAATTATGTAACCCCACAAAGGAAGTTTTGTAGAGTCAAACCCTATAATAAACCCCTAACCCCACCATGTAAACTATTGTGCATAGGAATAGATGCATTTGAGTATAGTGCACAACCAAAGTATGCAGATAGGAACCTTCTAACTCTCACTCACAGACACACAACACAACTATTTGATTAACCTCTAACCTCAAATAACACCATGTTGGTATTGTAAAGGTACCAAGGTATTATCATGTTTCCTATGTGTTGGAAGAGATGGATAGATACCTCAAGGAAGTGAGCTGGTACTGCTAAAACTTGCTTTGTACCAGCCCTGATGCACTTCAAATTTATAAATTAAGCCCCTTTAGCTTGCAAATGACACCACGAAAATACCTTTGTACGTTTGAGTTGATGCTTGAAACAATTAATCCAAAATAGACTAGTTCATAAATAGCTATTGTTGAAAAACTTGCTATTTTAATCCATACATCTGTTGCTTTTTTACTCAGAGCTCACAGTACGGTAACAATTGACAAAATTCCTTTTGAGGGAATTCAATTAGCTTAGATAGATAATGATTGCAAGTGGAATCATTTAAAATGATCAACTATTCTCTGAGAAATTACTTTAGCAAATTAGATCTTACCCCCGACTTTTTAGGGAACAACTAGTAGATGACTAGTGAGCACGTTGAAGATGATTTCTCTGAGATGCTTCAATCACATGCCTTGAAATGATGTTGGTATAAGATAGACTCGAGGATGGTTCCAACAAGCCAAAGATTATGTAAAATGGTTGAGTATACACTGAGATATGATGAGATGAAGTTGATTGTTTTGAGTAGTCATAGTAGAGAAGTAAAGAGAAATGTTCAATGAGTTATATGTATTATAGAACATGATTGTACAAAGTCATTGGCATTGTAATGATGCCTAGTGTTGATGAACTGAGTGAGCTATGGTGTGAGTTACTCAAGCTCTACAAATGATCAAGGAATGAGCTCTAAATGAGGCACTCTACCTGACGAGATTTTACATGCCTTTTTATATGATTTTTGTAAGTTTGAATTTTGAATTCAAACTTGGCTTCAATCAAAAAGTAACTCCTCTGATTTAAGAGATATTCCTTCAATTTAAAGTCATAGCTAATATTCTTCCTAATCCCATGAGATATTAGATTTTACAAGATTCTCTAAGGAGTTAATGTTTTACAATGGTAAATGATCAAGAAGTTAGAAGTTATAGTTCACATGAATCATCAAGTGCTAGTTCCACACAAAATCTTCCATGCTAAGCCAAATAAGTAGGCCTGAACATTTGCACCAACAGCTTCCCCTCAAGCCAAACATCTTGGCTTGCATTACTTGATCAATCTTCTTGAATATCTTGTAATCCAATCATAGTTTGAAATGTGCAAAGTTTAGTACCATCAAGTGCTTTGGTTAACAAATCAGCACACTCTATATTTGTAGATTCATATGCTAGTGGAATCTCTTTGCTCAAGAGTTTCTCTCTAACATAGTGATAGTGCATTTTCTATATGCTTAGTTCTTGCATGATAAATGGGGTTGGCTGCAAGATGCAAGAAACTAGTGTTATCACCAAAGATCATTGGTGAATGAGTGTGAAGTCCCAAATCTTAGTAGAGCAAGCCAATCCAAACTGTGTAGCATCTTCTAATCCCCTATATTAAGCCTCTGTTGAAGATAGAGCAATAGTTGGTTGCTTCTTAGAAGACCATGAGATGGGTTTATCACCTGCAAAAGATAAATAACTAGAAGTACTTCTTCTGCCAATCTTACATCCTGCCCAATCTACATTTGAGTACAACTTTATGTCCAAATCTGATGTGTATGGGAAGTAAAGAACTTAATTTTGAGTACCTTTGAGATATTTTATAACTCTTTTAGCTGCTTCCATGTGAGCTACTCTAGGTTTATGCACGAATTGGCTCAGAACACTTACTCCATAACATATGTCAATCCTTGTTAATGTTCCATAGTTTAGACTCCCAGATATGCTTTGATAACCTACAATGCCTTCAAGAAAATCACCTTCATGAGCACTCAATTTATGATTTACCTCCATAGGGGTGCAAGCTACTTTTGCATCCTCCAAGTGGAACTTCTTCAACATGTCCTGCACATATTTTCTTTGAGTGATGTAGATTCTAGACTTAGTGTATACCAACTCAAGTCCAAGATAGTATTTTAGAAACCCTAGGTTACTGATCTTAAACTCCTGCATTATCTGGTTTTTTATTTGTTTAATGTCATTGGCATCACTACCTGTAAGAATGATATCATCCACATATACACATAAATATATCATTTTTGAATGACTCCTCTTAATAAATAAAGAAGAATCTGCCTTGCTCATCATGAATCCTTGGTCTTGAAGATAGGTTGATAGCATATGGTTCCATGCCCTAGGTGCCTGCTTCAAACCATAAAGAGATTTCTTTAATTTGCATACATGATTTACCTTGCTTGGATCTTCATAGCCAGGAGGTTGAGCCATGTAAACCTCCTCTGAAATCCACCCATTGAGAAAAGCATTTTTCACATCTAGTTGATACATATTCCAATTTGTAGATGCATCTACACTTACCAATCTCTAATGGTTGGCATCTTAGCCACTGGCAAAAAAGTTTCTTCATAGTCTACTCCATGTGTTTGTGCAAAACCCTTAGCCACAAGCCTAGCTTTGTACCTGTTTATGGATCCATCTGAGTTCCTTTTGATTTTGTAAATCCACCAAGAACCAATTACCTTCATTGATGCTTTCTTGGGTACTAGCTCCCAAGTGTCATTCTCTTGGTGCTTCTATTTCTTCATCCATAGCCTCCTTCCATTCTACTTTGTTACTTGCTTCTTCATATGAAGAAGGTTCTTCAAGTGATGAATCATTAGCAAGATAAATAGAGTTCTTAGTAACTAATGAAGTATCATACCCATATCTGATTGGCTTCTTACTCTCTCTTTGTGATCTCCTTAAGGCTTGGTTGGATGACTCACGTATCTCCTCCAACCTCTTCATCTTGACATTGCATTTTGATTTCCATTCTCTAAACTCTTCCAAGTTCATGGTGTCCTCATCATCTGATTTGATGTCTTCAATTGTGCTTGGCTCCTCCTTCGTGAGGCTTGGAAATTCTTCTTCCAAGTCATATGGCATTTTGACCTTCCTTCATTCACTTTCAAACCAAGAGTCATTCTGATCAAACACAACATCTCTACTGACCATAAATCCTTTGTTGGATGGATTATAAAACCTGTACCCCTTTTGATTTATATCATACCCTATGAAGATGCATTTGTCTGCCTTAGGGTCTAAGTTACCTGTGATTTGATATGGAACATGCACATAAGCAGCACAACCAAATATTCTGCAATGTTCAAGTGATGGTATCCTACCATTCCATGCCTCATAGGGGGTCATCCCATCAAGGGACTTAGAAGGTAACATGTTAATAAGATAAGTGGCAGTAGAAAAAGCCTCTACCCACAAGTAATTAGGCAACCTCTTTTCCTTTAGCATAGATCTAGCTCCTTCCATAAATATGTTCCTCCTCTCTGCTACTCCATTTTGCTCAGGAGTATATCTAGTTGTGATCTCTCTCTTGATACCTTTGTCCTACAAAAATGCATCAAACTCACTGGAGAAGTACTCACCTCCTCCATCTAACCTTATCCTCTTTAAACTCTTTCCTGTTTGACACATAGTACCTTGAGCCTGAAATTGAAGGTTCCTTGCTTGGTCCCTACACATTTGTGTGGACAAGTTCCAAATAATCCTCATGCATATAGCCTTTCTTGGTAAAGGGTAACCTATGCGATTTACCAAACTGACATTCACCACATTTATAGATCATATGTTGCTTTGATACATTAGGTATCCCAAGTACACATTGATCTCTAGATATCTGCTTCAATGTTCTCTCACCAATGTGTCCTAGTCTTTTTTTACCATGTCTCTAACTCAGACAAGGTTTGATCCTTATAATTATAAAGTGCAATGTTTCTAGTGTCCTCAAGCTCAAATGTAAACAATCTACCTATTTTCTCTCCCTTTGCAATTCTCCTAAATCCATGTTGGGGGTCCTCCACAACGGCTCCAAATTTATTGAACCTAACCTGCAAACCCTTTTCCACTATCTGTCCAACACTCATCAAATTCTTTGTGATAGTAGGTACATAAAGAACTCTACGTAATTGATTCCTATTTCCATAAGAAGTTTTGACATTTTTTACCTTGACAACTAAATGCTTGGTATCATCACATGTCTGCACTTGGTGCTTTCCCTTGGGCTCTTCAAGATAGAAAAGGAGAGCTATATTCCCTGATACATGGTTTGAACAACCTGAGTCAATATAGAAGAGGTGCTCATCATTCATACCTTGTTTTGAGGTCATGTTCATAATGAGAAGAGATTCCTCTTGATCCTTTGTATAGTTGTTGAAGTCTTTTCTTGATTTGTATCCTCCTTGATAATTGTTGTTGTTGCCATCTTGATTATGAATGAATCTTCCTCTCGATTTTGAGTAGCCACCTCTTTGGAATCCTCTTCCTCTCTGGTTCTTGAAGTTCCTATAGCACTCATCTGTTGTGTGATTAGACAGTCCACATATATTGCATGGGAAAGAGTTGAAAGGTCTCCCCCTACCTTGTTTACCTCCTCTGCCCCTTCCTCTTGAATTCCTTCCTCTATTTGCATAGTTAGGTTGAGAAGTCACACCTTCATCTTCAAACTTTTTTCTCTTTGCTTTATCCGTAGACTTTCCTTTATCTGTATAGAGGGAAAAAGAATTGTTACCTCTTGATGGTTCACCATTTTTGTTGAGCTTGGCCTCACGGGTGAAGAGTTGCCCCATGAGAGTGGTTAGATCAGGGATTTTCATATCCATATAAAGATCCATTGCAGTTGTGAAGGGTTCCTGTTGGAGTTAGACGTCTACGGAAGCACACAAACAGCACAAGGAAGAAGAAGAAGTTTGGAGCACAACATACAATACTGAATGTATCACTAGAGAATGTACAAAGATAAGTAGCCCAATAGGGCAATAGGCATATATACAAGCCGGGGAAAAAAAACCTCCTAAAGAGGGAAAAAAGTGCCCCGGCGATCCTAGTGTGTTCACACACATCACTACCTAAATATATCAACAAATCCCCCCTGGGAGTGATGCGGTGAACAAGGAGCTGGCACTCATGTATAAGGAAGTGCCAAGCTATGTGGAAATCACTCCACAAAAGGAAGTAAGCCCATAGCTTTGCGAAAAGCTTCAAACTTCTCCCTAGGCAGAGCCTTCGTGAAAAGGTCTGCAATGTTCTCCTACGTGGGCACATATGTCAAGCTGATCTCCCTAGCAGAGAACCTCTCCCCGACATAGTGATAATGCACCTCAATGTGCTTAGTGTGAGCATGGAACATAGGGTTCCTCGCAACTGCCAATGCGCTCTGACTGTCAATCAAGATGGTGGTGGCAGAAGTCTGACCAACACCCAAATCAGTCATAAGGCGTCTGAGCCACACACACTCAACAGTCACTATGACAGCTCCCCTATACTCATCCTCACAACTGGAAGTGGACACAGTAGGCTGCTTCTTGCTCAACCAAGATATACATGAGCTACCAATCATGAAGCAAAAGCCACTAGTGGACACACGAGTGTCATAGCGACAAGCCCAATCACAGTCAGAAAAAGCATGCAAATCTGGCGGTAGTGATCCCCCCTTGGGATAAAACAACCCAAGTAGCCGAGTACCACTCAAATAGCAAAAGATGTGCTTAACTACCTGCCAATGCTTGACTCCTGGGCAATGCATAAACATGCTCATTTGTGAGATAGCAAACTGAATAATGGCCAAGTAATGCATAAGTAAATCAAGCATCCAACAGCCTGCTGATAGAGAATAGCATCAAATGCATCTCCAGCATCATGAAGACTCAAATGTAAACATGTCTCCATAGGAGTGGCAATAGGCTTACAGTCTTCAAGGCCAAAATGCTGCAATAATGTGTCAATATATTTTGTTTGACACAAAGCCATTCCACCATCAACTTGGATAAACTGAATGCCCTAATAGTGATGCAAATGCCCCAAATCAGACATCTCAAATGCGGCATGCAAATCAGCCTTAAAATCAGCAATATGCTTCTCAATAGGACCAGTGAGCAACATGTCTTCAACAAAGACAACAATGATCAGAAGCACATCATTAGCACGCTTAACATATAAGGTGCTTTCAGTTGGACTGTTCTCAAAACCATGTGCAATCAGATAGGCATGTATCTTCTCATACGAAGCACATGGTGCTTGCTTTAAACCATATAATGCCTTCTTTAACCTGCACACCTGGTTTTCATGCCCTTTCTGCACAAAGCCATGGGGCTGAAAAACATACACTTCTTCATGCAAGTCACCATTCAGAAATGTTGTTTTAATGTCCAACTGATGTACATTCCAACCATGATGGGCTGCAAGTGCACAAATGCTCCGAACAGTAGTCATACGGCAAGTAGGTGCAAAGGTCTCATCATAATCAATGCCTCTTTCCTACGCATAACCCTTTGCAACAAGCCTAGCTATATACCTGTCAACTGTACCATCACGTTTACGCTTCAGCTTGTATACCCACTTAGTGCCAATGGCCTTCTTGCCAAGATGCAAGTCACATAAAGACCACGTACCATTCTTCATTATTGCATCATATTCAGATTGCATAGCAGCCATCCAATTTTCTGAATTTTGTGCTTCATCAAACGAAACAGGCTCATTCTCATCACAAAGGCTAGATGCAACCATAGCATAGAAATCTGATGCAAAAGAGGCACTATGAGATCCTGAACAAGTACGATATGACAGGTGCATCTAATTTTTTGTCACGCAAAATCTGCACCAGCCATTTTGGCATAGTTTTTGCCTGCTCAATATGAGCTCTCTCATCAACTAGTGCATCATGTAAATCTGCATCAGAAATGGAATGATCTGCATCATCACATGAAGCCTGCAAAGGCTAAGAAGTTGCCTCATTGGGATCAGCACTAGACTGTCCACCTGTAAAAAGAGGCAGCAAAGGATCATATGTGTCTTTGGAGCTAACACATATCTCCTTAGTACATGAAAGCAATGGCTGAATAGCATCTTCCACAAAAGCAACATCATGGCTAACTAGAATGCGTTTAGTTTGTGGATGATACAAACGATAGCCTTTACTTTCAGAACTGTATCCAACAAAAATACATTTTATTGCTTTATCATCCAACTTTCTGCGATGTTGTTTAGGCACTAATTGTTGGGGTATTCTTGGACAAGAAGGGATTTGAGTGTTTGTAGGAGAAAAGGGAAAGACAAGAAGAAAGATACACATTGGAAGCCTCGGTCGATTGATTATAATAAGACAAATACAATGGTGATGCACAATACAACCCAATACTTCGGTGCAAAATCCCACAGAGTGCACAATTACAAAATACCAAATACCCGAGTTCTTGTTGCTGTCAGCCTCCTCTGCACCAGACGTCCACCTTCTCCAAGCCTACACTTGTGCACACCTTGCACCAAGCTTCCAATAAGGGGGAGGGATTGGATACCTTCTGTCGACACACGCACACTGCAAGGTAACCTTGGGATCCTTGGGGGGAATAGCTTAACACTTCTCTGAACACTTCTTAGTCACTCTTCATGCACACCTTGCACTTCACTCTCTCCGTCGCACACCGTGTGTCTCTTGCACTTCTCTCTCTTGCCTAACTTAGACTATGCTCGCTCTTGCTTACACTTAGAATAGTCCAAGAATAGCCCTTGCCTTGATTTGAGTGTCGATTCATGTACGCTCCTAACTGCAAGAGTATCTTGGTGCTCACTTTGATGCCCCAAGATTGTCTTCACAAGTGGGTAGCCAACGACTCCCTGTTTTGTCCTATAGTGACTTTAGGCTAAAAACAAAATTTCAATTGGGGGGCATACTTTCACTTCTGCATGCGTTGCCACTTCACATACCTTCACATTTCCCTTTTAAGTCTTCACTTGTGCACCTAAGATAGGGTTCACGTGAACCTTCGAAAACACTTTAAAAACACTTTGAACCTTAGGGAAATTAGAGAAATACCTCTGCAACCTGCAATCACTTTCTCCAATTCACCCTTTGTGGACAATTACTTGTGCACTACCTGTGCACCTTGACACCGGCACTTCGAACACTTTGACTTTCACCCATGTTGACTTTGACCTTCAACCTATTGACTTTGACCGATTTGACTTTGACCTTTTGACTTTGACTATATTTGACTTTGTCTATGGTTGACTTTGACCAATATGACTTTTATGGGCTCAATAGTTGCCCACCACCTAATGTGCTCTCGATCCCAGAGAGCTAGAGCCAAATCTCTGAGCATAGAGGACACCATGATTATTGAGCTGCAAAATCTTGAAAAGGACACGAGCAGCAACCAAGTCCACCAGAAGCAGGAGAGAACAAGCCTAGAGAAGAACCAAAAAGTGGAAGTTTTGCATGGGAAAGCAAGGAGAGCAATGGGAGGGTAGAAAAGAGGGGGAGGGGAGGGCTGAGGGGGCTGAGATGGATAGGGCAGGGAGGGGTAAGAATGTGGCTGGCCAGAAGGTGAAATTGAGGGTGAGGGAGTAGGATTATGGGATTGGATAGGGTTAAATTGATCAAAAATTAGAGCTATAGAGGGTGCATATGGGAAAATGAGCAACATATGGTGAAATGAGGTGAGAATACACAATGTGGACCATGTGTTTAAATAAAAACACGTGATAAATGTGCTAAAAACATATGGATTTTGACCAAAGGTCAGAGAAAAGGTTTGACTTTGGAAAATTTAAGTCAAAACATGAATCCAGAGGTGCCAAAAGACATGAAAATGACTCCAAGTTGGAAACAAAATGGCCATCCGAGGCGCAATCTAGAGCCAAAAGGTTTGAACCATAAAAATGAAAAAAATATAATTTTTTTAATTGAAGAAAACTAAATTATTACCCTTTTTTTTCTTTTTCTCTTTTTTTTATGCATATGGAAAAAATAAAAGAAAGAAATGAAAATAAAATAATTAGAAAATATAACAAATAAAGAATATTAAAATAAATAAATAAAAATAAAAGAACAAATAAATAAAAAGTTTTTTTATTTTTTTATAATGCATATGGAGAAAATAAAAAGAAAAGAAAATAAATAAATGAAAATAAAAGAATTAAGTAAATAAAAAATAAAACAATTAAATAATTAAATAATAGTAAAATAAAGAAATAATAAAAATAAAATAAAATAAAATCAAAATCAAAATAAATAAAAGAAAACAAAAAGGGGGGGCAGGGGGGGAGATGTGTCAGAGTGGGGAGGGGGAGGGAGGAGATGTGTCAAAGCAGGGGGGGGTGTCAGAGCATGTCAGGGGGGCCAGGGGGGGGGGGGTCATAGCATGTCAGGGGGGCAGGGGGGGAGGGTGTGGGGGGGGGGGGGGGGGTAGAGAGAGAGAGAGAGAGAGAGTTTTTTTTTGGCCGAAAAAAATTTCCTAGGGGGGGCTTTCTTTTTTTTTGGGGGGGGGGAGGGGTATCCAAAATTAAAGAAAAATGGAGAAAAAATTCCAAAAAAATTCAAAAAAAATTCTCAAAAAATATCCTACAAGTGTATGGCAATTTCCTCCCTCAAAACCACATAGAGCTTCCTCTATTCCTCCAATCTGGTAAGAAAATGACTTTTGAAATGATGAAAAATGCTAGAAAATTTCTAAAAGTGCTTGAAAAATTCCCAGAAAAATTCCCAACATTGTCTTATGTCAAGGACTATGAAAGGTTTGCTAAATTTACTAAGAACTTAAAAAACAAGCATGAAAAAGCATAAAAACAACTAAAACTTGAGAAAAAAATGAAATGAGAGGGCTATGTAGAACTTGGACAAATTTTGTAGTTTCCAGGTGAGCCATAATTCTTCAAGTGTGTTGATGGTAGGCCTTGAGCCTTGATATGTTGACCAGTGGCAAGGCCTCTCCTTTTAGCACCTCTAACTCCACAGCACCCCAATTGAGCATTGTTTTAACTCGATAAGGTCCTCCCAGTATGGAAGCCATTTTCCTCTCACTTGTGTTTGGGGTCTATGGAGAAGAACTAACATGCTTGGCTCTATGTTGTTGTTCCATAGATTTCGATCATGTGCCTCCTTCCTCTTCATCTGAGTCTCTATCAATTGTTTTGTTGCTAATGCAATGCTCCAAGCCTCTGATAGACACCACAATCTTTCTTTCCTTGCATGAATGCTACTTTGGGTGATCCATGTAAAAATTCAAAGGGTTCAATTGGCAATATCCCATAAACAAGTTGGAATGGAGATATCCAGTGGCCTCTTTGTAAGCTAACCTGTATGCCCATAGGGTACCTTGATAAGCAATGCCCCAGGAAGTGGGTTGTAACATACATTCCTTTCTTAACATGGAAAGTAATACCTTATTAGTTGATTCAGCCTGTCCCTTAGCTCTTGGATAGTAGGCACAAGAGGTCCTATGTAGAAATCTATACCTTATGAAAATTTCCTATAGGACCTTATTCACAAAACGAGTACCCTGGTCTGTACAAATTTCAAGTGGACATCCAAACCTGCAAATGATGCTATTGTAAATGATGATGGAGAGTGTTAATCTCCAAAAGAACAAGTTAACCTTGAATTTAGATCACCTCTATATCAAGATTAACCTTAGACTCCACCAAACTTAGAGAACTTTCACCAATTTATCAGAAAATTGATTATTCTGAAAAATTCAGTTTCTTCAGAAAAGTCTGCTGCAGATTAGTCACTCATTGACTAATCAATCCTGTAAAGTTTTTGATAAAACTTTGCACAACACTTTGCCTTAAGGTTGTGCAACTTTACCAAGTTAAATTTCTCAAAATGATTGAGTATACTGTGAGAAATGTGTGAAACACTTTACCTATGTCTGAAACTGCTTCCTTGCAATGGCGACTTTGACACCTGTGACTTCTTAGCACTGGTTTTCCTAGCTCTGAACCCGTTTGATCAAGATCTTTTAGCCATAGATGGCTTACCTTCCAACTTAGATTTTAAGCCCTCACTTGTGTAAAACTTTACACCACACACTGAGAAATCTTCATTTCTCTGAACATGAAATCTGCGCCAGTTTTGTCGACTCTCAGAACATCTTCACATATGAATGTTCCTAAACAAAATTCTCTCAACCTGATTGCAATTGACCTCTCAAATTCTAGCCATAGATAGATTAGCTATGAACTTAGATACGTGCAGAAGGATTTCTCAAAAGATTAAGCACAGAAGGAGAATGGGAGAGAAGATCGACGCGCAGAAATCTACAATATTTTCTTCTTCATTACTTTCCATGCATATGGTTGATGATACATACAATGTTTATCATCTATTCATCTATTGTCCTCTCTATCTGATCTATATCACTCTCCCTTCCTACGAATACATATCTGTAGATATATATACGAGTCTAACTCATCATCTTTTTCAAAATACATTGAACTATTTACAAGAGTAATATACAAAAGAAAACATTTCTGATTCTATTCTTTTCCTTTGAAAATAATCTTCATTCTTCCACATATCTTTTCACTTTTGGACTTCATGTAATCACCTATTGATGATTGCTCTGCTCCAACAGCTCCCCCTCAATCTTCAATTGTGATTACCTGCATCTTCTTTATTCCTGCCATATCTTTAAACCTCTGCAATTTAGGTCCATCCAAACTTTTAGTCATCATATCTGCAAGTTGATCTTTTGTAGGGGTGTGTATGACTTCAATTTCCTTCTCAATGACCTTCTCTCTCAAGAAATGGTACTGTATTTCAATATGCTTAGTTCTAGCATGAAACACAGGATTAGCTGCCAAGTATAGAGAACTCATGTTGTCTCCACAAACAATAGGAGTACTTTGAACCACATTAAAAACTTTCATAAGTGTCTTTAGCCATATTACCTCCTTTGCAGCTTCCACCATACCTTTATATTCTGCCTCTGTGGATGACAAAGCAACTGTATGTTGCTTCTTAGAACACCATGAAATCAATTTGTCTCCTACATAGCACAAGTATCCATGTGTTGATCTTCTATCATCCACATTACCTGCCCAATCTGCATCACTATATATCTTGATTCTTGTATCTGAAGTAAACCCATAGTACAACCCTTCTTTGAGTGTACCCTTGATGTACCTAAGTACTCTTTGTCCTGCAATCCAATGTTCCTTTCTAGGACAATGCATGAATTGTGAAAGTACACCAACTGCATATGACAAGTCAGGCCTTGTTAATGTAGCATAAATCAAGCTACCAACCAAACTTTGATAGAGTTTCATGTCTCTGAACTCTTCTCCTCCAAACCTAGACAATTTATGATTCACTTCCAAGGGTGTAGGTGCAACCCTGCAATCTTCCATTTTAAATTTGGTTAGCAAATTTTTAAGATACCTTTCTTGAGTCACATATACTCCATGTTGAGTATAAGAAATCTCCATTCCCAAGAAGAATGATAGGTTCCCCAAATCACTAATTTTGAACTCTTTCTCCATCTGCTTCTTGATCATTTGTATCCCCTTATCATCTGTTCCTGTAAGTATTATGTCATCAACATAAATACACACATAAATGAATCCATCTTCACTTGCTTTAACTAGCAAGCTACTATCTACCTTTGATGCTTGAAATCCAAGATCATTCAAGAATTTTACAAGCCTATAATTCCAAGCCCTTGGGGCTTGCTTCAACCCATACAAAGCTCTCTTGAGCTTACACACATAATTTGGACTCACTTGATCTTTGAACCCATCTGGTTGCTCCATGTAGACTTCATCTGAAATGTAACCATTCAAGAAAGCATTTTTTACATCTAATTGAGACAACTTCCAACCTTTGCAAGCAGCAATTGCTATGAGTGTCCTGATGGTTGTCATCTTTGCCACAGGACTATAAGTCTCATCATAATCCACTCCATATGTCTGTGCATATCCTTTCACAACAAGTCTAGCTTTGTACCTAGACACACTTCCATCTGCAAATCTTTTAGTCTTGTAAACCCACTTACAACCAATGATTTTCTGGCTATTAGGTTTAGGAACCAAATCCCATGTTTGATTCTCTATCAATGCATCATACTCCTCTTGCATAGCATCTTCCCAATTCTTCTTCCCTTTGGCCTCTTCATATGTAGAAGGGTCTTCATCTGCTTTTACCAAGTAAGCATAATCTTTAGTAGTTAAGAATGAAGTGTCATAGCTATACCTTATAGGTTGCCATTTGTGCCTGGATGACCTCCTAACTTCTGCACTTCTTGAGGTCTCTGGTTCATCACATTCTGGATCAAACCTTGGCCTCTCTTCAACTTCAATCTGCACTTCATTACTCTCACTTTCATCAAGTAATTGAATCTTTGCTTTACCTTTTCTTTGATCCACTACTTCTTCATCATCTGCATGTGCATTATATTTACCTGCATACCAAGTACCTTGTTCATCAAATGTAACATCCTTGGATACAAGGAATTGTTTTGTGGATGAACTCCACAACCTGTATCCCATTTGCTTATCATCATTACCAATGAATACATACTTTTCTGCCTTAGGCTCCAACTTATGCCTCAATTGAGATGGCACATATGCATATGCCAAGCACCCAAATATTCTGCAATGATCCAAGGTAGGTTTCTTACCCCACCAAGCTTCATATGGTGTCATACCCTGCAAAGCTTTACAAGGCAATCTATTAACCAAATATGTAGCTGTATTAACAGCCTCAGCCCACAAATAATTTGGGCAATTCTTCTCTTTCATCATGGACCTTGCAAACTCAACAAGAGTCCTATTTCTTCTTTCTGCTACCCCATTTTGTTGAGGAGAGTACCTGCAAGTAACTTCTCTCTTTATACCTGCATTCCACAAATAATCATTGAACTCATTTGAAAAATACTCTCCCCCTCCATCTGACCTTAGTCTCTTCAATTTTTGACCTGTAATCCTTTCTGCATATGCATGATAGTGTTTAAATGTATTAAACACTTCTGACTTTTCCTTAATCACATAAATTGTGATCCACCTGGTAGCATCATCAACATATATGACATAATATCTTGAACCATTTATGCTAAAGTCCTTTGAAGGACCCCACACATCTGTATGCACCAATTCAAGTCTTTCTGAATACATAAACCCATGCTTGGAATAGGATTGCTTATGAGCCTTACCTAATTGACATGCCTCACATCTGTATGTCATGTGTTGACCTGCAATATTAGGCATTCCAAGCACTGAATCATTGTTAATCATTTCTTTGATACCTCTTTCATTAAAGTGTCCAAGTCTTTTGTGCCAAAGATCCAATTCTGACACCTTCTGCTCTCCATATGTGAACATAGCATGTCCAACATTTCCTTGTACCTTCAATGTGAAGAGCCTTCCTTCTTTCTTTCCTGCAATAACTTGTTTATACCCTTGACTAGGGTCTTCCACATAAACTCCATCATTGGTAAACCTTACCTCATAACCTTTTTCCACAATTTGACCTACACTGATCAAATTCTTTGGAATTGTGGGAACATAAAGTACCTTACTCAGAAGAGTGCTCCCATCCTTAGCTTTGACTGAACCAATTGACTTTACCTTATGCTTTGTATTATCACCTGTCTGAACTGTATGATTAATTGCATTATGATCTAGGTCAGTCATCAAGGCAATATTTCCACTTAAATGATTACTACATCCTGAATCAATATAAAACACTCTCATGTCCTCATGTGAAGTTTCACATGTATTCATAATGAGAGTCGAGTCCTCCTTTTGATCTGATGCATAGTTGTAGTAGGTGTTATTATAGGATTGACTTTGGAAATTTCTTCCACCACCTCTTCCAAAAGAACTCCTACCACCTCTACCTCTGAAATTTCCTCTCTGAAATCTACCACCTCTTGCTCTTTGATTAAAGTTCTGATAATTACCATTGTTTTGATTATTATGCCAACAATCATGAGATAGATGATTGGTCTTACCACATATCCAACAAGCTCTTGCATTCTCTTTGTTGTTTTTGCCTCTTCCTCTACTTCTGCCATTTCCTCTTCCTCTTATGAAGTTTGCTTGGTTTGAAGTACCTTCTTCTTCACCTGATTGTTGCTTTCCTTTGTTGGCTTTCTTCTTGTCTTTAGAATACATTGCATGACCTGCACTCTTATCAACATCTCCTTTGACATCATTCTCAAAAGTTAGCATATGACCTAACAATTGATTCAAGTCAGGAGTAAAGTGATCTAATGAAAGTTCTGTAGATAAAATGAAGGGCTTCCACTTCTCATCTCCTCTTAGCCCTGTGAGTATTTGTCTTACCAATTTGTCCTCTTCAATATCTTCATCCACTGCACCTAGAGAGTCTGCAATGTCCTTCATCTTTCTCACATAATCAGAGATTGATTGTGAGGTCTTCTTCTTAAAAGTAGTAAACTCTGCCCATAGTGAAGCTTTCCTTGATTTGGTTGTATTTTGGAAATGCTCTTCCAAAGCATTCCAAATGTCACATGCACTTTCAAGTCCTCTAATGTGAGGAAGCAAATAGTCATTAACTGCCATGTAGATGATACTTCTTGCTTGAGCATCCTTCTTCATCCAATTCTTCAAATCTGCAAGCTCCTCCCTAGTTGGAACACTAGGATCTCTGAATTCTGGCTTTTCTTCATCTCCTGTGATGTATCCTATCAGATCTTTGCTCATAAGATGAGCTTCCATCCTCATAGACCATGCAGGATAGTTCTCTCTATCCAACTTTTCAATTTGGAGACTATCTCCCATCTTTACTTCACCTGTAGCTTCAAATCTTTAACCTTTACAGATAATGAATGTACCTTTACTTCGAATGTTGCTCCTTCTGATCCTTTTGATACTCTTTGTATGTCTTCCTTCAAGTTTTCTTCAACCTTTACCCTTCTGCACCTTCAAAATGTAAAGATTTGTACTTCTGCAATAATCGGAGTCTTCTTCACTTCAATATTGACACAACCTGCTCTGATACCACTGATGGAGAGTGTTAATCTCCAAAAGAACAAGTTAACCTTGAATTTAGATCACCTCTATATCAAGATTAACCTTAGACTCCACCAAACTTAGAGAACTTTCACCAATTTATCAGAAAATTGATTATTCTGAAAAATTCAGTTTCTTCAGAAAAGTCTGCTGCAGATTAGTCACTCATTGACTAATCAATCCTGTAAAGTTTTTGATAAAACTTTGCACAACACTTTGCCTTAAGGTTGCGCAACTTTACCAAGTTAAATTTCTCAAAATGATTGAGTATACTGTGAGAAATGTGTGAAACACTTTACCTATGTCTGAAACTGCTTCCTTGCAATGGCGACTTTGACACCTGTGACTTCTTAGCACTGGTTTTCCTAGCTCTGAACCCGTTTGATCAAGATCTTTTAGCCATAGATGGCTTACCTTCCAACTTAGATTTTAAGCCCTCACTTGTGTAAAACTTTACACCACACACTGAGAAATCTTCATTTCTCTGAACATGAAATCTGCGCCAGTTTTGTCGACTCTCAGAACATCTTCACATATGAATGTTCCTAAACAAAATTCTCTCAACCTGATTGCAATTGACCTCTCAAATTCTAGCCATAGATAGATTAGCTATGAACTTAGATACGTGCAGAAGGATTTCTCAAAAGATTAAGCACAGAAGGAGAATGGGAGAGAAGATCGACGCGCAGAAATCTACAATATTTTCTTCTTCATTACTTTCCATGCATATGGTTGATGATACATACAATGTTTATCATCTATTCATCTATTGTCCTCTCTATCTGATCTATATCACTCTCCCTTCCTACGAATACATATCTGTAGATATATATACGAGTCTAACTCATCATCTTTTTCAAAATACATTGAACTATTTACAAGAGTAATATACAAAAGAAAACATTTCTGATTCTATTCTTTTCCTTTGAAAATAATCTTCATTCTTCCACATATCTTTTCACTTTTGGACTTCATGTAATCACCTATTGATGATTGCTCTGCTCCAACAAATGAAATCAACGGGCGGTGCAGTCAGGTGATGCAATAGCTTCAGCCCATTTTGTCGCATAGTCTGTGGCGATCAATAGATACTTCTCTCTTTTTGGAATCGATGGAGGGTAGATGGGCCCTACAAAATCTAGCCCCCACTTCTCAAATGGTTGCCAAGAAGTGGAAATAATCAAGGGGTTGTGCCTCTTCTTTGTTGGCTTAGGTCCACACCTCTGGCAAACGTCACATGCCTTTCCCCATTCATCTGCATCTTTGAATAATGTAGGCCACCATAAACCAGCATCAAGTATCCTCTAACTCATAATATGTCCGAGAAGGTGCCCACCACCTGTTCCTTCATGTGCAGATTGCAGGACTTCCCTTACTTCTTCTTCTTCCATACACTTCCTAAACATGTTGTCCTTTCCCTGTCTATATAATTTATCTTCAATGAAAGTATAAGGTCTACTCTTGATTAGCAGTCTCTTTCTTTGCATAGCACTTGCCTTCTCTAGATACACTCCAGTTTTAATGAAATCCTTGATATCATAATACCAACCTTGAGCTTGTACAGCGAACAGATTAGCATCTAGAAAATCATCATTAACTCCACTGGCTTGATCTATCATATTGATCCTAGATAGGTGATCCGCCATGACATTTTCTTTACCTCGTCTATGGACTACAGAAAAATCAAACTCTTGGAACAAAAGTAGCCACCTCCATATCCTCCTAGTTGCTTGCGGCTTGTTCAATAAATACCTGAGTGGTTGATGATCACTAATGATGACAAACTTCACACCTAGCAAATAATGACGAAATTTTTGTACTGCGAAAACCATTGTTAGAGCTTCCCTTTCTGTTGTGCTATAATTCTTTTCAGCTTTAGTCAAAATTCTACTAGCATATTGAATAGGTTTGTCAAGTTTGAATTCTTCACTATGTTGAGCCAATACTGCACCCACTGCATATGCACTGGCATCTACATGCACATGAAAGAATTTTGACCAACCTCGGGTGATAAGAATTGGTGCAGCCACCAATTTGGACCTTAATGTCTGATAAGCCTTCTCTTCTTCCTCTTCCCATTGAAAGGGCACTTCTTTACCTATAAGTCTAGCCAGTGGCCTGGCTATCTCTGCATACATTTTTATAAACCTTTTGTGGTATCCAGTATGCCCCAAGAAACTCTGAATCTCTTTAGGAGATTTAGGTTTCAACAACTTTAATATAGAAATAATTTTATCATGATCTGGGGCCATACCTTTAGCCGACACCACATGTCCCAAGAGAGTTCCTTCTGTCACAAAGAAATGACATTTGTTTAGGTTGATCTTTAGCTTAGTCTCCCTGCATCTCTTAAAAACATTTTGCAGCTGTCGCAAGTGATGGTCCAAGCAATTTAAAGGGGTGTCATTGTGAGAACCTGAAAGTGAAGAGAAGTCATCCATGAAAATTCTAAGTGTTTCCAGTAATAAGGGACCAAAAATGAGGTTGACAATTCTGTTAAAGGTGGCTGGAGCATTTCTGAGTCCAAATGGCATTTTTACATACACATATGTTCCCCAAGGTGTGATAAAAGCAGTCTTTTCACGATCCTCTCGGTGTATTGATATTTGATTATAGCCACTAAAGCCATCCATAAAGCTATATAATGCATGTCCAGCCACTTCTTCAATGACCTGCTCTGCAAATGGCATTGGGAATCCATCTGGAATGGTCACCTTGTTGAGTGCTCTAAAGTCAACACAAATTCTCATTTTATTGGTATTCTTCTTTGGTACTATAACCATAGGTGAGAGCCACTCTGAGTGTTCCATAGGAATGATGATTCCTGCATCCTCCATCTTCTGTATTTCCACATAAATAGCTTCAGCATATTTTGGGTTAAGTCTATAACTCTTTCCTCTTATTGGTTTGGCTCCATCAACAAGAGGGATTATATGCTCTCCATAATTGGCACGCACTCCTTTTAAGTCTTTATAATGCCAAGCAAAAACATCTGCATAGTGGGTCAAGAAGGATTTTACCTTTTCAAGGAGCCCTGGGTGGCTCCACAACCAAGTGGCCACCAAAACTGGATGATTATTGTCCTGAGTGCCTAATTGTATTTCTTTGACAGGGTTTCTCTCTACCACAAAATCTTCATGCTCATCTCCAACCTTGCTTTCTTCCACTAGCTTTCCGTGCATTGTTGTATAAGCAGGGGTATTTTGGATTTCAATGCATTCCTCCTTGTCCTGCATCCATCCTGTAGGCATTTCGTGAATTGGGAAAGAACATTCTTCACTAGAATGTTTTACCTTGCCTTTAGCTTTAGTGACTTCCTTCTCTATTGTTGTTGCATCCTCCTCCAAGTTGTAATTGAGGGGTGTCTTCCTGCCCCTTCTGTGGTCTGTGATGGGCTCTCCTAATCCATCAACTTGAACTGTCTCCTCATTTTCATCATAATCTTCAGCTGTGAAAGAATATGAAGAAAAATTCCAAAACAAGAGGAAGAGTTACCTGCTTGGAGCCAATTTAGAATATCCTCTTCTTCCTCGAACTCTATTTGGGGTTGGTCCTTTGTTTCTGGTTCCATGCAAATGCCAACTGTTTGCATCATGTTGGTGTTCCCTTGATTATCTAGGCCCTCTTCTAAATGTATCTGTGTCAGCTCTTGGCCTTTCTTTTGTACCCATATAGTGTCTTTACCCCAATCATGGATGACACTTGCATGCCTCAGCCATGGTCTTCCAATTAAGAGGGGAAATCCTCCTTCAACCTGGGGCAGTCTTAAAACCACAAAGTCCAGAATGAAGAGATTACCTTGGACTTCAAGTGGAACTTTTGGGATCACTCCCAAGGGCCTTACTTTCCTTTGATCTACCAAAGTAACAGTGAAATTTGTAGGCCTTGAAGGGTGGAGTCCAATCTTTTCCATTGTATGTTCAGTCATCAAGTTAATGCCAGAACCACCGTCCACAATAACTCATTGAAACTCATGACCTTTGATAGATATTGTCAGCCGAGGACTCTTATAATTTGTAAGGGGTTCTTCCCCTACAATTTTACCTTTATGCATAACAACAGTCTTTGCCACCAATGTTGTAGTAGAAGCTTCATCAATTATCTGCAAGAGTTCTTACTTGAATTTCCCAGTCATCTTTATTAAATCAAAAATACTAACCTCCTTTTTCATGGACTTGAGTAGTTTTGAAGCCTCTGATTCCTTAAGAGCATGGGCTCCAATTGACTTATCAAACTCCTCATGAGCCCTATTGAATGCATGCCCAATGGCATCAGTGGTACATATGAGATCTTCTTTTTGCCTTGTATCTGCACATGTAGTGGCCTTGTCTTCAGATGTCTCTCTGTCTTTGTTCAATCCCTTAATTCTTGATTCTTGAACTATATCTACTTGAGCCTTTCCCTTTTTTCTTGTCTACACTATAAAAGATTCAATTTCTTCTAACTGCACCACCCTAGTAGATGGTGATGGCTCATTGACTTGATCTAACATTTCTTCTTTCTGCACCAAAATCATTTGAATGTGGGGCCCAAATGAAGAGGCTTGATTCTTAGGACAACAATTTGTATAGTGGTCTCTGGCCTCTAGGCAATTTCTGCAAGGAGGGGCATTTTTTGGTAGAGTGCACCTACTTTGATAGTGCCCACATTCTCCACATCTGAAACAAATGATTGGCCTCCTATGCCCATTTCCATAGTTATTCCTTTGTCTAGGGTTGTAATTGTTACCTTGATTGGGTGCAGCCGCCATTACATTTGCTGGTGGTAGGGATCCTCCTTGTGTCCAATATGTTGTTGCCAGCATTCCTCTTGATTGGCAATCCTAGGCCTCATGAACAGCTTTCCTGCATAATTAGCAAGTCACACTTAACAAAGGACATTCACTTACTATATGACCTTGCTTATTGCACATGGTACACCAAAGTCCACTCTTGATGCAATCCCCTTTGAGTTCCTGCAACTCTTGTCGCAACTGAGCCAATTCTTCTACTTGGGCCTCCTCCTCCTTTTGGAGCTTTAATGTCTCAATCTCCCTCCTCAACTGAGTAACAGCATTCTCCTCCTCTTTGTGGGGCTTATTCCTTTTTAAGCCCTCCAGCTCCTTCCTTAGCTGGATTACTGGATCCTCCATTTCTATAGAATATTGTAGTTGAGGAGAAATTGCTCCATACTGTTGCCTTATCTACTCCAGTCGTGTAGCTATGTTGATGAATTCCTCTATGGAGGCTGTAGGCAACACTAATTCCTTGATTTTACATTGGGTGGTCACTGGGAGTGGCTTACCTAACCATTTCTTAACAAAAAAATCATGTGGTGGATCTGGTAATTTAGCCATTAGTGCCTTGGCCCTAGTCAAAAACTCTAGGAACTTTTCACCTCGACCCAATCTCAAATTCTTTAATTCCTCTATGATGATATCCGCAGTATTTCCATGCTAAAATTGATTTTTGAATGCCTCTTTCATTAAGTGTCAAGTTCTAAAATGGTTCTTAGCAATTTGACTGAACCATTTATCTGCTAATCCTTCTAATGTAGCAAGGAAGAGTATCAAAAAGCATCCTCTCTTCCCATTATGCCTATAGTTTTGCATAGTGCTAAAAACCTTCTAATATGCTCGTCCGGATCTTCCTGAGCTTGGCCTTTGAAAGTAGGAAATTTTATATTTAATCTTGATAGTAGGGTTTCCAAGTCTACCTGACCAGCCATGCTCCTTACTAATGAAGTTGATGAAAGTGGACTAGATGATCTTCTAACAGCCTTCCTTCTTGTTTGCTTGCAGGTGACCCTCAATGTTTGGGACCAAGTTGCTGTCATGAGCTGTTCATAGTCCTCTTAGTATGAGACAATTGATAAGAATAAGTACCTTTTATCCCAATGAAGTAGTAGCGTCGGCACTTGAACTCTTCTATCCTTTGCACTTGGCTTCTCCTATGCTCAAATCTCCTTGGAGTCCCACTGGGCATGCCAAATTTTGTTGGGGGATTCTTGGACAAGAAGGGATTTGAGTGTTTGTAGGAGAAAAGGGAAAGACAAGAAGAAAGATACACACTAGAAGCCTCTGTTGATTGATTATAATAAGAAAAATACAATGGTGATCAATACAACCCAATACTTCGGTGCAAAATCCCACAGAGTGCACAATTACAAAATACCAAATACGCAAGGTCTTGTTGCTGTCGGCCTCCTCTGCACCAGATCTCCACCTTCTCCAAGCCTGCACTTGTGCACACCTTGCACCAAGCTTCCAATAAGGGGGAGGGATTGGATACCTTCTGTCGTCACGCGCACACTGCAAGGTGACCTTGGGATCCTTGGGGGGAATAGCTTAACACTTCTCTGCACACTTCTTAGTCACCCTTCATGCACACCTTGCACTTAACTCTCTGCATCGCACACTGTGTGTCTCTTGCACTTCCCTCTCTTGCCTAACTTAGACTATGCTCGCTCTTGCTTACACTTAGAATAGTCTTAGAATAGTCCTTGCCTTGATTTGAGTGTCGATTCACGTACGCTCCTAACTACAAGAGTATCTTGGTGCTCACTTTGATGTCCCAAGATTGTCTTCACAAGTGGGTAGCCAACGACTCCCTGTTCTATCCTGTAGTGACGTTAGACTAAAAACAAAATTTTAATTGGGGGGGCATACTTTCACTTCTGCGTACGATGCCGCTTTACATACCTTAACATTTCCCTTTTAAGTCTTCACTTGTGCACCTAAGAGAGGGTTCACCTTAACCTTCCAAAACACTTTAAAAACACTTTGAACCTTAGGGAAATTAGAGAAATACCTCTGCAACGTGCAACCACTTTCTCCAATTCACCCTTTGTGGACAATTACTTGTGCACTACCTGTGCACCTTGACACTGGCACTTCGAACACTTTGACTTTCACCCATGTTGACTTTGACCTTGAACCTATTTACTTTAATTGATTTGACTTTAATCTTTTGACTTTGATCTTTTGACTTTGACTATAGTTGACTTTGATTGTGGTTGACTTTGACCAATATGAATTTTATGGGCTCAACACTAATGCATATGCCAAACAACCAAAAACACGTATATGAGCAACAGATGGCTTGCGGTCATGCCAAGCCTCATATGGAGTGATAGACTACAGCACTTTAGTGGGACACCTGTTCAATACATATGCTGCACACATGACAGCCTCAAGCCAAAAACTATGTGGTAAAGCCTGACTCTTGACCATACACCTCGCCATCTCCATGAGTGACCTATTCTTTTTTTTAGCAACTCCATTCTGTTGAGGTGTATACGACATTGAACACTGGTTTTTTATCCCACGTTCAGCCAAAAATGCATTAAAATCAGAAGACATATATTCCCTCCCTCGATCAGAACAAAGGGTGCCCATTTTACATGCTGATAGATTTTCAACCAAAACCAAAAACTGTTTGAAGCACGTGAACACTTCAGACTTTGCCTTCAATGGATATACCCATGCATGCCTGGAAAAATCATCGATGAAAGTCATGAAGTAAAGATAATTCCCAAAATAAGGTGTCTGCATAGGACCACAGACATCACTATGTACAAGCTGCAATTTCTGAGTAGCCGAACTGAACCATCTTTTGGAAAGGACGAAGGCTGCATTTTGCCCAAAATACAGCCTTCACAAACATGTTTCTAGGTGCCTCAAGTTTGGGCAAAGAGGACACCATTTCAGATTTCTACAGGCATAGCAAACTAGCAAAATTCACATGGCCAAAGCGTGCATGCCAAAACTTTGCATCTGACATAGCCTAAGAATCATTTACTGCACATGCCAAATCATTTATAGATCTTTTATAGTCTATGAGCTTATATAGCCCATGGCATAAAATGCTAGAAGCAATAATCACATCGCCATTTGACAGATCATGAACTGTACACCTGTCATCAACAAATTTCACAACCAAACCATTCTTGGCTAATGCAGAAATTGATAACAGGTTCTTCTTGATCCTTGGCACAAATAAAGCATCTGAAAAAGTGAATGAACTACCATCTGATAAGTGGAGTTGTTGGCACATGTAACAGTATTCCCTGTAGGTGCAAGCTCGAGTGAAGAGAAGAAACTGTGCTGCGAGGTAATATGTTTGGTCGCCCCACTGTCAAAATACCAAACATCTGAGTCTACTGTAGACATGCACTGCTCGTGAGAAGATGGGTCAAAACTGCAGACAGTAGTAAACGCCAATTCTTC
The DNA here is from genome assembly GCA_020310875.1 of Ceratopteris richardii. Lineage (NCBI taxonomy): Eukaryota > Viridiplantae > Streptophyta > Polypodiopsida > Polypodiales > Pteridaceae > Ceratopteris > Ceratopteris richardii. The sequence continues at coordinate 121,446,166 of CM035440.1, read as the reverse complement.
TTCCTGCACAAGATTAGCAGACTCTGTTTTTGGTGTAGAGGCCTCTACAAGAACCATTCCAACCTCTTTCTTCTTTGCCTCTTTAGCAGCCAATTTTGGATAGTTCTTTATGATATGATCATTCCCTTTACAGTACTTACAAAACAATTTCTGCTTTTCTGATTTCTTCTCATCTTTATCTTCCTTCTTCAAATACGCAGAATTAGCAGATTTCTACTTACTAGTTGAAGAGCTCCATTTTCCTTTGCCCTTCTCACTAGCCAAGAAAGTTTGATCTGCAACTCGCATAATGGACCTGTTCTGCCTAGACTGATCTTCTTGCAACAGAACAGAGACTAACTCCTCAAATGATAAGGCATTTGGATTCCCTTTCATCATCAACCAAATAGTAGAAGCAAAACTCTGATATGAATCAGGAAGACCATTCAGAACGGTCTGCACAAGTGAGCTATCTGGTATAACCTAATCAACCGAAATCAACTGTTCCTTCAAGTCTTTGATCTTCGTTAGGAAACTGTCCATAGAATCACCTTCATTCATGTGCTCACTCTCCAATTGTTTTCAGAGGTAAGCAACACAAGCCTCATTCCTAGCTTGGTACAATGTGGTAAGTGTATCCCAAGCATCCTTAGTTGTTCTACAAGAGCGAATGTGAGGAATAATGGCATGTTTGACAGACAAAGCTATCAATGCATGTGCCTGGGCATCTCTATCATCCCAACGAATCTGCTCTACAGTAGGTGCAGCAAAAACCGCAACACAAACAGGAATATGCAGAATATCATCATCTTCAACACCTTCTTCATCAGCTTCAGTACCTGCAGTTGTAACAGTTGTAGGTGTGATAGAATGTTTTTCGACACCCTGTACAATGTTCCACAGTCCTTTTGCAACCAACACATGTCGCATCATATAAGCCCATAACAGGTCGTTGGTACCATCCAACTTATCCTCAACAGCCAACATACGGAATACATCACTGCTTTCAGCCATGGCCAGTGACTAAAATACCTTGACCACCAAAATTCGTGCAATTCTGAGACTGCAAATGGAGGAGTGTCGACGGCACCCTAGATGAAGCGACGACGTGCTCTGATACCAATTGTTGGAGTTAGATGTCTGCGGAAGCACGCGAACAGCACAAGGAAGAAGAAGAAGCTTGGAGCACAACACACAATACTGAATGTATTACTAGAGAATGTACAAAGATAAGTAGCTCATTAGGGAAATAGGCGTATATACAAGGGGCGGGGGGGGGGGGGGACCTCCTAAAGAGGGAAAAAAGTGCCCGGCTGATCCTAGTGTGTTCACACACATCACTACCTAAATATATCAACAATTCCCACTTATCATTTGCCTTGATGCCATTAATTATCTATCTCACTATTTGCTCCTCTTCAATCTCCTCTCCTATGCTTGCCAACTAATCAGCCACATCCTTTACTTTGGTCACATATTCTGAAATATTCTACTTAGGTTGCTTCTTTTGAGTAGTAAACTCTATCCAGAGTTGATTTTTCCTAGCTCTTGTATTGGAAGAAAAGTATGAAGATAGAGTATCCCACGTCTCTTGGGAATTTTTGTAATTCCTAATATGAGGAAGAAAGAAGTCAGAGATATAGCTAAGTAGATATGACCTAGCTAAAGCATCTTTGGCACACCATGAGTTGAGTCTTTCTTGCTCCTCTCATGTAGGTTGATCTTTGCTTCTAAATATGGGCATCTCCTCATCTCCTGAAAATGTATCCATAGAGACTTCTTCCTTGTAGATAGTTCTTCATCCTCAAAGAACATGTTGGATAATTATTCTTGTCCAATTTATCAATGAAAGAAGGGAAACCATCTCCCATTTTACCTCAACTTGCTCTGATACCACTGTTGGAAGAGATGGATGGATACCTCAAGGAAGTGAGGTGGTACTGCTAAAACTTGCTTTGTACCAGCCCTAATGCACTTCAGATTTATAAATTAAGCCCCTTTAGCTTGCAGATGACATGAAGAAAATACCTATGTACTTTTGAGTTGATGCGTCAAACAATTAATCCAAAACAGACTAGTTCATAAATAGCTATTGTTGAAAAACTTATTATTTTAATCCCTACACCTATTGGCTTTTTTACTTAGAGCTCACAGTACAATAACAATTGACAAAATTCCTTTTGAGGGAATTAAATTAGCTTAGATAGATCATGATTGCAAGTGGAATCATTTAAAATGATCAACTATGCTCTGAGAAATTACTTTAGCAAATTAGATCTTACCCTCGACTTTTTAGGGAACAACCAGTAGATGACTAGTGAGCACTTCAAAGAGGCTTTCTCCCAGACGCCTAAACTAAATACCTTGAAATTTTCTTAGTATAAAGCAGACTTCAAGCTAGTTCCAACAAGCCAAAGAGTATGTAAAATGGTTGAGTATTCAATGAGATATGACCAGAAGAATTTGATTGTTCTGAGTAGTCATAGCAAAGAAGTAAATAAAAATGTTCAATGAGCTATATGTATTATAGAACATGATTGTCCAAAGTCATTGGCATTGTAATGATGCTCAATGTTGATGAATTGAGTGAGCTATGGTATGAGCTACTCAAGATCTACAAATGATCAAGGAATGAGCTCTGAATGAGGCACTCTACTCCACATGATTTTACATGCCTTTTTATACATAGGTCATTTGTTAAATTGATTTCTCTCAATATAATCACTCATTTTCATTGGAGTAACTTCTATAAGGTTTCTTTTCTTCCTAATTAACTTCTTCTAAAAGCTCTCTGGTCAATTTTAACCAGAGAAGGAGCCCTGAGTAAAATGCTAGAGCTTATCTTTCCAAAATAGAAAGTTTTCTCAAGTTGACCATTGGACAAACCTATCTGTTTTGAATCATCTATTTGTGTGTGATCTTCCAAGGTACATAGGGTATCTAATACATCAATTTGCAAGATAAAAGGGCCCACTACATATCCCTCAAGTCAATTTGACTGGTGTAGTGCAGAGTTTTAGGAGCATCATTTCATCTTCACCAAATACAATCCATCTCTTCACAATCAAGATTCTATATAAGATTCATTAAGAATTATGCCAAAATTCTTATTCTGATGATCAAAGAGCTTAAAGGGAAAGGAAAATAATTTTAGTGGGGAGGGGAACAAAATCAAAGTATGGAGAAATTGAAAGTATACATTGCTATAGCTCCACTTTTGCACATAGTAGATCCCAATTATCCCATTATGGTTGAGACTGATAAGAGTTATTTTGCTATAAGAGCGGTTTTAGTTCAGGATCATTGACCACTAGCTTGTAAGAGTAAGAAACTAGAGCTTGCTCAAAAGAATTACTCCGTCTATGAGAAGGAGTTGTATGCACTTTTCCATGCTTTGAAGAAGTGGTGTAATTATCTATATGGTGCTAAATTCATGATAGTGTTTGATCAAGAGAGCATTAGGTGACTCTTTAATCAAACAGACTTTAAAGGTCGTAAGGCCTGATGGGCAGAGACCCTTCAAGAGTGTGATTATGATCTTAGGTATAGGAAGGAAAGTTTAATATAGTGGCTGATTCACTTGATTGCATGCCTATGCTCAATGGACTAAGTTTTACTCAGATCACTAGCAACTACTTGAGTCCATTAGAGGGAAATGTAGGCTTGATCCTACATATTCTAAGATTTTGGGAAGTCATAGAGAAAGGGGATCGTGATATTTGGGTTTCCAATGAGGATGGAGTATTGATGGGTACTCAAGAAGGATTCAAGTGGAAGATTTACAATGTTCATGATGGATATCTATTATATAAAGGTAAGGTGTGTGTCCCTAGAGACTTTGAGATGAGACGACACATTTTATATGAGTGTCATGACACACATAGTGTGGTACACCGAGGAGTTAACAAGACTTATGATCTTTTTAAGAGGCAGTTTTACTGGCCTAGACTTCGTAAGGATGTCGGAGAGATGTGCTTGAGTGCAGTAAGTGCTAGGTCAATAAAGCTAAAAGGTTAAGGATTGGAGGACTACTCCACCCATTGGATATTCCCAATGGGAAAGGGGAGAGTATCTCCATGGATTTCATAGTTGGATTACCTAAGACACATAGAGGGCATGACTCGATCTAGGTAATTGTGGATAGGTTAACCAAAATGGATGGGTTTATTCTGACATGTATTACTGTGAAGACACTTGAGTTGGCTATATTTTTTGTAGAGAACCTACACCAGTTATATGCTCTTCCTTTAGACATAGTTTCTGATTGGGATAGGAAGTAAATTGGCCAGTTTTGGAGAGCATTCCTCAAAAGAGTGGACACAAAACTTAGCGTGAGCATGGTCGAGTATCCATAGTTGGATATGCAAACATAGAGGTTCATCCAAATCTTAGAAGATATGCTTCAAGCATATGTAAATGAAAGGCAAAATAATTGGGAAGAGTACTTACCTATAGTACAATTTGCATATAATAGTGTGAAGCACTCTTCCACTAAGCATAGTCCATCTATGCTTATGTATGGGTTTTTGCCAAGATCTCCTTATGCAGTAGTATTGCAGAATGAGAAACTTCAAGCTCCAAAGGACTTCTTGGAGGAGATAAATGATATGCTTAGGCTTGCTAAGGATAGTATTAGGAGAGCTCATGAAAAGGCTAGAGCCTATGTTGGCCCTCAAAGGAGAGACATCAACTTCGAGGTAGGAGAGCAAGTCTATCTTAGAGTTCCATCTAGGTCTGAAACCATGAAGACGGGACCTTGTCCTAAACTATCTCCTAGGTATTTTGGACCTTAAGAGAAAAGGAAAGATGGCTTACTAGCTCCAACTTCCAGAGAATAGCGAGATCCATCATGTTTTTTGTGTTTGTAGGCTTAAGAAAAGACTAGGTGGCTCTGACAACCTCATTCCAGATACTAAGGTAGTAGAGCCTATTTATGTTTAATCTAATCCACATGAGCCTAAGAGCATACTATGTACTCGAGAGAAACGGACAAGAAGTCACTTATATAAAGAGTACCTAGTAAAGTAGAAAGATATTACAACATTGGAGCGGGTCAGCACCCTTCAGAGATGGTTTGTTAGCTTCATATTATCTTACCAAGAGTTTTCTTAAGGGGAAGGATACAAAGAAACAACATAGAGATCTTAAGGATCCATAAATATCAATTATCAATCAAAAGATCGACCAAACTGGCTTTAGAATCCACCTACAAATACCTCTCACCTTAAAGATAATATGAACTTTCTCCAAAAAACCATGATCTTCCATTTTGGGCATAGTTTAAAGGAAGATATGAAGATCTTAATCATATTGGAAGGAGTCATATTTGAAAATAGATTTGAGCCAATTGGATTCTTCAAAAGGACATCAAATAGTGGATTTTGTGGTCTAATAGTGGGCTCTCAAATCTTCGTAAATTTCAGTTATTTCTCCGAGTTCTCCTTAGACAAAGGATAGTATATCTCTTTAAAGTTAATCCACCTTTGCCATTCTAATGAGAATGATGGGGCACGGATTATTGGAAGATTCTCTTACATTTACATTGATAGTTAAACTTCTAGAAGTTAATCCACCTTTTCCATTCTAATGAGAATGATGGGGCACAGATTATTGGAAGATTCTCTTCCATTTACATTGATGAGATCAAGGAAGGAAAATCACAAGAAATAAATCAACACATTTCACTAATGGAAAGGTAGAGACCATTTGCATATCTAAGAAAAAAAGTGATTTTGTCAAAGATTTGTCTCCCTTTCAAATGGGGATAGGAACTAACTATAGAAACTAATATGAAACTCTTAGAAAATCTTAAAGAGTCCACCTAGTTTCCTAGGTTCTTGCTCAAGCAAGGCATAGAAATGACGCAAGATATCAATCTAGCTAGAAATACTTAGCATCCACCTAATTCACATGTGTATTCTATCTTTACAAAACTATGAAATAGGCACAGATGTTTAGATCTACCGTTTCATTCTTTTTATACTTTGCATAGGATTCATATTTTGATGTGCACAACTAGATAAGTTTTGAATGATTAGGGCATGGATCAGAACACACATTGATTCTCCTCTTTTCATATCCAATGTGGGATATGCTTCTCTTTTGAATAAAGATGGAAATAAGAGAGAGATGAAGAAAATGATCAATGAGAGTAACCATGGGGAACGTAGAAATAATCCAAGTTATATATCTCTACTCATTTTTTAGGACATAAATGCTTTAAGAGGAGGGGATGTTATATTATTACATGTATCAAAGGGGTAGAACTATTGAATTTCTTGTTTTGAAACCTTCTTATCTTTGCACTTCCTTAAGTCTCTTCCTCATTATGCTCTAAATCAAATCTTGGTATATTTTCATCTCCAATCTACATTTCATTTCTATATCTATAATCATCACTTTTATCTTCATACACGTGCATCTTTGATTTTCCTTTCCTTGTCTTCATGATTTCCTAAAAATCTACATGATTATTATTTGAACCTTAATACCATGTTCCTTGTTCATCAAATGTCACATCTTTGAAAACAAGAGATTTTTCTATGGATGGACTCCACAACCTGTAACCCATTCGTCTTTAATCATACAATATAAAGACATACATTTCTGCCTTGTGTTCTAGCTAATGTCTCAATCAAGAGGGAACATAAGCATATTCCAAAAATCCATATATTTGACAATGATCAAGAGTATGTTTTCGTACAACACCATGCTTTATAAGGGATCATGCCATGCAAAGCTTTGCAAGGTAACCTATTCACAAGATATGTTGCAGTGTTAAAAACTTCTGCCCACAAGTAATCAGAAAAAATATTTTCTTTCATCATGGATCTAGACTCCACAAGAGTTTTATTACTTATCTATGCAACTCGAATTTTTTGTGCAGAGTTCTTGCATGTTACTTCTCTTTGTATATTTGCATTGCACAAGTAATCATCAAATTAGTTAGAGGAATACTCTCCCCTCTATCTTATCTCAATCTTTTGAGCTTTGGAACTGTAATCCTTTCTGCATAAGCATGATAGCACTTAAAATCATTAAGAACTTTAGTTTTATCCTTAATCACATAAAGTGTGATCCATCTTGTTGCATCATCTTCAAACAAAACATAGTATCTAAATCTATTGATGCTACAATCCCTTGAAGGATCCCATGCATTTGTGTGTATTAATTCAATCATGTTTGTATGCATGAATCCCTGTTTGTTGTATGATTTTTTGTGAGCTTTACCTAATTGACAAGCTTTACACTTGTATTTCATTTGTTGACTTTGAATGTTGGGTAAGCCTAACACCAATCGATTCTTTGTGATATCCTTTAAACCTCTTTCATTAAAATTACCTAGCCTTTGAGCCATTGGTCCAATTCATTCATCGTTCGGCTTCCATAACTAGAAAAGTCATTTCCTACATTACCTTGTACCTTGAGAATAACGATTCTTCCTTCTTTTTGACCTTAAATAATACTCTTATATCCTTGATTTGGATTTTCCACATAAACTCCATCATTAGTGAATCTCACTCCATATCCTTTCTCAACAATTTTCCCTACACTTACTAAATTCTTTGGAATTGTGGGAACATAGAGTACCTTACTTAATAATGTACTCCCACCCATTCTTTGTCTTTATTGATCCAATCCTCTCCACTTTGAGCTTAATGTTATCTCTATTTTGAACCATTCACACCTTTTCTTCCATGTCACTCATCAACGCAATGTTACCATTAAGGTGATTGCTACACCTTGAGCCAATGAAGAATACTCTTTCATTGTTCAATTGTTAGTTTGTGTGTAGCATTGATGATCCGAGTTGAACCCTCCTTTTAATCTGATGCATAATTGTAATAGGTGTTATTGTAGGATTGGTTTTGGAAGTTTCATCCACCTCCTCTACCATATGTATTCCTACCACCTCTTCCTCTAAAGTTATCTCTTTGTCTTCTACCTCCTCTACCTCTTTGATTGAAGTTCTAGTTATAATTTCCATTGTTCTTAATTTTGTGTTAACATTCATTTTCCAAATGATTTTTTTTACCACAAATCCAACAAGCTCTACAATTTTCCTTGTTTTTCCAACCTCTTCCTTTACCTCTACTATTTTCTTTTTCTTAAGTAAATTTAGCTTGATTCGAGGTGCCTTCTTCTTTATTTGATTGTTGTTTCTTTTAGCATTCTTCTTCTTGTCCTTTGAATACATAACTTGACCTTCACGTTTCTCATTCTTGCCTTTAGTAACATGCTCAAATGTTAGCATGTGTACTAGCAATTGATTTGGATCTGGAATGAAATGATATGATGATAAATCAATTGACAATATGAAATGTTTTCACCTTTCATCACCTCTTAATATTGTAAGGATCTATCTTACCAATTTGTATTCCTCAATGTCTTCATCAACTGCTCCTAAGAAATCTGCAATGTCTTTCATCCTTGTTACATAATCAAAAATTGATTGTGAAGCTTTCTTCTTGAAGGTTGTAAATTTAGCCCATGGTGTGGCCTTCCTCACCTTGTGTTTTGGAACTCTTCTTCCAAAGCATTTTATATATCAGTTCCGCTCTCTAGCCCTCTGATGTGTGGCAAGAGATAATCATTAATAGACATGTAGAAAATGCTCCTAGCTTCATCATCTTTCTTCATCCAATTATTCAAACCTGCAAGCTTGTCGCTAGTTGGAAGACTAGGATCCTTAAACTCTAGATTCTCTTCCTCTCCTATGATGTAATACATCAAATCTTTGCTCATAAGGTGAGCTTCCATCCTCATATACCATGTTGCATAGCTCTTTTTATCAAGCTTGTCTATTTGAATGCTTTCTCTCATCCTTTTGTTTCCTATCTTGAGAAATAAGTATACTACAATGTACCTTTTGAAGAAATTATTTTCTTCTTCTTATCCTTTTGAAGTTCCTTTATTTCCTTCTTAAGTTCTTTTGCAACTCTTTAGCCTTTCAATGATTTTCTCAACTTTGGAAATCTGTAGCAATCAGGACCTGTCTTCAATCCCTTTACTTGATATGGCCCTTAAGCTTTGATACCACTATTGGAGACTTTTCTAATCTTCAATCTCAAGTCTACCTTAATCTAATACTACTTCTATATCAAGAATAGATAATACTACTTTACACAAACACTTTAAAAAAATTCCAACTTTGAGATTCACATCTACCTCTTTCTTGAATTTTGAACGTCTATTTTCTTCAAGAAGTTTGCTTCAAGATTTGACTTCATTACTTGCAAATGTCACAAGTTTCAATGCTTAAAATTATTTAAGGACCTTTCTATGATCCTTGTGCACTCTTAAGGTTCAATTGACACTAAATTAAACTTGCTTAATTTTTTTTTATCACTAAGATCAGAATTTTGCCATAAACTGATGTTTAGAAATGGTGACTTTGACATAGGTGACTTTTAACTCAGATTTCTCCTAGAATACAACCCATTTTACAAATTGCTTTTAGACATAGCTTCTCTTAACTTAGATTTCTAATGCTTAAACACAAAATAAATTTACACACAATGCGAAGATTTGATCAAAACATTAATCAACGAGATGTGCCATTTATATACTTCACTTTAGAGAGTTGACATATGAATGTTCCTATGAATCATACACACACTATGTGATGAATTAGGATACAAAATGTTAACCAAAACGTGTCTTACTATCAAATTATATATTTGTACAAGGATTATTTGATTCACATTATCATCCTCGGAGAAATAAGAATTAGACTAAGCCCTAAAACTACTAGTTTCCCTCAACACGTCTATCTTTACTATGGCAATGAACTCTCTTAATTTGTAATGTCTTTATTGACTAATATAGACACAATTTGTAAGTAGATCATGACTAATACATTTTCATTCACTTGTCTTATTGATCTCCTAACTTATTCTAGCTATGGTACATTATTAGGATCCTCTGAAGTGAATATATGCATAGTCATATCTAAAGCTCTTTATTCATGACCATGTTCATTCTTCTTGAAATTTATCTACAAAAGTGGTTGTTGAGGATAAGTTGGATGGTACCAATTACCCATTATGGGCATATATGATGTTTCATGTATTGGTACCAAAAGGACTGTGGAAAAATGTGCACAATGTTGAAAAATGACCTACTGTACCTGCAAATACAATTATTGAAGGTGATGCAAATGGTGTTGAAGATGGAAACATGCAAATCCCTATTCGTGATGCAGTTTTTACTACACCTACTATAGAGAAACTTCAACGAGATGGCAAAGATTCTTAGGCACATGCATTGATAGACTTGTCTATGAAATGTGCCATTATCCCTCACATTCACTCTTACAAAACAATAAAGGATGCTTGGGATACACTTAGTGCTTTATACTAGGCAAGAAATGAGGATGATGTTGCTTACCTCCAAAAGCAATTAGAGAGTGAGAATATGAATCAAGGAGATTGAATGGATGCTTTTTTTGACAAAGATCAAAGATTTTAAGGAACAATTGATTTCTACTAATGAAGCCTTAATAGATAGTTCACTTGTGAAGACCATTCTTAATGGTCTTCCATATTCATATCAAATTTTTCCTTCTATTCTTCAATTGATGATGAAAGGAAATCCAAATTCCTTATCATTTGAGGATTTAGTCTTTATTTTGTTGCAAGAAGATCAGTCCAAGCAAAATATGTCTATTATGCATGTTGCAGATCAAGCTTTCTTAGATCGTCAAAAGGGCAAGGGTGAATGAAGGTGAACAAGGAAGAAAAATATGAGAAGAAAATATAAAAGCAGAAATAGTTTTGCAAATACTATAAAAGAAATAATCATGTGACCCATCTTCTCATGAATATTGTATGTCTATAGTAGACTCAGATGTTTGGTACTTTGATAGAGGGGCAACCAAACATATTACCTCATAGTGTAGTTTCTTCAATTCACTTGATCCTACCCCTACAGGGAATACTATCACATGCTCCAAAAACTCCTCTTATCTTGTCATCGAAGTTGGTAAGATCATTGTGACTATTATTGAATCTTGCTTTCATAGTGCTTCTTTTGCATCTTGCTATGCAATGGCTGCCGAGACCTTTGCATCCACATGTTGAATGACCACCATTCATAGCATATGTGCAGTTGTAGCTCATCATGGTTGGGATGTACATCAATTGAACATTAAAATTTCATTTGTGAATGGTGACTTACATGAAGAGGTGTATGTATTTCAACCAACATTGTTGTGTACAAAAAAGGCATGAAAACAAAGTGTGCATTTTAAAAAATGCATCACATGGTTTGAAACAATCACAACAGCTTGGTATGAAAAGATACTTGCCTACTTGATTGCACATGGTTTTGAGAACCGTCCAACTAAGAGCACCTTACCTATTAAGCGTGTAGATGATGTAATTCTTATCATTTTGTCTATGTTGATGACATGCTGCTCACTAGCCATAATGAGAAACATATTGTTGACTTTAAGTCTGGTTTGCATGCCTCTTTTGAGATGTCAGATTTTGGGTATTTGCATCATTATTTGGGCATTCAGCTTATGCAAGTTGATGGTGGAATAGCCCTATGTCAAACAAAATATATTGACACATTATTGAAATATTTTGGCCTTGAAGGTTGCAAAACTATTTCCACTCTTATGGAAATACGTTTATGGTTGAGTATTCATGATGCTTGAGATAAATTTGATGTTGTTGTCTATCAGTAGGTTGTTGGATGCTTGATTTACTTATGCATTGCTCGGCTTGATATTCACTTTGTTGTCTCTCACATGAGTATTTTTATGTGTTGCCCATGTGTCAAGCATTGGTGGGCGATTAAGTGCATCTTTTGCTATTTGAGTGATACCTAGCTACTTGGATCGTTTTATCCCAAGGGGGGATCACAATGACCAAATTTACATGCTTTTTCTGACTCTAACTGGGCTAGTTGCTATGACCCTCGTGTGTCCACTAGTGGTTTTTCCTTCATGCTTGGTAGCTCATGCATATTTTGGTTGAGCAAGAAGTAGCCTACTGTGGCCACTTATTAATTGTGAGGCTAAGTTAGGGCAGCATCCATAGTGATTATTGAGTGTGTGCGGCTCAAATGCCATTTGGCTGATTTGTGTGTTGGTTAGTCTTCTATCACCACCATCTTCAATGACATTGAAAGCGCATTGGTAGTTGCGAGGAACATTGTGTTCCATGCTCAAACAAAGCACATTGAAGTGCATTATCATTATGTTAAGGAGAGGTTCACTGCTCGAGAGATCAATTTGGCATATGTGCCCATATAGGATAACATTGTAGATCTTTTCACAAAGGCTCTGTCTCGAGAGATGTTTGAAGCTTTCTACAAATCTTTGGTCTTACTTCCTTTTGTGGATTGATCTCTTTCCGCATAGCTTGGAAATTCCTCATACATAAGTGCCAGCTCCTTGTTCACTGCATCACTCCTAGGGAGCATTTGTTGATATATTTTATGATTGATATGTGTGAATACTCTTAGGACTCTCAAGTCACTT
>CM035440.1:121396197-121428697 GCA_020310875.1 Ceratopteris richardii | reverse complement strand
GATTCAATATAACTTCACAGATCCATAGATCTTCTTTAGGAGGTTATATTGTATTGATACAACAAGAAAAGTTGGGCCTTGGCATCAAGATAATAGCATCAAGAGGGACTTGTTGGGAGGACAGAAATCGACTTGTTGAGACAATAGCATCAAGAGGAATGGCAGAGTTTTAATAGAAATCGACTTATGCACTTGATCCTTGGATACTTATGACAAAAAAGATGAAAACAAGTAAAAAAATATTTTACTTTTTATGATATAGTTTAGTATTTTTTCAAGCATATAATTATTAATTTTTATTTCTTTATATTTTCATAGTTATTTTGAAGGTTGATTGATTTCAAGCTTGGTAGGTGGTGGGAGGAGTAGATGCAATGTGTATATACTTCAATCATATGACAAACGCGTAGGGGTACGAAAGTTGAAAAAAGGTATGGTTGAAAATACCATACGTGCATATGTGTAGGGTTGGTTCTTGATGCATCAAGAACCCTCTTTCCTAACTGTACTTACTTGTACATGATTGTGAAGGCAGATAAGATTTCTTGACTCTGCTTATTTTTTTTCAAAGCTCAAGTCGATTTACTCCGTGTATGTGCTTGTGTTTATGTATATATTCATATGCATGTGTGTATTTATGTATGTGAGTATGTACATATGCATGTGTGTATGTATGCATGTGAGTATGTATGCATATGTGTGTGTATGTATGCACATGAGTGTATGTGTGTGTGTGGCTATGTGTCTGTTGAAGCTCAAGGTCAAGGACAAAGCATGGAAGCGCATCAAAGAAGTGGACACACAAGAAGCAAGAGCAAGTAGGGAGCTCCAAGAATCACATGTCAAATTTTCAGAAGAAATCCCTATAAAAATAGTGATTTTTATCACTAAAAATCATTGTAAATACCATTTTCTATTTTTACAACTCCATTTTTTTCAAGCCAAGGAGTCCTTGAGCTTGAGGAGTATTAGATGTATCATACTACCAATTTTCATAATTTTTAGATTCCGTTGAGCCCCCAAATAAGCCCTAGAACCTAATTTTTAACTAGGCCGGACACTAGGTCTGGATAGGGCCGAAACCACTCAAAAACTATAAAAAGGGCTAGAGAGCTCATTTTAGAGGTTAGCTTGTTGTAGATTTCAGCTTTGTAAGAGAGTTCATGTGCAATTGAAGATCTTCCATTGTTCCACTCTTTGCTCTTACCTTGTACGCGTATGTGTGTATGTGTGTGCATGCTTGTGTGCTTGTGCACTTTAGTTGCTCTTGGTCTTCATACCGGTCCTCACGTCTCCACCGATTGACATTTATGAGGTGGAGCTCCTCACGTTGGTACTTACCATTGTGCTAGAGTGACACCAAATTTGGTGCCATTGCCGGGGAGAGAGCTTGGAGGACAAGTGTGTGACGGTAAGATGTAGATAGCGATGTTGGAAGGTAAAAAAATCACCATTTTCAGTTCAATTTTTGAGTTTTTCTTCTCCTTCATCTTCATCATCATCACCATCTCCACCCACCTTCATCTTCTCATTTTTTTCCATTTTTTAGAGTCCATTTACCTTGCTTTTTACTTGTGGTTGTGAGAAAGAGCCTTAGAGAGGGTGCGGAGCTGAAACGCTGAAGAAATACACCTCAATATACCCAAAAATTGAGTGAACAGGCCCGGATGTGACTAACCTACGCCAAGTATCATGAGTGCAATATCGCGGGTTTGAAGGGAGATTTTGCATCTACAGACACATAGGAGTGACAAGGAGGACACAAGGTACTCATATTTGCAAAAAATTTTTGAATTTGGACTCCAAAAAATCCAAGTATCGTGTTCTCCCGTGGTCGAGTATCGCGATATCCGAATATCATGATCTCCTGTGGTCAAGTATCACGATACCTGACCAATATCAAGTATCGTTGAGGTTTCACGATACCTGGTAGATATCGAGTATCATCAGAAAATTTCTCGTGATATTGGTCACATATCGAGTATTGTAGAGCTTTGAAAATGATACTTCACGAATATCGAATATCTTGGGAATTCCAAGTATCGTGTATCGTGCTTTTTTCGCGATACCTACCCAATATCATGTATCGTGACTTTCAGTGTCAAGTATCGTGAGTCTAACTCTCGCCTGATATCGAGTATCGTGTATCTTCGAAACCTGTGCAATATCGAATATCGTGAGGGTCCTTCTGCGATACTTGCTGGATATTGAGATCTCTCTAGTTGTTCGAATATCGTGTATCGTGTGGGCTCAAGTATCGAATATTGTGGCATTTTTCCAGTCAGCCAAATATCGAGTATCGTGACTTTTCTAGTGTGTCAAGTGTCGTGTATCGTTTAGATATCGTGTATCATGGCAAGGCAAGTATCGTGTATCGTCTGCTTCCAAGTATCGCGATACTTGATAAGTATCATGTATCACCTGTTTTGAAGCATTTCCTGAGAGGTCCTGTTTCCCTATTTTAACCCCCAGAACCCTGAAGTGGCATAACTTTCTCATACGAAATCCGTTTGCTGTGATTTTGAGTTTGTTGGAAAGCTCGTGGAAAGTACAACAAAAAATTCGATTGGTTATGGTAAAATTAATACCAGGATTATTACATAAGGTATTTTGAAGTTGACCCTCAGGTTGGGCTAGGAAGGAAGGGGTTCCACAAGATTTTGAGCAGTTCAAAGGACATTTGTGGACTTGTAGACAAGGCTTATGAACCTAAGATCAAGTAGACACTTAGGAAGAGATAGATAAAGTACCAAATCACTTGAAACTAAGTTCAAATACACAACCAAGTTAGGGACTCACAACTCAGGGGTTAACACTACGTGTTGAGTTCATAGACAGTCAAAAATGTCACTTAACTGGGAGAGACTCTTGGCTTCTGAAGACATGCATAGTTCCGTACCTAGGGAAGGCCTTATGTCTACAATGGAAGGGGAATATAGGACATCTCTTCAATACATATCCACCAACTTGCAAGGAATACCCATCTACCTTGATGGTCTATAGAGGATAGTGGCAAGAATGATAAACACCACAGAATCTGAAATCATTCCAAGACCAGCTCTCAAGTATGAAAGTGGAGTTTATAGGGACAAGATGGACCAGGTATATGTAGTAACCGAAAACCCTGATCATATTAATGAAAGAGGAGAGTTAGCTCGAGATCAGGCAACTACCTCACAAAACCCATTTGAGGCCCAGCAAAGAACAGAAAATGTGATGTTAGGACAAACGAGCCAAGGTAGTATACCCAATGGACCACATGAGCAATTCACCATGCCAAGAATTAAACCCCATAACCACACTAGCTAGGGAATGGGAAATCTGAATAGAACCACATTTAGGGGAGAACCACCCCAAGATGTAGGAGCTAGAATACACCTAGTAAAATCCACTTATCCCATCATAAGTCAAACCCCAGAGCCCGGCAAAATACTGAGACCAATCCAATTGGCCAAATGTATGCGAAATCGTTACGATGGCACAGGAGAGCCGTATGACCACATTGCAGAATTCAAACAGGTATTGCGAGCGAAGCAAGTGGATGACTTTTTCATGCAATATGAATCCTTTGGGCTAACCCTCACAGGAATAGCCTTGACCTGGTTTCAATCCTTGGATCCAAGTTGCTTTGAACATATTGAACAATTCTTCCAAGAACTTATTTGGGAATTCACTAAGCGAGGGATCAAGCACAATTCATCATCCTTAATACATAGTTTCAAACAAGCTCCTAATGAGACAGTAAAAAATGCAGCACGGAGATTTAAGCAATACGTAGCCCGATGCGCTATGACGGAGAGACCTTCTCAGCAAAAAATGATATCTTTATTTTTAGAAGGTCTAACCAATGGAACATTAAGAATCTTAGTATATGTAAAACAACTACAAACCCTAAGTGAGTGTCTTCAGGAGTGCATAGATTTGGAAGAAAACATAGATGAGGATCTCAGAACCACACAAGATCCTACCAAATCAGAGGATACAAGGAACAATGAGACTTCTAGTTCGAGTTATGTGGAGGAAGTGGCAGAGTTAGTGGTCAAAAAATTAGGGATACACGGACAAAGGAACTAGAGAACTCTTCCTTGAGAGTGCCAATGTTAGGAAGTTGCACACTGTGCGGTGGGGATCATCCATCTCATGTCTGCACCAGAGAAGCATTAGGGTTATCACGACCTTACCCTTACGATAGTCAACAACTGAAGCGCCTAACATGTACTCTTATAGTGAGCAGAAGTACATCAACTACAACACCAAAAACTATCCAATGAATAGACATCCACGATCGTTTGTACCACCCCACTATAGACCATACGAGTACCCTCCTACAAAACAAGGCAGAGAAGTTCCTAGGTATAACCCATGTCCAGGATCACGAGGAGCATCTAGACTGTATGAACATGGAGGATATGGCCAACCTCAACCTATACCAGGACAACAATCACCCCACCCACTATCTCCGACACAAGGGTAGAACATCACAATACAGGTTGTTTGTCTGGAGTGTGGCAAAGAACAACTCTTGAGAGATTGACCCGGATATCCCTCTAGTGCACCAAAGCTTACACCCGTTAATGTAGTAGGCTTAGTGGGGGATTCAGGTTCCATTAGTGATAATGTGGCTCCTATACATGCAGTTACTAGGGCACGAGCCTTACAACAAACTAAACCAGCTGAGCAATCAGAGCCAAATGAATCAGGAGAGCCTAGTAAGAGAAGAAAAAGAACATGGAAGGATACTAGAGAGAAGGCCAATCGTAAGTAGACCAAAAAGTTATCCGAACTAGAAGAACGCCTGAAAGATGCAAAAACAAAAATAGAAGATATTGCCTCTCAAAAACCCTCGCATGTCAAAACTCCATCCACACCACCTCATCCCCACCCACCAACCACGGTAAATGGACCACCACAACTGGGGTCTGTTCTTGCAGATCCAACCCTAAAAGATTTGGACATGATGTTCAAGGCATACGAGGCTCGACTTCAAGAAGGGCCAACACCTGCAAACCTAGACAAGAGCTACCCTAGAGCAGATTTAGAGATTGAACGGACAAAAATGTGCATTAAAATGGTGGAACTAGCTCAAGCTATGTTTGAGGCCAACCAATCGTTCAATCAGACAAAAACTGTTACACCAGGTTTGCACTTCCAGGGCTTACTAGATAGATTAGAGCAGTTGGTAAACAAACCACAAGTTTCTTTACCTCCACAGGCTCAACTAACTATTGAAAGAGAAAGCTCATCACCAAAGAAAGTCTATGTTCCTGACTCCATAGATGATGGGGAACCTCTTTCAATCCAACACCACACTCAAAAGTTCTTGCAGGAAATACAAGAAGAGAAATGGGCCAAGGAGAAGGATGTTCCCCCTCCTATTCTTGAGATTGATGACCTTCATGATCAATTTCCACAAGACATTCCATCTATTTATGGAGAAAGAATAGAGCAACAAGAAGATCAACGAATAGATTTTGAATCTAATTCTTTACAAGAGTTGCCACAGTTAACAGGCCCATGGGAATCTGAATCTCTCCAGACCAGAGCTCCCACAATATTGATCAGGAATGAAGACTTGGTGGTTCCAAGAAACATTGAAGTCGTGAAGAACACTAAGGTTCAGTGTCATCTCACTTTAGAAGAGCTGCTCAAAGTAAAACCGGAGTTATGGAATCATGTGAAGGATCAGGTTCGAGAACTTGATTCCCATATGCCAGAAGCTGGTTCTAAGCAAAAAGTCCCAGAGATACCTTTAGAAAAAATAGGGGACATGTGTGAGGGTGAAGAAGGTAATACTTATCTTCCAATCACCTACCTAGGTTACACAACCAAAGCAATCATAGATTCAAGTACTGGTGTTGCTATTGCAACCACCTCCTTGTGGAAGCGATGGGGCAAGCCCACATTAAGACCAACTAGAATGAAGCTTCAAATGGCAGATGGTCATTTTGAAAGACCTCTAGGACTCCTCAAAGGGATAACTCTAACCACCTGTGGTGTAGAGTTTGAACACACATTTGCTATATGTAACTTTGAGAAAAATAATTTCTACGAAATGATCCTAGGAAGACCCTTCCTACGACAATTGCAAATAGTACAGCATTGGGGAACCAACTCCTTATACTTAGCGCTTAGGGGTCACAACCAAGCTCAATTTGAAGGATTACACCTTCAGAGATGTACCACCCCTACAGTGGAATCCTATCCACAAGGAGCAAGAAGATTCAATCTCTCTGCATTCTAAAACTTCATCTGATACATCCTGGATGCATGAAGATACTCATTTGTGGATGTGCAAGGTCGCAAAGGAAGAGGAAAAACACTTAAAGGCAAGAGAAAAAGGAACTTCTCAAGGAGATAGACCAATTCGAGACCCAGCCTATACGCCGATGATATTTCCAGATGAGGAATTTGAGCCTCATGGTTGGGCAAAAATCTTAGCTACCATGGACATTGTTGTCAATGAAGAACAATGGACACCTCATTGTGATGAGGAGGGTTATGATATTTCAGTGTTCATGTGTCAGCCCTTGCTAGAAGAAGGTGACTCTAATGACTTCATAGAAGAAGAAGAGAACGATGATGATCTAGAGTCCATTGTGATGGATAGTTGCTTTATTTCAGAGGAGCACTATCTAGAAGACATAGGAGTATTTACACAAAAAGAAGAAGAACCTCTCACAAGCATCAAAATGGTAAATTCAAAGGATGGGAGTGAAGGTAGTAAAAAGAAAAAGAAGAGAAAAGTAGTGAAACAGGACAAGGAGGAACCATTGTTTGAAGTACCAGAAAATTTCAAAAAATATGAAGTTGAGGACCGAAAAATTTTGGTACGAATGCCTAAGAGAGAGGCCACAACAGGAGAAGCATATGATAACAAAGAAAAGACCAAAAAAAGCGTAGTCACCATCGAAGAGAACGAAGAGAGATGTACATACATAGGAGATGACCTAAGTAAAGAAGAGGAAGTAGAGTTGGTAGCGTTATTAAGGGAATACAGGGACGTGTTTGCATGGCACTATAGAGACTTGAAGGGAGTAGATCCAAAAATTTTATCTCATACGATCCCCATGACCGCTGATGCCAAGCCCAACAAACAAAAGCCCTACACATATAATGATACTTATTCAGCCAAAATAAAAGAAGAAATTGATAGATTGATTGAAGCTGGATTTATCTATGAGATTGAGCATACAGAATGGGTGTCCCCCATTGTTGTGGTACCCAAGAAGAATGGAAAGTTGCGTGTATGTATTAACCTTAAAAAAGTTAATGCTGCCACAGTAAGAGATAGTTATCCGCTCCCAATCACTGATCATTTATTGGAGCGTGTTGCAGGCAAGGAAGTTTATAGCTTCCTTGATGGATTTTCAGGTTACAATCAAGTAGCCATTGCCCCAGAAGATCAACATAAAACAGCTTTTGCCACAGAGTGGGGGATCTTTGCATTTCGGGTGATGCCATTTGGCCTCACCAATGCACATGCAACCTTTCAACAGCTCATGTGCCATGTCTTCAAAGAGTTCTTGCGAAAGAGCTTAGAAGTATATGTGGATGATTTATGTGCTCATTCCCAAGAGCAAAGATACCACATCCCTGAGCTCAGACAGATCTTCAACAAGTGTAGAGAATATCGAGTGTGTCTGAACCCAGAGAAGTGTGTGTTCATGGTACGTCAAGGTAAAATCTTAGGTCACATTGTCTCTAAGAACGGAATATCAACATATGAGGACAAGGTAAAAACCATAGCGGAGTTTTCGAGGCCAAGGAATGTTAAAGAGGTACAAGCCTTCATGGGCCATTGTGGATATTACCGTAGGTTCATTCACATGTATGCAATCATAGCTAAACCTCTTTATGCCTTGTTGACAAATTTTGAGTGGAATGATGAATTCGAAAAGTCCTCCAATGAGCTGAAGAGATGCTTGTGCATAGCACCAATACTGACCACTCTTGATTGGAATAAGCCATTCCATGTACACGTGGATGCATCCAATTATGCAATAGGATGTGTGTTGTCACAACCAACTGGTGAAGGGAATTTAGATTTTCCTATAGCATATGCTAGCAGGCAATTGAATGCCGTTGAACGAAACTACACCACAATCGAAAGAGAAGGTTTAGGCATGGTATTTGTTGTGAAGAAGTTTAGACACTATCTGTTGGCCAACAAGTTCAAATTTTTCACTCATCATCAAGCTTTATTATACATGGTCAATAAACCTTGCAATACAGGATTTCTAGTAAGATGGTTCCTCTTACTAATGGAATATGACTTTGAAGTGGTTGTCAGAAAAGGTAAGACCCACCTTAGGGTAGATCATCTTTCTCGCATCACTTCAGGAGAGTCACCACAAGGAGTGTCAGATGAATTGCCCGATGCTTATCTGTTCAATCTAGAAGTTGTTCCTAAATGGGAAAATAAGTTGGTACCAGTCCTAAGCTTTGGACCCGCAAATAAGAATGTAAAAACAAACAAAGATGAGATTGTAAAATCGCAAAAATATCAAATATTGGCAGGCAGTATGTACAAACAAGATACAGAGGGTTTATTAGCTTTTTGTGTCGAGGATGATGAACATAGTAGTTGCTTGCAACAATCCCATGAAGGGTTGCTAGGAAGTCACTATTCTAAACAACGAACATTGCAGAATCTGAAACGCTTAGGAATGTATTGGCCTAGTGTGGACAAAGAAATTCATGAGTGGATTAAGAATTGTTCAATGTACAAAGAGAGACCCCCCGTGGAGCATGCCACCCTTTATCACGTGTCATTAATTCTAGACTGGAGTGCTCCATTGGTAGAATTCATGAGATCAGGAACCTTACCCAAGGAGGCTAGTCTAGCAATGAAACGAAGCATGGAGCAAGAGGCTAAAGACTACGCCTTCGTAGGAGACAACCTATATAGGAGAGGAAAAGATGGTTACTTAAGATTGTGCGTTCACGAATCAAACTACTTGAAAGTCTTAGAAACTGCCCATAGCAGTGTCGCAGGCGGACATTTTGGTCCTGATCGAGTAATTAAGACTATTCTATTGTCAGGACTTTGGTGGCCCACTATGCACATGGATGCACATACCTATGTGAAGAAATGTGACACATGCCAACGTGCCCAGTACCCAATTAGAAAAGATGAGATGCCTTTGAGGCCAATGATGGGAGGACGTGCATTCTCGAAGTGGGGCATAGACTTTGTAGGTCCTATTAACCCCCCAGCTAGAAACTCCCATGCAGAATACATTATTGTAGCCACTGACTACCTTACAAAGTGGGTAGAAGTCAAAGCCACTACGAAGAATGATGCTCAAACAACGGCAAAGTTCTTATTTGAGAATGTGTTCACAAGATACGGATTACCAATAGAGTTAGTAAGTGATAGACGCACACACTTCTTGAATGAAGTAATCAAAAATCTTCTCCAAGAATTCTTGGTGATACATAAGAAGTCTGCCCCCTATCATCCACAAGCTAACCGACAAGCTGAGAGCACAAACAAGATCCTATGTAATGTATTGACAAAACTAGTAAATAACAAACGCTCAGATTGGGACAAACAACTTCATCATGTTGTTTGGGCCTAGCGAGTTGCCTTTAAACGGTACTCAATGCCACCCCATTTCAGATGGTCTTCGGACAAAATGTTGTGCTACCATTGGACTTCCTAATCCCAACTTTAAAAGTAGCACAAGAGCATGACTGGAATGGACACGAGTTATCCTCGAGGATCTTTGATTTAGAACGCTTAGGTGAGACAAGGCTACGAGCAACGGCAGGCATCTATGCTGCAAAGAAATGGCAAAAGGCATACTTTGATGCACACATCAAAGATAAAGGCTTGAAAGAGGGAGACCTAGTGTTGGTTTATACATTAAAGCAACATGCCCGTACATTGGAAAAAAGAGGATATGGACCCATGATCAGTAATAGAATTTCCACTAGCGATGCAGTTCAATTGGCCACACTAGAAGGTGATATCTTGCCCAACTATATCAGTGGTTGTCGAGTCAAGCTCTATCAAGAACCTCTTACAGAGGATATGCTACAGAGACTCAACACTCCTAAGAAGCAAAAAGAAGAAGAGTTAAGGGTTAGAGAAGAAGCACAGGTAGAGGCTAGAGAACGCATTAGGAGAAATAAGTTAAGACGCCTAGGCCTAGAATTCGATCAAGAGTCCCCAAGATACCACATGTCCATGTGTCAAACATCAAGTGCAATTGCTTCTCAAATAATTGATCGACGTCCTTTTGTGACCATAGCGGTAGGACAAGGGAAGAAGGCAAGGACTGTGAGAGCATTGATTGACTCAGGTGCAACAACTAGTGCAGTTAGACTATCCTACTTCCAAGACTTTCAATTGAACATAAAGCCCATAGAATCCTATCTCATAGGTTTGGGAGGTGTGGAAACCCCTTTTTTGGGCAAGGTGGAACTTCCCATCTACCTTCAAGATGTTCCAATGAAAGTCAAAATGCTAGTATGTCATGATGAGGACATTATAGAGCCACTTGTCCTGGGTCAAGATTGGATTTACAACCATGCAGTCAACTTGAACCTAAGAAGTCAAATCCTTCAAGTTTGGGCACATGAACAATGTATTACATTAGAATTAGACAATTGCATGCTCACAAATCCAAAGGTCACACATTCTCTTAGTTCTTCTGAAACTAATCTTCGTAAAGAAAATGTTGTGTGTGTCAAAAACCCTACGAAGCAAAAGGACTCAATCATGGAAGCACAAGCTCAAAGGCCAGCAAACCTCTCTTCTTCTTCACATACTAATGCCAGTGTAACTTGACCAAAGAGGCAAGCAACAAAGACATCTGCTATATCAACTAGACAGACAGAATTCAAGAAGAAAGAAGCTCAGGGCATGAAGCAGACTTGGGTACGAAAAGGAGAACAAGCACCAGCTTTGCCACAACCCTTCCCAATGAGGCAAGCCAACCATGCTACAAGAAGAACCAAACCACCAGGACCAGCTCAACGAGAAGGCATATGACAAATTTGGGTGCCTAAGAAATTAGTTGCAGTTCAACAAGAACAATCACATATGTGGGTGCCCAAGGCGCTCTTACATGTGCTAAGGCCCATGCTCCCCACCATGCAAAAGGTCTCAACAAAGAAGCCAAGGAGAGAAAAGGGTAAGAACAGAGCACAAAGACCAAAAGAAGATAAACTCAACCCTTCTGCAAAAGTAAGTAGGCAATCATCAAGGATATGGGTTTGGAAGCCAAAAGCACCAGCAACATCCACAGAACCAAAGAGCCAACCACACTGGATACCAAAGTTTGGAAAGCATCCAAAGATGAAGTGGCATGAGGTGATCTCTACACGGCCAAATCCTATTCTAAATTGGGTTCCAATCAAGAGGATTACATCATTTCGAGATCCAATCGACACCTCCAATCAAAGAATGCATCAAGTATGCAAGTAACATCAAAAGCCTTGACGTGAAGCAACCATGTGCCTTTGGCATAACCTTGTCTTTTGCACCATTGAGTTCATGCATTTCTAAAGTATGCATTATTATAGGGCCACATTACATGGCCGTGCATAGACACAATTGAGAAATTCCAGGCACATGAGACACAATTTCCACTTGTAAAATATTTTCTTGATACTAACCTCTTTCTTCTTGTTTTGTAATTGTTACAAAAACAAAAAGGGGGAACAGGTCCATGCACTCGACGACACTCATCCGTGAACCACCAGCAAGGACGCTCATCAACCAAAAAGACAAGCCAATCGTCAATCACCGTGATGGGTATACAACACGGAGAGACAAAAATCGACCGACCTTTCACCATGGTAAGCACAACCAACTTCGGCAACATGCTCACCATGATAGATTAGGAAGCCTCTTCATCAGCATACCCTTGAGCACTTAGCTCAAGATCCAATCTCTTGCACCATACTTCTTCCCATGCATTTTCCATATACGCATACATAGGGCCACATTACAAGGCCATGCAAAAGGCACCTTGTAGCCCAATGATGAGTAGCACCTCCTTTAATGTCAATCCGGGAAGACGTGAGGATGGTATGAAGACCTCGAGCAGGTGGAGGCACAAGTGCGTGAGTGAGAAGCACACAAATATGCACACACATACACACACACGCGCACACACGGCAAGACAAAGAGTGAGAAGCAATGGAGTTCTTAGATTACTTTCAAAAAGCTCTTACAAGTTCATTTCAATTACAATCTAGCCCCAAAAATGAGCTCTCTAGCTCTTTTTATAGTTTTTGACTAGGTTTTGGCCTTGTCCAGACCTAGTGTCCGGCCTAGTTAAAAATTAGGTTCTCTACCCTATTTGGAGGTTCAAACGAAGTCTAAAAAATGTGAAAACTGACAGGTAGGTACTTCTAAAGCTCCTCAAGCTCAAGGACTCCTTGGCTTGCACAAAATGGAGCTACAAAAATATGAAATGGTTTTTAGTGATGAAAATCACTATTGTTGTAGGGATTTCTTCTAACATTTTGACATACATTTCCTGGAGCTCCCTACTTGCTCCTTCTCCTTGTGTGTCCACCTCTCTTATATGCGTTAGTGTCTTGAAAAAATATTGGCCTACTTGCCAAGTCGTCGTTGACTGCTCTGTCTGCTTGTACTTTCTCTTCTCTCTGACTCCCTTCTTAAGCTTCCTTGCCTAGTGAGTCCTTCAGTTCCAACACCCCCCCCTCTCTCGCGTCTGTCGTCCCTGACAGACCCTTGTTGGGTGGTTCGTTGGATGTAGTACTCAACAACGTCTTGTGCTAAGTGATGTTTTGCAATCCGCAACCCTTTGGCCAAGTCCGTGAGTAAAGCATCCCAATCTACCGGCCCGGGAACCTCTGGATGTGGTATACGTAACTTTTCTGAATGAAGAGCTTGTTCCACTGCAAACATCTGTAATAAATGTGATGGTCTGGGAATGAATATCTCTGAATGATATTCCCAGAATCTCGTGACGAACATTTCTTCAAACGTCTGTTTGAAGCAGGCTGGTAGATACTTGATGCGCGTGTGCCATGCATATACAACATTAATAGATGGTGTTGCACTCATGTCGTAGACGAGGTCCTGATTTCCTTCATTAAATCCAAGGGCTGACAGATGAGGTTCCTTGACATTTTTGAAAGTCCTGAATGTGACCAACATGAGCTCAAAAATTTTCAAGCACATTTGGGCCATGACGTCAGGCACCTTTTTAAACCTGACCCCCCAATGCCGAATCGTCGAGATCATGTAGCCTATGGTAGCTTGGCCTTTGGGTGGTGCTAAGTAAACATAATTGAGCCATTTCTCACATCCTTTGTTTGTCAGCACCGTTTTTGTGTATTCTGGCCATGACCTTCTTCGAAACACAGGGCAGTAGCATGGGTTGTATTTGATGTACAAGGGCATGTTATTCCATGTTCTGACCATTTCTGGGTAGGTTTCCAGTAGACGAATCCTCCACATCGGTTGATGAATATTGCCCTGCTTGGCACTCGCTGGGATGTCTTCCGGTGCAAACTGTGTAGCCGAGGTTGGTTCTTTTGATGTGTGGCTCTTGATTTCCGCATTGTAATCTGCCATTAGGACACAGAAAGGAACATACAAATCGTCGGATGTGCCGATCCACCTATGATGGGAGAGATTCCTAAAGTAATCCAATTTTATGACTACTTCTTCCAAGCGTGACATAGATGCTATCTGAACTGCCACTCTATCATCATGGGTTGTGGCCACTTTCTCTAACCTCTGCATCCATTCAGGAGCCTCTATTTCAATGGTGTCCATGCCCTCGTCTGTTTGCTTGCCCCCTGGTGCAGGCATGGGAGCATACGGGTCTTCGAAAGTTTCCTCTATCTCGATTGGCACTAGATCTTCAGGCTCGGGCTCGACAAGGGGAGAGGGTTGACGTTCGTATTGCATGACTTTGCTACGTAATTCTTCGAGTTCTGCTCTGAGTTTTGTGACTTCTTCGGATGTGTCGTCTGTGGCTGTGGCTTTGCTTGGTGACTCTTGCTGAGTTGCCAGTTGCTTAAGTAGATCATCCCTTTCTCGTTCTAGCGCTGCATGGGCCTCTAGGAGGTCGGCATGGGTTTCTAACACAGTTTTCATATTCTCTGAGGGAATGGCCTTGAATTTTTCTGGGTCGATTTCCTGCGGGGAACCTTCCATGGCTGCTTCCAAGTTCTCTTCATTCTGTTTCTGCAGCCGTTTATTCTCTTCGAGAGCTGTAGACATGTGTTTTCGTAGGAGGGCCAGGTTGCGTCTAAGTTTGAGATTCTCCGTTATCTGGGAGTGTAGCAATTCATCCATATATTGTCTTTCCTCTGCATCTGACTGGGGTGGATTGGCTACTAATTGTTCATGTTGAACCTGTAAAGTGGCATGTTGTTGTTGTAGTAGCCGCTTTTCCCTTTCGAGATCAATGAATCGGAGTTGAAGTTCCTCATGGCTTCGAAAGAGTCGTGTGTGTTGGTTATCAAGATGTTGGTAGTGCTGTTGTAGTTGCGACATACACTGATACATATTATTAAATACATTATTGATAGGGGTGGATGCTGGTAGGGTGTTGAATGCAGAGGGGAAGGGAAAGGGGAAGGGGAATGGAAGTGTGGAGGTGGTGCTGGAAAATGGTGAAGTGGGAGGTGGGGGAATGGGAGATGGTGGATGCATGGGGGGAGGGAGAGGTGCGGAGGTGGGTGAGATGTCCATAAGATCAACGGTGGATGCAGTAGTGGGAGTGATTGTGAATAGTGGAATTGTGGGTGCGGTGATAGTGGTGAAAGTGTATAGTGGTGTGTGTAATTGTGAATACGAACTGCCCGGAAGTGTGATCGGGGGGTTGAGATCTTTTGTGGCAGCAGTTAGAACTACTGTTTCAGTGGTCGTATGGACAAACGAAGTGGAGATAGGGTGTGTGGGTTGTGTGGGTTGAGTGACGGATTGTGCTTCGGTATGGGTAGTGGACTCGGACTCGGAGGCGGTGACAATAGTGGTTACACTGGTTGTGGGAGATGAATGTGGTGGAGATGGAGGCAGGGGTGGCAACGGGGGTGACGGAGGTGCACTTGATACATGGGTTTCCTCAGTATCGTGGACAGTGTGTGCGGTGCCCGTGGTTGTGGATGTGCCTTGTGGTTCTGATACTAATACATTCATCTGCTTTCCTGCTCGAGGGGGGCGTCTGCCATATCTTCGTTCCATTCTTCGTGCTTGTGCAAGGGCGGTATGCACCGTTTCAGGGACGCCTAATGCCTCAGATATCATGTCAAGGGTGGCACGATATTGCTCGTCGACGCCTTCCTCCTCAAGGATCTGATTCATAAGGGCCTTGCCTGCTGCTAGGGACAGTCTATGTTGCTCTTGAACTCTGTTCATGGTGTCATAGAGCTTTTTCAATGCTTTCGTATAAGCTGGGGCCCCTTCAAGTACCTGCAAAGCTTCCTGATCATATTCTTGCTCTTCTTCCTCGGATTGTCCATCATGTTCCTCCTCTTGTCCTCCTTCTTCTTCACCCTCCACATCGACGACATCTGGTTGTCTGGGATGGGGTTGGTCTGTAGCAGTTTGTTGTCCACTAGCTTGCTCTGCCTCGACTTCCGCGTTAACAGCCTCTATGATTCTGGCTACCTCCTCATCAGTTAGGTCTTCTAAAGTGAATCCGTGAGGGAACTCTAGGTCGGTTGGTACAGGTGGAAACACTAGATTTGGTCCATCAGTGCTGTGTCTTGGTAATCTAATAGTGAAGGGTTGTACCCGCCTTGGAAATCGTGGAGTTGTCTCTGGTGTCAATGTCGCACCGTCGGGTTGTGCGCAGGGCATCTGAATGGCGCCTCTCATTTTCTTGGATGGTGGTCTTGCGGAGGATAATCGGCACTGAAACTCTTGTACCCTGGTCCAAATGAGTGCCCTTTGCACTAGTACATCATACGCAAGACATCTGTACACAATCCTGGTCAGAGCACAGCATCCGTACAGTACAGACTTTTGTTTTTTATACCACCTTTGATGAGCCAAGTGGACTTGGTCGATAATCGAGTGAGGCATGTTGATTGTCAAATCAAAAGCAGCAGCCAAGTATAAACTAAACCATATCTTTTTAGGTGGCATTGCCACCATGTCTTTTAACTTTTTCAGATTCATGTTCTTCATATTGTCGGGGACCATAGTCTCTTTCTCCGTAGGAATATGCATACCTTTCATGTCTAGAGCTTCCCTTACCAAGTTGATAGTTAATCTGAAACGCTTGAGCTCATTGCCCCTTGTGAAAGATGGGAGGACAAAGGAGCTGTATCCCTTTTTGTCTTTGCTCGGAGTAAGGGTGCTAATCAAATAAGAACATCTTAGAAAATCCGGCTTTGGCCATTGGAATTTGAAGTACTCGTAGAGTCCTGCCTTCTTCCATATAGGTTTCAATCCTTCATTATTGTGCAGTCTCTCAAATTCCCTGGTGAAAAAGTGATACCTGCCCCAGCGCCCATTGAATTCTATCTCGGCCTCCCACATATAAGTGCCTTCACCTAGGGGTCCTGCCACATCACTGAACCAATGAGAGTTTTTACTGACTCGCATAGTGTGCCCTTGTGGAGGGTTCTGAACCGGTATGGCGTGTAATGCTCTCAATGCTACAGGGCGTTCCTTCAATTCCTCCTCAACGGGAAGACTTTCAATATCCACGACTTGGGTGCTGGTGCCTGCCTGGGAGCTAGTTCCTGCCGTATCTGCCATGTTACTTCTTGCCTCCTGATTCTGTGAGAATATAGAAACATGTGTTAACATTGTAAAGGACAAGAGAGAACTGTTTTTGTCCCCATCACAACATTAACATGAGGTTCGGGAGAGATTAGTGGGTTAGTAAGTGCTCGGTGCTTGTGTGTGTAGTTAGGGATTGGTTAGACCTAGGAGCTAAGTGGAATGATGTGGTGTGAGAGTGACATAGTTAGTAGGTGGGCATGGATTAACAACTGGGGTCTAGGGGTTTATTACAAGTTTTAGGTTGCCAAATGCAATGGATAGGTTTTGATTTTGACTTTGTGGAGGCTCTCAGGAGTGTGATAGGGTGTTTACTTGAAAAATGGGGCTTTTTAGGAACCCATTTACAAGTGATTCTACTTGTGCTCATGGAAGAATATGTGTTAGTGCGTGATGTGTAAGACTGGGCCTCAGAGGTTCACGTGAGTGAAACATGTTGTACAGGGTTTGGCCTTGGTGTAGCTATTTGAGCCCGCAAGCAAGCCTTAGGCACCCAGATTTGTCGTGATTGTGGGCTGGCCTTCATTGACTTCTTGGGTACCCAAATAGACTTCACATTTGCAGAAGAACTTATGAAAGGCTTCTTATTAGTATCGTGCTGTTGATTACTAATAAGAGGTTTTGGCCGTAGTGTTGGCCTGGTCGGAACAGGGTGTTCGCCTTTTCGCCTCCATACTTGTTTCATCGGCTGCAACAATCTGCTTTGCTCCTTTTTTTGCCCTCTAGTACAGGTAGTGTTCTGCTTCTTCTGTATTTGATCTGCCGTTGGCTGCTGCATCCTTCTGGCCTTTGGAAAAGAAGGGAGTACCGTCTTATCCTTGACTCCGTTGTTGAGACAATCCTCTTTCTGCATCATACATTTTTGGACAAGAATAGCATTGTCAACTTCATGTGCACCCCTGGAAGGACTAGGAGTTTGTGATTTACCTAGTTCCTTGAGTGCCTCCTTTCCCAATTCAACTATAATTCGGCTATGATTTACCCATACCTGAAGAAGTCCACTTCTTAGGTTTAGGTTGACTGCATGATCGTAGATCCAGTCCTGACCCAAGACAAGAGGCTCAGTGAGGTCCTCATCTTGACACACTAGTACTTTGACTGTCATCACTTCATCTTGAATGGAGATGGGAAGATCCACCTCGCCCATGCAAGGTGTTTCCACACCTCCCAATCCTATGAGATATGCTTCTATAGGACTGACAGTTAACCTCAATTCTTGACAGTAAGATAATTTAACAGCACTAGTGGCTGCACCTGAGTCAATCAAGGCTCTTACAGTCCTTGCGCCCTTTCTTTGTCCTATCTCTAGGGTTATAAAAGGACGTCGATCAATTATCCTTTGAGCGCTGATATCTGAAACTTCACACATAGCCACATGATATCCTTGATCTGCATAGGCATCCGTCCTAGGTTGCTCCTTAGTCTCTCTTCTCAACTTCATTCTCCGGATGCGTTCCAATGCTTCTGCTTGGGCTTCTTCTCGAATTCGCTTTTCTTCTTCTTTGCGTTTCTTAGCAGTATTGAGTCGACTTAGCATTTCCTCTATGAGAGGTTCCTGATACAACTTGACCCTGCATCCGCTAATGTAGCTCGGGAGAACGTCGCCTTCTAATGTGGCTAGTTGCACTGCTCCACTTGTTGAGATTCTGTTTATAATCATGGGTCCATAGCCTCTCTTCTCCAGTTTTCTCGCATGTTGCTTCAATGTGTAAACTAAAACTAAGTCGCCTGTCTTCAAACCTTTATCCTTAACGTGGGCATCAAAGTATGCCTTCTGTCGTTTCTTAGCTGCATATATCCCTGCAGCCGCTCTCAATCGTGTTTCGCATAGACGTTCAAGATCAAAGATTCGAGAGGAGAGTTCATGGCCTGTCCAGTCATGCTCTTGTGCTACCTTTAATGTAGGTATCAAAAAGTCCAGAGGCAGCACAGCATTTTGGCCAAATACCATCTGAAAGGGGGTGGCTTGGAGTACCGTTTTGTAGGCGACTCGGTATGCCCAAACAGCATGGTGTAGCTGTTTGTCCCAATCAGAGCGTTTATTATTCACTAATTTCGTTAGTACATTGCATAGGATCTTAATTCTTGGAGTAGATTTTCAATTACTTCGTTCAAGAAGTGAGTGCCTCTATCACTTATTAGCTCTATAGGTAGCCCGTATCTTGTGAATACATTCTCAAACAAGAATTTAGCAGTTGTCTGAGCGTCGTTCTTTGTCGTAGCTTTTACCTCTACCCACTTTGTTAGATAGTCTGTCGCAACAATGATGTATTCTGCATGGGAACCCTTAGCTGGGGGATTAATAGGGCCTACAAAGTCTATTCCCCACTTAGAGAATGCACGTCCACCCATCATAGGTTTCAGTGGCATCTCATCCTTGCGTATAGGATACTGAGTTCTCTGACACACATCACACCGTTTCACATAGGTATGTGCATCCATGTGAAGGGTCGGCCACCAGAAGCCCGCAAATAGTATTGCTTTGATCACCCGAATTGGTCCAAAGTGTCCTCCTGCTACACCTTGGTGAGCAGTTTCCAAGATCTTGAGATATTCACTTTCATGGACACATATTCTCAGGTAACCATCTTTACCACGCTTGTATAGATTGTCACCAACGAGTGAGTAATCCTGGGCTTCTTGTTCTAAACTCCTTTTCCTAACCAAATTCATGTCTAGAGGGAATGTTTTCGTCCTCAGGAAGGATACCAGTAGTTCACTCCAATCTGGCACTATGGACACTTGATAAAGAGTGGCATGTTCCACAGGTGGTTTAGTGCAACAGATTGGGCATTCCTTGCACAACTTTTGGACATCAGCCTCCATAGTCGGCCAATGCACACCTAGTCTCCTCAGGGTCTGTAGGGTTCGTTGTTTTGAGTAGTGTTGCTCTAATGCACCTACATGTGCTAATTGCAACCACTTCGCATACTCGTCCTCTTCTACACAACAGGCCAAGATCCCTTGATCTGTGTGCTTGTACATACTTCCTGCCATGATGTGATACTTTTCGGCTTTTACTACCTCTCTATCCTGCGTGTTTATTACTGGATGGTTAGGCCCGTATGTCAACACTGGTACCAATGGCTTAGCCCACTGCGGCACCACTTCCAAATTAAACAAGTAAGCATCAGGAAGGTCATCTGACACTCCTTGTGGGGCTTCTCCCGATGTGAGCCTAGAAAGGTGATCTACTCTCAAATGAGTCTTCCCTTTCCTTACCACAACCTCAAAATCATATTCCATTAGCAAGAGAAACCATCTTACTAATCTTCCTATATTGCATGGCTTGTTTACGAGATATAGCAATGCCTGATGATCAGTAAAAAATTTAAACTTATTTGCAAGCAAATAATGTCTAAACTTTTTAACTGCATATACCATGCCTAGTCCTTCTCGTTCGGTGGTGGTATAGTTTCGCTCAGCTGCGTTCAACTGTCTACTAGCATAGGCAATTGGAAGATCCGTATTACCTTCACCGGTAGGCTGCGCGAGTACACACCCAATAGCATAATTGGATGCATCCACATGAACATGGAAAGGCTTATTCCAATCTGGTGTGGTTAAGATTGGTGCTGAACATAATCGTCGTTTAAGCTCATTGAAGGAATTTTCACACTCATCAGTCCACTCAAAGTTAGTCAAAAGTCCGTACAGAGGCTTTGCTATGATGGCATACATGTGTATAAACCGTCGGTAATAACCGCAATGCCCCATGAAAGCTTGTACTTCCTTGACATTCTTTGGCCTAGGTAACTCGGCTATGGCTCTTACTTTCTCTTCATCGGTGGATATTCCATTTTTTGACACTATGTGTCCTAGAATCTTGCCTTGCCTGACCATGAAAACACACTTCTCTGGGTTCAAGCACACTTGATACTCCCTACATTTGTCAAAGATTTGTCTGAGTTCAGGAATATGGGTTTGTCTAATGTTGGAATGAGCACAAAGATCATCAACATAGACTTCTAAATTCTTCCTCAGGAACTCCTTAAATACATGGCACATCAGCCTCTGGAAGGTTGCTGGTGCATTGGTAAGCCCAAATGGCATTACCTGAAAGGCGAATATGCCCCATTCTGTGGCAAAAGCTGTCTTATGCTGATCTTCTGGAGCTATGGCTACTTGATTGTAGCCCGAAAATCCATCGAGGAAACTGTACACTTCCTTGCCTGCTACTCTTTCTAAGAGATGCTCTGTGATAGGAAGCAGATAGTTATCTCGAATTGTGGCTGCATTAACCTTCTTCAAGTTAATGCATACATGCAGCTTTCCATTCTTCTTGGGCACCACTACGATGGGGGATACCCACTCAGTGTGCTCAATTTCATAGATGAATCCAGCTTCTACCAGTCTATCTATCTCCTCTTTGATCTTAGCAGCGTAGTTATCATTATATGTATATAGCTTCTGCTTAGAGGGTTTGGCATCTGAGGTCATGGAGATAGTGTGTGAGCATATGTCTGGATCAACCCCCTTCAAATCCTTGTAACTCCAAGCGAATACATCTTTGTATTCTCTTAGCAACGCTATTAGCTCTTGTTCTTCCTCTTCTGTCAGGTCATGGCCTATGTACGTGCATCTCTCTTCTCCTTCTTCTAGGGCCACTACTATTTTTTTGGTGGTTTCTTTGTTATCATAGGCCTCTCCTGATTGTGCCTCTCGTTTAGGCATTCTGATCATGACTCTTCTGTCATCTATCTCATACTTTTTAAAGTTTCCCGGGACCTCAAACAAAGATTCTTCCTCTTCTGGTGTGACTGCTCTCTTCTTTCGTTTCTTCCCGTCTTCCTTCAGGGTCACATGTGTGGCTAGCCTTACATCATTTGTAAACTCTCTGTGCCTTTGGGGTTGAAATTCTACTTCATAGAAATATTCTTCATCTGATGCAAAAGGTGTATCCATAATGATTGACTCTAGATCGGAGTCGCTCACATCTTCAAATGCATCAGGGCTAGGTTCGCATTCTTCTAGAACTGCCCCTCCCAGGATTGGCTCTATGGAGAAGACTGAAATGTCATAGCCATCTTCATCACAGTGAGGTGTCCATTGTTCTTCATTGATGGCTACATCCATTGTTGCTAGGATTTCTGCCCAGCCGTGGGGTTCAAATTCTTCGTCAGGAAAAACTACAGGCGCATAGGCTGGGTCTTGAATTGATCTATGTGTTTCTTTTGCACCTACCTCTCTGGCTTCTTCTCTCTTCTCTTCTTCTACTACTACTTTACACATCCATAAGTGGGTGTCTTCATGCATCCATGAGGATCCTGACCCTATGGAATGCACCGATTCTATATCATCTTTGGCTCTATGGATGGGATTCCATTGGATAGGAGGGACATCTCTATGAGAGTAATCTTTGAGATTCACTTTGGTCGTAACACCTAAGTGCTGCAGGTACAAAGAATTGGTTCCCCAATCCTGTACTACTTGCAACTGTCGCATAAAAGGTCGTCCCAAGATCATTTCATAGGCATGGTTCTTGCTAAAATCACATATAGCAAATGTATGCTCAAACTCGACACCACAGGTGGTGAGAGTTATTCCTTCTAGCAATCCTAAGGGTCTCTCTATGTGACCATTGGCCATTTGTAATTTCATCCTCGTGGGCCTGAGTGCTGGTTTGCCCCAACGCTTCCATAGGGAAGTGGTAGCAATTGCAACACTTGCGCCTGAGTCCAAAATGGCCTTGGTTGTGTAGCCCTGATGAGTGATGGGAAGATATGTGTTTCCCTCTTCACCCTCACTCATGTCTCCTATCTTGTCCAATGGTATTTCTGGCACTGTTCTCTGGGATTCTACCTGGGAACGAGGTTTTGCTACCTCTGGTACTTGTTTGGCTATATGTTTCCATAGCTCTGGCCTTACTTTGAGTAGCTCTTCTAAGGTGAGGTTGCACTGTACTTTAGTGTTTTTCACTACCTCTGTGTTCCTCGGTATGATCGAGTCTTCGTTTCTTACCATGACCGTGGGTGCTCTCATACAAGTAGACTTAGCTTCCCATGGGCCTGTGAAGTGGGGTAGTTCTTGTAAAGAATTAGACTCAAAGTCTATTCTTTCCTGAGAGTGGGTACTCTCCTGCTCCCCATAAATGGATGGGATGTCTTGTGGGAATTGGTCATGTGCATCATCCACAAGTTCAATGGGAGGAGGGGCTTCACTTTCCTTAGCCCATTTGTCTTCTTGAATCTCTCGTAGGAACTCTGGTGTGAACCGATTCATAGAAGATGATGTGTCTGGCTCCGTAGAGTTAGGCGCATAGGCTTCAAGCACATAGGCTTCAGGCACATAGGCTTCAGGCACATAGGCTTCCCGAGCAGGAAGACTTGCCCTTTCACTTGCCTTGTCCTTGTATTGAGAGGCGGGTTCCTTTTCTGATTGTGCAATCAGCTTCTCTATTCTTTCTAATAGTCCATCAAAGTGTAACTGTGTCTTCGCTGAACTAGAGATATTAAATAGGCGACTGGCTTCAAACATGGTCTGAGCCAATTCCACCATCTTCGCACAAATTTTGGTTCGTTCTAACTCTAATTCTGCTCTAGGGTAACATTTTTCATGATTAGGTTACAGTTGGCCCTTCTTGAATTCTGGCCTGATATGCTTTAAGCATCATATTAAGCTCCTCGGGAGTGGGATCTGCTAGGACTGATCCTACTCTTGGGGGTGGTGGGTTTAGGTGAGGCGGGTTGGAAGGTGGCGGTTCGGATGCAGTTGGGAATGGTGGAGGTGATGGAGGTGGGGCAGTGTGAGAGGGAGATTGAGCTGTGAGTTCAGTTATCCTGGCCTTTGTTTCTCTGAGGCTTTCACTCGAGTTCACTCATCTTTTTTGCCCATTGTCTTTTCATTCTTTCACGACTATCTCTCCAAGCTCTAGTCCTTTTCTTTGTCATGCTCTCGGTTTCACTAACATCTGGGCCCTTTTCCCGACCTACCCCTTGGTTTTGCTGCACTGCTTGAGCTCTAGTGACTACCTGTACGGGTGCAGTGGAAGTGACACTTCCTGTGGAATCTACCACTAGCCCAATAACGTTAATAGGAGTGATTTTTGGCATATTATTAGGATTCTTAGGGCAGTCTCGTAAGAGATGCTCCTTTCCACATTCTTGGCAAAAGCCCTGGATCGTCACTGATTGGGGTTGTGTAGGTGGAGGCAAGGGACAATCACGAATGAGATGTTCTCCCTGACATCTGTAGCATGGTCCTTTAGGGAATGGGGGTCTTACTTGCCTAGGTTGAGGCCTAGGGTTGGGGTTTGCATACATGACGTTTGTGTAATCTGACTCCCAACTAGGTTCATTTGGCTCTTCACTATAGTAAGACTCACCATGTTCAGGAGATTGCATGTAGTAAGCCTGGGGACTATCAACATGTGTAGAATCGAAGCTATGGTCACTAGGGTCACTTTCTGATAGCAATGGGGTTACTGGCACTATGGCTCTATTCAGGTTTTCTTCTGCAGCTGCATACTTTACAAGGATTACATTAGTAGGAGCAGATGGTTGTTGTGCTAGCACTGGCTGGGGTCTCAGTTGGGCCTGATATTGCGGTTGGTAATTTTGCTGAGGCCTAGTATACTGTTGTGGTGGATAATGATTCTGGTATCTTCCCTGCTGAGGGTATGGCTGAGGGTAGGTTTGCCTAACTGCTTGCTTGTTGTATGGGCAGTCTTGTGCTGTGTGATTTGTGTATCTCCGTTCTATGGTGCAGTATTGGCTACTAGGATTTACTTGGGGTTGAGCCATAATGGGACATACATTCGCCATGTGGTCGCCACCACAAGTATAGCATCTTTTCACAGGGGCAAACCTTGGGATCTGTTTGCTAGAGACGCCTAGTTTTTGTGCCACTTTCTCAGCGAGTTCCTCAATTGATGTGGATTGCGTGGAAGAGAGGCTCGAGGCACTATCAGAATCTTTGTATATTTTGGAAAGCTCTAACTCCTCCCCCAGGTTATCCTCGATGTCAATGCACATGCGTACACACTCTTCTATGGTTCTAGGGTCCTTCAAGTACACATAGGATCTTAACTTTGTACTCAGCAATCCATCCAAGAATAAAGCCACTTGCTTAGCTGGTGTGGGGAGCTCCGAAACAGGACATCTTTCAAGATATTGCCTAAATCTTCTTCCTGCAAGTCTCACGGTCTCTTGAGGGGTTTGCTTGAAGCTGTGAATCAATGAGGAGGTATTATGTCTTATGCCACTCTTAGAGAATTCAATAATGAAAGCCTCCAGGAGTTGGTCTATGCTCCTGAACTGTCTCTCATTCAATGGTTGGAACCACGTAAGGGCTGTGTTCCTAAGGGTTAGACCAAAGGCATTATATTGTGTGAATAGGTCCTCCACTTGTTCTACTCTCAAGACTTGCCTAAACCCTGCCACATGATCGTATGGGTCTCCTGTGCCATCGAAGTAATTTTTCATGGACTTGACTAACTGAGTTGGTCTCAAAATCCTGGTGTGTTCTCTAGGTCATGGTAGAGGGAAGTCTTCCATATTCCTTAGATTTCTTGGGGCTCTATGTACCTCAGGCTCTACTCTATTTGTTTCCATCCTCGTTCTTTCTCTGCCCCCTGGGTTAGCAAAGCTTACTTCTGGCCTATCTCTACTTCTGTCTCTTTGAGTTCCATGAGCTTGGGATGTTCCCGCTCCAGGGTGACCATAAGACACATTTGATCTTGGTTGGGGGAAAATAATTTCACCTTTCCAAGTGTAAGCATGCCGATCATTTTCTGTCACCACAAAGATCCTCTCTGAAGCGTGATCCAAGTAGGTCACTCTGCCTGGGCTATCAGGATCCTTAAACTCATAGATCATGATTGTTCCTATATCAATTGGCCGATCAGATTTATACCTCCAAAAGGCTTCGTCAGTTTCTCGGTTCAGAAGCAGATCTATGCTCTTGTTGTCTTGGGGAATCCACTCAGGAGTGAGAATTCTCGTAAGAACAGATTTCCCTCGAGGGGTCCTGGGCTCTGCACTCATGTTTCCTTGTTCTAGGTCCTCTATGTCCGTCTCAAGGATCACATTCCCGAATTCATCTGTCCTCTCCGGGTGACTAGTGACCACGTATACGGTTCCCTCTTTATCAAGGTATGCACCATTTTCAAACTTGACAGCAGGGTGCTCTAGCCCAATAGATTGGTCTGGGTTTTTGATTTGGACCACAGATCTTCCTAGGCAGTCCTCATAGATGCTAGCACCTAATCGGTTGGTCCTAAGGTATTCCAGCTGCGTCTTGTAGGGGCCTTCTACCCTGTGCAAGTATGGCACTCCTGAACTTCCCGTAGGTCTGTCCATGCCTTGAGACATCTCTGATTCATTAGTCTCAGAGCTGGGGTAGTATGAGTGGTGGCTCAACTGCTTGGCCCACGACCTAGCAGTGTGGTTGACACTAGCCTCTGAAGACCTAAGACTTTGTCTATCTCTCCCTAGGTGTCGCCCTGATCTAAGGTTCATAAGCCTAACTGAATAGCCCAAATTTGCCCAAGTACAACCTCGTTGCTGAGTTCTTTTGTATCAGTTACTTGATTCTTTTGAGTGGTTACCGTGTTTATGCTCTTGTCAGAAATCACGTCGTCAGGAATATTTGAGTTAATTTTTGCACTGTAAGTTGATCGTTCCACGTTAGATTCTTTCCTTCAAGGTTATCGCATCACGAAGAGATTATGTTTAGTCTTGAACTTGAGTGCGTAGGTAGTCTTCAACTTGATTGATGCCTATCGTTGCCCTGACTTACTCCTAGCACTAGTCGTTCTTAGCCTAAGCTAGGAATTGATAGAGGGTGTTGAGGATTTTCCAACCTTGAGTTTCTTTCTTTGTGTTGTTGCCCTGGTGTGCCCAGGACGCGTGTTCCCAAGCTTGCACTTACTCTTGCTTAGAATGCCCTCAAGTGCTCTTGCTAGACCTGTAAAAGTCCCACGGTTAGCTCAAGACTTAGATTCTAATGACACAATAGACCACTTTCATGCATGTAACTCACAGACCAAATTATCCTTTGCCTTTATGGAAAATAATCCTAGGGATCCCTCAGTTTTCCTACCTCGGGGTATGGTCCGTTCAGGTTTCAGGGGTTAAAACAGGGTTCAAGCAGGCTAACAGATCACAGGATTTTTCTCAAAAACACATATGTGGGGACCTCACAAATCACTAATGACTCTCTAATTATTCCCAAAATTCCCCAAGGACTTTGAAAAATTTAACCCTAAAATTTTGGCCGAAAAAGTCTGTCAATCGCGATCGACAGGTCTGTCAATCGCGATTGACAGAGGTGTCCGTCGGGGCCTGTCGGTCGCGATCGACACGTCAGTCGCGATTGACAGTGTCAATCGCGATCGACAGAGTCGATCGTGGGTCCTGTCAATCGCGATTGATGGTGTCAATCGCGATCGACACTTTTTCTGGGTTTTTCGCCGTGATTTCAGTCGATCGGGGCTGTGTCCGTTGCGATGGACACGTGGCTACGCGAAAAAGTCAATCAATCGTTGAAATTCAGTCGGTCGCGATCGGCAGTGTCAATCGCGACTGACAGAGGTGTCGGTCGTGGCTGTCGGTCGCGATCGACGGTGTCAATCACGATTGACAGGGTCCTACGTGGCAGTCAATCGGTCGTGG
Source organism: Ceratopteris richardii (assembly GCA_020310875.1). NCBI lineage: Eukaryota > Viridiplantae > Streptophyta > Polypodiopsida > Polypodiales > Pteridaceae > Ceratopteris > Ceratopteris richardii. Next base: position 121,401,355 of record CM035440.1, on the reverse strand, counting down.
GGTCTGTCGGTCACGATCGACAGGTCTGTCGGTCGCCATTGACAAGGTTTGTCGGTCGCGATTGACAGATGTTGTCGATCGTGGCTGTTGATCGCGATCGATGGTGTCGGTCGCGATTGACAGAGAAACATGGAATTTTTCAATTTTGTTTAGTGATTTGGAATGTGCTCTTTGTGCTTGTTCTAGTGGTGCACTTTGTTTTACCAAATGATCGAATTTTCTGTCGATCGCGATCGACAGAGGCTGGCGACTGCGAGACAGTTTCTGAGTTTTCCGTACCTGCGCAACGTGCTGGAGGGGATGATGCTGCTGGAACCTGCAAGAAAGCTCAAAAAGCACGCAAAAACAACGCACACAATATCGCTCTCTCGCTCTCTCTCACAAGTGGAATGAGGGAAATGAGGTGGAGAAGGTGGTATAAGCAAAAAACTGAAATTTTTTTTTCTTTTCGCGATGATGGAGATGGAGATTGGATATGGTGATGATGATGATGGTGATGATGGTGGTGAGGTAAGAAAAAGAAAAATAAGAAAAGTAAAGAGATTACCTACAACGCCAACGTCTCAAATCTACGTCTTACCATCACACGCTCGTCCTCAAAGCTCGTTCCCCGGCAACGGCGCCAAAATTTGGTGTAGCCCAATGATGAGTAGCACCTCCTTTAATGTCAATCCGGGAAGACGTGAGGATGGTATGAAGACCTCGAGCAAGTGGAGGCACAAGTGCGTGAGTGAGAAGCACACAAATATGCACACACATACACACACACGCGCACACACGGCAAGACAAAGAGTGAGAAGCAATGGAGTTCTTAGATTACTTTCAAAAAGCTCTTACAAGTTCATTTCAATTACAATCTAGCCCCAAAAATGAGCTCTCTAGCTCTTTTTATAGTTTTTGACTAGGTTTTGGCCTTGTCCAGACCTAGTGTCCGGCCTAGTTAAAAATTAGGTTCTCTACCCTATTTGGAGGTTCAAACGAAGTCTAAAAAATGTGAAAACTGACAGGTAGGTACTTCTAAAGCTCTTCAAGCTCAAGGACTCCTTGGCTTGCACAAAATGGAGCTACAAAAATATGAAATGGTTTTTAGTGATGAAAATCACTATTGTTGTAGGGATTTCTTCTAACATTTTGACATACATTTCCTGGAGCTCCCTACTTGCTCCTTCTCCTTGTGTGTCCACCTCTCTTATATGCGTTAGTGTCTTGAAAAAATATTGGCCTACTTGCCAGGTCGTCGTTGACTGCTCTGTCTGCTTGTACTTTCTCTTCTCTCTGACTCCCTTCTTAAGCTTCCTTGCCTAGTGAGTCCTTCAGTTCCAACACACCTATTTTTTCCAACCCATGCACTAATGCACTTCACCATCAATCATTATGGATCACGAGTACTTGGCCGCATATTATGAAACTCATGTTTCAAAGAGTCAAGGGCATCCAGGGTACAACATCAGTACCCAGGAAGCAATTCATAGTAGATAACTGCTCAAGATCAATATTGACAACCTCTTTTGAGCAACAAGCGATCTTTGAAAGCACGAAGATACACAATCTAGATCACATCCAAGGAAGAAGTACCTACAAGTGGACCAACTCTTGCATGGGCTAGTAGTGGAAACATGAAGGATTCGACAATCAACCAGGCTACATTGGGAAGCTGGACCGCTCTTGTGGATACATGATGGACACTATCTCTCCAAGCACTACATGGAACAACCACTACAACAAGGGTCTATCAAGGAGGACAGACTCTAGAGGGGGGGAGTGTTGAAGCTCAAGGTCAAGGACAAAGCATGGAAGCGCATCAAGGAAGTGGACACACAAGAAGAAGGAGCAAGTAGGGAGCTCCAAGAATCACATGTCAAATTTTCAGAAGAAATCCCTATAAAAATAGTGATTTTTATCACTAAAAATCATTATAAATACGATTTTCTATTTTTACAACTCCATTTTGTTCAAGCCAAGGAGTCCTTGAGCTTGAGGAGTATTAGATGTATCATACTACCAATTTTCAAAATTTTTAGATTCTGTTTGAGCCCCCAAATAAGCCCTAGAACCTAATTTTTAACTAGGCCGAACACTAGGTTTGGACAGGGCCAAAACCACTCAAAAACTATAAAAAGAACTGGAGAGCTCATTTTAGAGGTTAGCTTGTTGTAGATTTCAGCTTTGTAAGAGAGTTCATTTGCAATCGAAGATCTTCCACTGTTCCACTCTTTGCTCTTACCTTGTGCGCGTGTGTGTATGTGTGTGCATGCTTGTGTGCTTTCACTCATGCACTTGTGCACTTTACTTGCTCTCTTGGTCTTCATACCGGTCCTCACGTCTCCACGGATTGACATTTATGAGGTGGAGCTCCTCATGTTGGTACTTACCATTGTGCTAGAGTGACAATGTGCGTATGTATATGTGAAAGTATCTATATGTATATGTGTATGTGTATATGTGTATATGTGTATATGTGAAAGTATCTATATGTATATGTGTATGTGTATATATGTATATGTGAAAGTATCTATATGTGTATGTGTGTGTATGCATATGTGTGCATTTGTAAATGTATCTGTATGCATATCATATATGTGTGCATTTTTGTATGTGTATATATGTGTGTGTATATGTGTGTATGTGTGTATGCATGTGTGTATGTATGTGCATGTGCGTATATGCATGTGTATGCATATGCATGTGTATGCATATGCATGTGTATGCATATGCATGTGTATGCATATGCATGTGTATGCATATGCATGTGTATGCATATGCATGTGTATGCATATGCATGTGTATGCATATGCATGTGTATGCATATGCATGTGTATGCATATGCATGTGTATGCATATGCATGTGTATGCATATGCATGTGTATGCATATGCATGTGTATGCATATGCATGTTTATGCATATGCTTGTTTATGCATATGCATGTTTATGCATATGCATGTTTATGCATATGCATGTGTATGTATACATGTGTGTGTATGTATATGTGCAAGTATCTATATGTGTATGTGTATGTGTATGTGTATATGTCTATGTCTGTGTATGATTTTGTGTGTATATGTGTATATGTATGTGTGTGTATATGTGAAAGTATCTATATGTGTATGTATTTGTGTGTGTATGTATATGTGCAAGTATCTATATGTGTATGTGTATGTGTATGTGTATATGTCTATGTTTGTGTATGATTTTGTGTGTATATGTGTATATGCATGTGTGTGTATATGTGTATGTATGTGTGTGTATGTATATGTGGAAGTATCTATCTATATGTGTATGTGTATGTGTATATGTCTATGTGTGTGTATGATTTTGTATGTATGTGTATATGTGTATATGTATGTGTGTGTATATGTGTATGTGTGCATGAAAGTATGTGTATGCATGTGTGTATGTATGTGCGCATGAAAGTACCTGTATGCAAGTGTGTATGTATGTGCATGTGAGTAAAAATGTAGTGTGATTGTTTGAATCAATATTGATTCTTACTTCAAAATAGTATGTGTATGTGTATGTGTATGTGTATGTGTGTGTATGTGTATGTGTATATGTGTATGTGTATGTGTATGTGTATGCATATGTGTATGCGTATGGGTATGCGTATGCGTATGGGTATGTGTATGCGTATGCACATGCGTATGCGTATGCGTATGCGTATGCGTATGCGTATGCGTATGCGTATGCGTATGCGTATACGTATGCGTATGCGTGTGCGTATGCGTATGCGTATGCGTGTGCGTATGCGTATGCGTGTGCGTGTGCGTATGCGTATGCGTATGCGTATGCGTGTGCGTATGCGTATGCGTGTGCGTGTGCGTATGCGTATGCGTGTGCGTATGCGTATGCGTATGCGTGTGCGTATGCGTATGCGTATGCGTATGCGTGTGCGTATGCGTATGCGTATGCGTGTGCGTGTGCGTATGCATGTGCGTGTGCGTGTGCGTATGCATGTGCGTATGCGTGTGCGTATGCGTATGCGTGTGCGTATGCGTGTGCGTGTGCGTATGCGTATGCGTATGCGTGTGCATGTGCGTATGCGTATGCGTGTGCGTGTGCGTATGCGTATGCATGTGCGTATGCGTATGCGTATGCGTATGCGTATGCGTATGCGTATGCGTATGCGTATGCGTATGCGTATGCGTATGCGTATGCGTATGCGTATGCGTATGCGTATGCGTAGGCGTATGCGTAGGCGTATGCGTATGCGTAGGCGTATGCGTATGCGTAGGCGTATGCGTAGGCGTATGCGTATGCGTATGTGTATGCATATGTGTATGTGTATGTGTATGTGTATGTGTGTGTGTGTATGTTATATGATTGCAAATGAAAATCTAATATGATTGTGTATCTGCATGTGTATGTGTGTGTATAATTGTGAATTAAAAACTATTGTAATTGTTGGAAAAGGTTTTATGTTCCTTTTTATAATTCAAGGGTTGAGAAGGTATAAATAATTGAAGATCAATGGCATCTTGGACAATGTATATCAGCTAACAAAAGGTTCGTGTTGTATCAATACAATATAGCTTGAGAGATCCATAGATCTTCTTTGGGAAGTTATATTGTATCGATACAACATGAACTTTTTGTTAGCTAAGATATTGGCATCAAGACAATCGCATCAAGAGGGACTTGTTGGGAGGAAAGAAAACAACCTATTGAGATAATAGCATCAAGAGGGACTTGTTATGGCCAAGTTTTTATAGAAATCGACTTATGCACTCAAACTTTTGATACTTATGACAAAAGAGATGTAAACACATAATAAAAGATTTTACTTTTTATGATATAGTTTAATATGTTTTCAAACACATAATAATGAATTTTTACTTTTGTATATTTTTATAGGTTATTTTGAAGGTTGATTGATTTTGAGCTAAGTATGAAGGTAGAAATTTCCCATTAAAAAGGGACCATTATCGATCATTAACTTGAATCATTTGAATGGGTATGAGACAATAGGTTCTCCTTTATTCAATAGAATATAGGTGAATCCCACCACAGATATGAAATTATGTTCTTTTGAGTTAGAACATGAAGCTCGGGGGTATGCCTAAATTTTTATATATAGGTGTATTTTCAATTTGTACATGACTTTACTCACTTGTACGTGACTTTACTTACTTGTACATCACTATGAAGGTAGATAAGGTTTCT
>CM035440.1:121363697-121391197 GCA_020310875.1 Ceratopteris richardii | reverse complement strand
TCACACATGCATACCACGGGTCAAGGGGTTGATGTGGCAAGCCACCCCAATCTTTTATGATCCCATGCAAGACACAATGATTGCTCATCAATGTGTTTATGGGCCTGACTTGCTTGTCCGCCCACTCCCATTTGCATATTCCCTTGTTGTCTAGACCCACGTTGACGATTCTACGACAACCATCGTGGGGTGAGAGGTAAAGCTCTTCATATGAAGGTAAGGCAACCTTGTTCTTCGAGCTAGGGTAGCATAGTAAGACACTCTAAAACACTATAAGTCACGTCCATTTAGGGTGGGGGCCTCCATCCATGAGACTGGAACTGGGGAGCAACATAGGGTCATCCCTCTGTGCTCCACTATGGGTGGGCGAACAAGGCAGAGTGCTAAAATAGTGAAGTTGTCATATGGTGAAACAAAAAGTGCACCCATCCCCCTTATCAGCCACAAGACTCGTCCCTATGAAGGTAAAATCATATCTTTTTTTTGAGTTGCCCCCGAGCTAAGCACAAATATGGAAGCATCATGCCAAGTAAATTGTGTTCTCATGCAAGGGAATCGCATTGGCTAGGGAAGATGAGTGCCCTAAGTCCCAATTTTTTTATGGATAGAATAAAGGTCCATCTTTTGCTCTTGCACTGATGTGCCGAGATTTTTTCAAAGTGAAGTGTTGTGCTATCCATCGGGCCATACAAGGCTAGGGTATGCACGATGTGAAAAACGATGGCCAACAAGTTTATGGCCTTTCCCTCTCGACTATGCCCTATGTGGATGCCACCTCCAGTCCCTTCGTGGTTAGGGCAAAATTTCAAGTAAATGGTTCAATGCGAATGTAAACCACATGATGGGTTGCATGTTGTGTCTTGGGGTAAAACATAGCCTAGGGTAAAACACAGCCCTTTGGATGGTCGGTGAGAATGTAAGTCGTCACGCAGCAACTCTATAAGAATGTAAGTCAATGAAACATAGTCTTGTTCATGCCTAAGGCTAGGGATGCCCATGGGTTCCTTCATTGTTGGGGCTTGTCCTACGGGTTTAGCCTATAGCCATGCATAAATCATGTTGTGCCATAAGTCATCCCAATGCATTGAAAGCCATTGTGCCATAAGTCGCACAAAAATATGCACCGTAAGTCACTTTGATCATCGTAAGTCGTGCACGGTGCCAATCACAATGATGTGTGGCATGTCCATTCCATTTATGGAACATAAAGAGGTGGGCCATCGACAGGCCCCATTTCCTAAAGGGTGCATGTGGATTCGTTGCAGGCCATTCCCATCACAAAATGGGCTTGGACCCTTGATGCTATATCTCCCCTGGATTGGGAGATTTTTACATAGAATGGACTTGGGGCCTGAATGTTTCATTTTGGTTCTTGCCTTATGCAAAATGGCCCAATCAATCATTTTTTATGGCAAAGGGCATGTAGATGAATAGACATGAATTTACTTAGAGGGACTAACCATCCTTTTGACAATAGGATCTTCTCAGAAGTCCTTGGAACCGAAGCAGCACATTCAACCTAATCAAAGGCTAGGAGGTCTTCATTATGCAAGATCTGGCTCATGTGGAGTTTAGCATGTCTCCACGTAGTCGGAGTGGGGCATGTTGTCCTTGTAAATCCTAAGTAGTCCCTTTTGCTCCAAGCCAAACCAGTGGTGTTTGGTTCACACCTCTCTTGCATAAGTTAATTTTTCCATAGATACGCATTTGCACGACAACCCATCATACTAAGAACACTGCCCCAAAATTAGAGGGTAAGAACACGATGCAGAGTCTCACAAACATTACAATTTTCACCTTTTCATCTTCACTGCAAACGGTAATCATTCTAGGCCCATAAGTGAACTCTCGAGGATGAGAAGTCTGTCAAAGAGGGTTTGGATGTCATGCCCCTTTAACTCCTCCCTTGTTTTTGATCCAGTCCACCTTGGTGCTTGAGTGGTTTGCCATGTTGCAACAAATTGTCTGCAACTATAAGGTGAGTGGTAACCATGCATGCTACTAGACAGTGGACCGGCTAGGAATTCCCCAATATCCAAGCAATGATGCACTAAGGACATTAGTGTTGAGCATTACCTTCCTCACTTTTCATGGGAACATTGGATGTCCCTTGTATTGTGGGTAGATTCCCTGCAACAAGAGGCCCTCCCCCTCTCCCCTGTGGGTAGATGCTCGGCAACAAGAGCCTCTCCCCCTCCCCCCTGTAGGAATCCTTGGCAGTTAGTTAGGTAGGTCGGCCTGTCCTCATCTTTCCCACTCACTCAAAGCTTTGGATGTGTGTGGCAAAGGAAAGTGAATGTGCCTCTTTGCAACCGACAACTTGGACTCGACTGAAATCTAGCATTAGGCCCACCCCTTCATGCTTCCAAGTTAAGTCCCACTTTTGTTATGCAACCAACCTTCGAGCCATCTTAACTAAGACCAGGTTGCTTTCAAGTAGTTCAAGGGGATTTGTCCCTTTAACTTCGTGGACATTCATCTCCTTGCGAGCTACGCAAAGAACCCCTTGAAGCGAACTATCATACTCTCCCCCTTCCCTCACCCCTTCTCCCTCCCCCCCCCCCCTCTCCCTCTCCCACTCTCTACCGTTACCATTATCCTTATAGTTGTGCACAATTCGACATAGTAGGGCAAACCACCCAAGAACCATGGTGGGCTCTATAGAAAACCAAGGAGGAGGCAAAGGCGCATGACATCCACCCCCTCTGTAACAGACTTCTCATCCTCAAAAAGTTGGCTTGTGAGCCCTAGAATGATTCCCATTTGTGGTGACGTCGGAAGGGTGAAAAGTGTGATGGGGTGGGACTCTATTAGTTGTTCTTACCCAATCATTTTGGGGTAGTGTCCTTAGAATCATGGCTTGTCGTGCAAATGCATATCTAAAGGAAACATAACTTATGCAAGTGAGGTGCGAACCTAACACTGCTGGTTTGGCTCAAGGCAAAAGGGACTACTTAGGATTAAGAAGGATGGCATGTCCCACTTTGATTGCATTGGGACATGCCAAGCTCCACAATAAGGAAGAAGAAGAAGCTTGGAGCACAACACACAATTCTTAATGTATTACCACTAGAATGTACAAAGATATGTAGCTTGTTAGGGCAATAGGTGTATATACAAGCTGGGGGGGGACCTCCTAAAGAGGGAAAAAAGTGCCCCAGCAGTCCTAATGTGTTCACACACATCACCACTGAAATATATCAACAAATCCCCCTTTAGAGTGATGTGGTGAACAAGGAGTTGGCACTCATGTATAAGGAAGTGCCAAGCTATGTGGAATCAATCCATAAAAGGAAGTAAGCCTAAAGCTTTGCAGAAAGCTTCAAACTTCTCCCTAGGTAGAGCCTTCGTGAAAAGGTCTACAATGTTCTCCTGCATGGGCACATATGCAAAGTTGATCTCTTGAGTAGAGAACCTCTCCCTGACAACTGCCAATGCCCTCTGACTGTCATTGAAGATGGTGGTGCTAGAAGACTTACCAACACCCAAATCAGCCATAAGGCATCTGAGCCACACACACTCAATAGTCGCTATGAAAGCTGCCTTATACTCAGCCTCACAACTAGAAGTGGCCACAGTAGGCTACTTCTTGCTCAACCAGGTTATACATGAGCTAACAAGCATGAAGCAAAAGCCACTAATGGACACATGAGTTTCATAGCAATCAACCGAATCACTATCAAAAAAAGCATGCAAATCTGGCGGTAGTGATCCCCCCTTGGGATAAAACAATCCAAGTAGTTGGGTACCACTCAAGTAGCGAAAGATGCACTTAACCACTTGCCAATGCTTGACACCTGGGCAATGCATAAACCTGCTCATCTATGAGACAACAAACTAAATATTTGGTTGAGTAATGCATAAGTAAATCAAGCATCCAATAGTCTAATGATAGAGATTACCATCAAATGCATCTCCAGCATCATGAAGACTCAATCATAAACTTGTCTCCATAGGAGTTGTGTTGGTACATTTGGCAAGCCTTGATGCTTGACCAAAGGTTCAAAGGATTACTTCATGATTGAGCTTGAATGTTCATAAGTCACATGTGAACATCTCTTGTTAAAATCTTGAGTTTAACTCGAGATAAATGTAAAAGGGAAAGCCTCAAAGAATCTCGTAACTTTACGAGTTGTAAATCACAATAACCAAGTGATTGGAATCAAATTAATTAGGAGGCTAAAAGATAGGACCACTTTTAGGTGCAAGATTCCAAATTCAAATTTGAATTATCCTATAAAAACTCATGATTTTAGTCGTGGGCTATGCAAGCAGAAGAAGGTCACATTGAGCTTCACGATTGTGGGCACACCTTGTCCACACATGTGTGAGTAATCCTACAACATCTCCTTTGTATCATACATTCAATACATTATACATTTGAGTCTGATTATGCAACTATCTCATGTTCACTATTGTCTACTACTACACTCTCATTTTCACTCAATTTGTATTGAGGGGTTCTCTGCATATACTTAATCTTTTGCTGTGATTCGAATTGGTACATGTAGCCTAGACCATCTAGTTCTATGCTATCAATTTTCATGTCATTTGGTTCAGATATCAGTGAGATATGTTCATTTCATTATGCCTATGTTTGCAGTATGTTGGGATTACACTCCTAACTTCTTAAGATTAGTTCTCAGCATATACTCATCGTAAATTAGTGAAATAACTTCCTATAGCAAGCTTAGGGGTCCAATTAGATATGGCTAAAAGCTCTTAGGTCAATTATAATCACTGAGTGAGCACTGAGTGAAATATTGAGCAGGTTATAGCCTATAAATAGCAAGTTTCTACAACTCTTCAACCTTGGAAGTAGTATGTTTTGATGCAACTATTTGAAGGTGATGCTCCAAAGCACATTATGGGTCCAAATGCATATTTGGGAAGATGAAGGTGTCTACTAAGGTAATCTAAAGTAACATTGGTAGGTGTAGAGCAGGATTTGTGTAGCACCAGCTCATTTCTGGAGTGTATCCAACCTTCTCCTCACAAGTGGCAATAGGCTTACAGTCTTCAAGGCCAAAACGCTGCCATAATGTGTCAATATATTTCATTTGACACAAATCTATTCCACCATCAACTTGCATAAATTGAATGCCCAAATAATGATGCAAATGCCCCAAAGCAGACATCTCAAATGAGGCATGCAAATCAGCCTTAAAATCAACAATATGCTTCTCAATAGGATGAGTTAGCAGCATGTCATCAACATAGACAACAATGATCAGAAGCACATCATTGGCACACTTAACATATAAGGTTATTTTGGTTGGATTGTTCTCAAAACCATGTGCATTCAGATAGGCATGTATTGTCAAACATTGGTCTACAGAGACCATTCCATGTGTGTGTGGGATGAGGGCTAGATGGATGTCAGATTTACAGGACACTTTTGGAAGTTTCTATTTGACAAACTGAAAGTGTCACTAAAAGTGAGTAGTGGTGATCATCCATAGACAGATGGTCAAACCGAGAGGGTCAACCAAATTCTAGAGGATATGTTGCAGGCATATGTGTCTGAGAGACAGACAGATTGGGATAGTTATTTGCCACTAGTAGAGTTCACTTATAACAATAGGACTCACAAGGTGACTGGGATGTCTCCTTTTGAGACGAACTATGGCATGAATCCCACTGCTCCTAGTACCATAGGAATGCCTAAGAAATCTCCTAGTGCTTCCGAGTTCTTAGTGAATCTCCAAGCAAACCTTGGCTAACTAGCCCTCGTCCCACACACACATGGAATGGTCTCTGTAGACCAATTTCTGACACTTTGTGGGATTTGAACTCACGACCTACCAGCTAGGAGTATGATGGGCTAACCACTTGCCCCAAAATCCATGGTTGAGGATTACTTCCTAATCCTCCCTCTTAAGGTGTGGTTCAACCATCTCCTGTCGGTTATATCTTGAGTCTAACACTCTCTTCCCCTTCTAGAGATCATTTTCCTCAATGATCAATCCTTGGTCTCCCCTTGGATTGATGTCCTCACCCTTGCACAATCTCTTGAACCATCTTGTCCTCAACCTTGGTCTCTTGAGCCTTGCCTTTCCGCTTCTTGGCCACTTTGCCTATAGATTTGCCTTGCTCTCAACCTTGGTGTCTTGAGCCTTGCCTTTCTGCTTCTTGGCCACTTGCCTACAGACTTGCCTTGCTCTCAACCTTGGTATCTTGAACCTTGTCTTTCCACTTCTTGGCAACTAGCCTACGGACTTGCCTTCCTCTCAACCTCGGTCTCTTGAACTTGGTACTCACCCATGCTAGTTATCTTGGATCCCCAATCTAGTGTCTCCATTGGAGTGCTCGTTCCGAGAGCTTTTCAACGATATATTACACGTCGAAATCCGACCTACAGATTGGGAGATACACTCAAATCTTTGTGAAGCTTACCTTTGAAATCGACGCGCACGCCTTCCTTCCGCTTTGCCCAAGTCTACTTCCTTAGCTCTCATATCAATTGTGGGATTTGAACTCACGACCTACCAGCGAGGAGTATGATGGGCTAACCACTTGCCCCAAAAGCCATGGTTGAGGATTACTTCCTAATCCTCCCTCTTAGGGTGTGGTTCAACCATCGCCTACCGGTTATATCTTGAGTCTAAAATGTATCTTTTCATACCAAGCATGTAGTGCTTGCTTTAAACCATACAATGCCTTCTTTAAACTGCACATCTGGTTTTCATGCCTTTTTGGCACAAACTTACGGGGCTGAAAAACATACACTTCTTCATGCAAATCACCATTCATAAATGTTGTTTTAATGTCCAACTGATGTACATTCCAACCATGATGAGCTGCAAGTGCACATATGCTACGAACAGTAGTCATTTTGCAAGTAGGTGCAAAGGTTTCGTCAAAATCAATGCCTCTTTCTTATGCATAACCCTTTGCAACAAGCCTAGCCTTACACGTGTCATTTGTTCCATCAGGTTGACGCTTCAGCTTGTATACCCACTTAGTGCCAATGGCCTTCTTGACAAGAGGCAATTCACATAAAGACCAGGTACCATTTTTCATGATAGCATCATGTTTAGATTGCATTGCAGCCATCCAATGTTCAGAATTTCATGCCTCGTCAAATGAAATAGGTTCAGTCTCATCACAAAGACTAGATGCAGCCATAGCATAGCAATCTGATGCAAAAGAGACACTGTGAGAGCCAAAACGAGTAGGATATGATAGAGGAGCATCTAATTTGCTGTCACGCAAAATCTGCACTAGCCATTTTGGCATAGTTTTTGCCTCCTCAATATCAGCTCTCTCATCAACAAGTGCATCATGTAAATTTTCATAAAAAATGGAATGATCTGCATCATCACATGAAACCTCCAATGGCTTAGAAGTTTCCTCATTAGGACTAGCACTAGACTGTCCACCTGTAAAGAGAAGCAACAAAGTATCATACATGTCTTTGGAGCTAACAAATTTCGTACATGAAAGTAAAGGTTGAATAGCATCTTCCACAAAAACAACATCACAGCTAACCAAAATGTGTTTAGTCTATGGATGATATAGACGATAGCCTTTTCTTTCTGAACTATACCCAAAAAAAATACATTTTACTGCTTTATCATCCAATTTCCTGCAATGTTGTTCAGGCACTAATGCATATGTCAGACAACCAAAAACACGCAGATGAGCAACAGATGGCTTGCAACCATGCCAACCCTCATATGCAGTGATAGACTACAGTGCTTTAGTGGGACACATGTTAAGTACATATGGTGCACACATGATAGCCTCATGCCAGAAACTATGTGGTAGAGCTTGACTCTTGACCATACACCTAGCCATTTCCATGAGTGACATGTTCTTCCTTTTAGCAACTCCATTATGTTGAGGTCTATACGGCATTGTATATTGATTTTTTATCCCACATTCAGCCAAAAATGCATTAAAGTCAGAAGACATATATTCCCCCCCTTGATCAGAATAGAGGGTGCCCATTTTACATGCTCAAAGATTTTCAGCCAAAACCAAAAACTCTTTGAAGCACATGAACACTTTGGACTTTGCTTTCAATGGATATACCCATGCATGCCTGGAAAAATCATCAATCAAGGTCAAGAAGTAAAGATAGTTTCCAAAAGAAAGTGTTTGCATAGGACCACAGACATCACTATGTACAACCTGCAGTTTTTGAGTAGCCCGAATTGAACCATCTTTTGGAAAAGGGGAGCATTGCATTTTTCCCAAAATACAGTCTTCAAATACATGTTTTCTGGGTGCCTCAAGTTTGGGCAAAGAGGACACCATTTCATATTTCTATAGGCATAGCAAACTAGCAAAATTCAGATGACCAAAGTGTGCATGCCAAAGCTTTGCATCTAAAATAGCCTGCGAATCATGTACTGCACATGCCGAATCATTCAAAGATCTTTCACAGTCTATGAGCTTATATAGCCTACCCCATAAAGTGCCAGAAGCAACAATCATGTCGCCATTTGACAAATCGTGAACTGTACAGATGTCATCAACAAATTTCACAACCAAGCCAATCTTGGCTAATGGAGAAATTGATAACAGATTTTTCTTGATCCCTGGCACAAATAAAGCATCCGACAAAGTGAAGGAACTACCACCAGTAGTAGTCAAAATGATCTTACCAACTCCCATGACAGAATAAGAGGAGTTATGGGTGCATGTGACAGTATTTCCTATAGGGGCAGGCTCAAGTGAAGTGAAGAAACTACACTACAAGGTAATATGTTTGGTTGCCCCACTATCAAAATACCAAACATCTGAGTCTACTGCAGACATACACTGCTCATAAGAAGATGGGTCAAAACTACAAAAAATGGTAAATGCCCATTCTTCATTCTGCACAAGATTAGCAGACTCTGTTTTTGGTGTAAAGGTCTCTCCAACAACCATTCCAGCCTCTTTTTTCTTTGCCTCTTTAGCAGCCAGTTTTGGAAAGCTCTTAATGACATGATCATTTGCTTTAAAATATTTTCAAAACATTTTTTTCTTTTCTGATTTCTTCTCATCTTTTTCTTCCTTCTTCAAATGTGCAGCATTTGTAGATTTCTGCTTACTAGTAGAAGAGCTCCACCTTCCTTTGCCTTTCAAACTAGCCAAGAAAGCTTGATCTGCAACACGCATAAGGACTTGTTCTGCCTAGACTAATCTTCCTACAATAGAACAAAAACTAACTCTTCAAACGACAGGGCGTTTGGATTACCTTTCATCATCAAACAAAGAGTAGAAGAAAAACTCTAATATTAGTCAGGAAGACCATTTAGAACGGTCTGCACAAGTGAGGTATCTGGTATAACTTCATCAGCAAAAATCAACTATTCCTTCATGTCTTTGATCTTTGTCAAAAAACTATCCATAGAATCACCTTCATTCATGTGCTCACTCTCCAACTATTTTTGGAGGTAAGCAACACGAGCCTCATTCCTAGCCTGGTACAATGTGGTAAGTGTATCCCAAGCATCCTTTGCTATTCTACAAGAGCAAATGTGAGGAATAATGGCATGTTTGACAGACAAAGCTATCAATTCATGTGCCTAAGCATCTCTGCCATCCCAACAAATTTGCTCTACAGTAGGTGTAACAAAAACTATAGCACGAATAGGAATCTGTAGAATATCACCATCTTCGACACCATCTCCATCAGCTCCAGTACATGTATTTGCAGTACATGTATTTGTAGGTGTAACACGACGTCTTTCAACACCCTCCACAATATTCCATAGCCCTTTTACGACCAATACATGATGCATCATATACGCCCAATGGAATACATCACTACTTTGAGCCATGGCCACTATCTAAAATGCCTTGATGTAGAAAAATGATTGTATTTGAAAAAGTTGAATAGAACTACCCAAACAAGTTCTGCTAGACCTTTTAGCAGACTTTGAGACAATTATACAGGCAAACCAAAACTAGTATATATCTTTGGCACAAAAAGACAAAATATCATGCACAAGCACTACGATAGGGCATTCGAAGGCCAAAACAAGCTCAAAAACACCCTAAGCATGCTCACTAAATTCTATGTGATTTTGAGACTGCAAACGGAGAGGTGTAGATGACACCCTAGATGAAGTGACGACCTGCTCTGATACCAATTGTTGGAGTTAGACATCTGTGGAAGCATGCAAACTGCAGAAGGAAGAAGAAGAAGCTTGGAGCACAACACACAATTCCGAATGTATTACCACTAGAATGTACAAAGATATGTAGCCCATTAAGGCAATAGGTGTATATCCAACCAGGGGGGAAAACCTCCTAAAGAGGGAAAAAAGCTCCTCGCTGGTCCTAGTGTGTTCACACACATCACTACCAAAATATATCAACACATGGCACTTTGCCTCTGATTAGGCTAAGTGTGTCATTTTCAATCCAAGGACTTTCAAGAAGATCCTATCATCGAAAGATGGCTAGTCCTTCTAAGTCAATTCACGATTGGTTGTCCACATTCCCTTTGCCTTCAAAATGAATGATTGGGCCATTTTGCACAAGGCAAGAGCCCAAGTGAAACACTAATGCCCCAAGCTAGTTCTATGTAAAAATTGCATCGTCTCCGGAAAATATAGCGATTTAGGATCCATGCCCATTTTGTAATGGGAAAGGCCTCATTGCCAATCCATGCATACCCTTTGGGTCCTTTCGAGCTATCCATAATTATCAAGGCATGGTGAAGCCGAGATTACAATCGATGGCCAAGGTAATTCCCACCTAAGGAAAAGAGGCCCATTGATGGTCCACAACATACGTTCCAAAAATGGCATGGACATGCCACACATCAATGTGACTGATGGCACGTGCAATTTATGATGATCAAAGCGGCTTATGGTGCATATGTTTGTGCAACTTATGGTACAATGGCTTACAACACATTGAAACGACTTATTACAAGAAGAGATTTATGCATGTCGACTGGTTAAACCCTTAGGACAAAACCAAGCCATAAAGAAACCTGCACGCATCCCCCAATCTTAGGCACAAACCAGATGGTGTTTTTCGACTTACAACTCATGGAGATGCCACGTGATGGCTTACATACTTGTCGGCCATCCAAAAACGGTCATATCAATAGCCCAATCTATGTTAACCTCAAGGCACGAATGTGCGGTGCATGGTGTGACTTACATTCATGCATACAAACTTCACTTAAAATTTTGCCCCTAGCACAAAGGGACCTACATGCGACATCTGCATAGGGCATGGACGGGAGGGCAAGGCCAAAAACTCGTCAACCACCATTTTTCACACAAACCGCATACCTTGGCCCTATACTACCTAACGGATAGCAGGACACTTCACTTTGAAGAACTCTCTACATGTCGATGCAAGAGTAAAAGATGGGACTTTATTCTTTCCATAAAAATTTTGGGCCCCTGGGCGCTCACTACCCCAGTCAATGAGATATCCACACATGAAAACACGATTTAGATGGCCTTTATGCTTCCATATCTACGCTTACACAGGGGTGACTCAAATATAAAATATAACTTTATTTTCATAGGGATAGGTCTTACGGTCGATAAGCGAGTTGAGTGCACATTTTGTTTTGGCACACGGTAGCTTCACTGTTTTTCCTAGCACTATACCCTTCCGGCCCACCCGCAGTGGAGCACAGAGGGACTTCCCTATGTTTCTCTCCATTTTAGGTCTTGCAGATGTAGGCCCCCACCCCAAAGGGACATGACTTACAGCATAAAAGAGCGACTTACGACACTATCCCATAGCAAAGAACAAGGCTACCTTACCTTCATATGGAGAGCATTACCTCCCACCTCACAGTGGTTTCCATGGAATCGTTTTTTTTCTTTTAATGGAGTCATGGGAGGGGAGCCAAAGGGTCCCCTCCATAGAAAACCAAAAGCAAAAACCTTACTGCATGATTTTGTTATCCAAGATAACTTATACATATTCCTTAAGAACACTTTTCACAGTGTTGTCAAAATCACCCTTAGAACAAGGAGTGGCAGGTTAGCTTGGCCAAAGGACATGCACCTATGGACCATGTTAGGGCCTTTCACCACCATAAAACTACCTAAAAATCCCGATGATTGCCCAGGAAAGGCACGCCGTGTCCCAAGGAGGGATGTTGCCTCTCAAGAGGGTTCCGAGGCCAAAGGGAGTCTCCCATCTCAACTTTGGTACAAGTGAAGCTATCCTAACTAGGCCATTGGTGTAAGAGAAACTTTTATTCATTCACAAGTATAAATTAAGTAGGGATAATTTCATCACTTCCTTATCCTAAGACAAGGATCTAAGTGCAAAAAATAGGAATTACTCACCAACAAGTTTCTCCATGTACCTAGGAAGGAAGCTACCAAGGCAAACTTGACAACTCCCCCCCTCGCATGCAATCTCGGGTTCACCCAATGGGCAATCTTGATTCGGCAAGCCTCCCCTCCAAGGAGGCAATAGCTCACTTTGGGTCTTCTGATAGGGACCAAATTTGAGCTTCCATTTTACAAAGTTCCCTAGAAGCAGGGAAGAAGAAGGGCAAGCAGCTCTCCAATCCATCATCTCCTAAGATCCTCCACCTCTCTCCACTCTAGCATAAGGTGAACTAAGGAGCCTTTTGCCTCAATGTGATTGCAAAGTGGGCACTTACTTCTACCTCTCCTTCTCTCTAGCGTTTCAACGAGTGTTAGGCCTCCTATTCTTTTCAACATTAGCATCCTATCCACATTTGGCAAGACTAAGCAACTATGAGCACTCCTATACAAGTATTTCCTATTCACACCAAGAGTGAACTGATCATAGGGCCCCACGGCCACATTTTTATACCTACGTTCCCAATGATACCAGACATGAAAGCAAACAGAAGACATCTCGACACCTTGGACATACCTTGCTAGCCCATATCGAGTCCTTGAAGTCCAAGTCCATTTTTTGAACCTAGACTCAAGTAGGATTCTAAGGAAGTCTCCCAACCAATTTTTGTTGGCAATGAATTTCTCATATAGTTGAGCCCTCATCCCCCCAAAAAATCTCGATAATGGAGGGATATGAAACTCACGGTGCATGAGAACTGCTGTCACCAAGGTGGACTTGATTGACTTGCCACAAATCATTCGCATCCCCATCATGACCAATGCTTCAAGAGGTTGAAGAAGCTTCTCACCATGGCCACTTAAGATCTCTACGCCATAAGTGATGATAGGGACAACACAAGCCTTAAGGATTTTCAACCTACTCCAAGCGAGAAAAGCATGGTTACATAATAGGTGCTCGTAGGCAAAGAGACTCTTCTTTCCCTTATCAAGTCTACCCTTCATGATAGTCTCAATAGAGAATTGGAAGTCAACCTAGTTGCTATGCAAACTACCTGTGTTAAAAACAATGATAGTGAGACTATTGTCATTATAGAGTCATTTGTAGTAAGTGAAAATTCAAGTAACTCTGCAAATAACTCTTGAAGCACATGAATGTTCATTTCAAATCCCTTGGAGGGCTTTATGTGAAGGTGAATGAAACAATATTTGTTTTGCAATCAAAGTTGTACAATACTTTACACTAACTCTATGATGTATAGAAGATCCCATATATGTCATGTCAAACATGTACAGCGTGGAGTATTGAAATTCATTGTGGCAAGCAAGCAATGGAATGTTTCTGGTACCTACCTAGATATTTAATATCAAGGTTCATGAGAAGTGTTTTCCTGTTTCAAGTTGGATTATAGCAACCTCATGAACAGTTTTGGGGGGATCTCCACCCAGTTCTTGATAAGTAGACCAAGAGGTTCTCTGTTGCAAAAGCTTATATTGTGTATGAGATGGAACATAACTCAAAAAAAAAAAAAAAAAAAAAGTCATTTTGTTGGTGCTGCAGGGAAGTTAAGTATTCTTTTTGAGAGCTTTATTCACATTTTTTAAAAACTTGCGGGGAAAGTCCATCCAAGTAAATAAGCAAAACAGTTGGAGCCACTACTACGAAACCTTATTTTGTTTATGGAAGGGAGAACAATCACAGAAGAGCTCTTCTTTGGTGCAAAGAACATGCTTATTTTTTGAAATATCTATATACACAGTTACTTTTAAAAGGTGAAAAGAGTTTATAAAGTAAATAACATCGACATGAGCGGCATGTATGCATGGCATTTGCAAAATTTCCTTACAATAGTCTATGGAGTTAAAAGCCCGACTTAATGGTGTATTTAATATGCATATGCTGAATTTGTTCGTCATCACACACATTGCACACACATTAGAGCATATGTTTGGCTTTTTAATTGGACATGTAGTCACTCCTCACAAAGAAATACTTTTAAACTAATCAATGGAGAAAGGTTACATGGAGAAAGGGAAAGAGGTACAAAGAAGGTTTATAAAATTGTTGTCCCACTGATTCTAGTTTCATTTAATTGTCATTCCTTACAAAGATTTAGGCATGTTGAAACCAAAGGGGTTGACTTTTGGTTTATTGATTATTTCATACATGGTGGAAAGGGATCTTCCTGGGGAGGGGTCCTTGGGGTTGTTGCCAAAGTTGTTTACATTCTTATTCTTCTGTAAGTATATCAAACAGTTGGAAATCCTTCATGAGAAGGCTTGTTTCCAAGATAGCTTTTCTTTGTCAATTAAGGAATTCTCTAGCAGGTGTAGAAGGGGTGCTCGAATTCTTTAGGTTTCCCTTTGCATTGCATGCACTACAAGACCCCAAAGTTTAATCCTGAAGTTTTTATATTGGTCTATATTCCATGATAATTTTTTGCGAAAGGGGGAGGCCCAATTTCTTTCTTTCAATGAGGGGATATGAAGGCTTTGAAATTCTCATTGCCAACTCACTTTAGAACGCTAGGTCTTCCTCCTTGCATTCAACATGATTCAGATTTCCATCTTTGTGGAACTATAAGATTTCTTTAATGTTATTTCGACCTTTTCACAAAATACTTTTCATTGTCAAGAGGGAAACAAATTAAAAGAATACCAGTGCCATTCCTATCCCTAGTCTTGATCTTGCTTCTAAAAAGGGTTCAATTTTTTGTTTTTTTTTCAAAGAGGTTCAACAACATCTATTCACCCAGACTTTAACTTTGAAAATACAATTGTACATGTGAATGGGCATAGTACCCGCGAGACCCCCTTATCCCACAAAGTAAGCGTTAGATTGGGTTACAACTGGATTAAACTGGCCAAAGCCAAAAGGGTTCAATTTTCATAGTTGAGTCCCACCATAGAGTCAATATCTTCTAGTTGGATCCAGTTGTGTCTAGCATGATTCCATAGACCCCAGCAAACATGAAAGGCTTTCCCAAAGAATTTCTCAACTTAGGCATAATCAAATCCCCTAATAAGAGTGACGTTTGTAATGGAAAACCAAATACAATCCCTCCATCTAAGCCTAGCTGAAACTTTTTGTTCTTTGTTTACTTTACAGTGGCCTTTTTCGTCTCTCTAAGCAAGCCACAATGGAGGAGATAAGCTCCGTATTCTTAGTCTTCACATTGATAAAGTTAAAGAGATTGATAAAAGTTTTGCCCTTTCCATCTAGGGGAGCCAATGAATACACATTGTTTGCAGAGTCATTCATGGTTAGCACTCCCCTTATAGTTGTTGAAAATTTGGTGCAGTATCGCAAACCACCCATGCACTAGCATGGGCTGGATAGAAAATTAGGGAGGACGCAAAGCGGCATGACATGCACCACCTCTCCAACGGACTTCTCATCCTCGAGAAGCTCACCTAGGGGCCCTAGAATGATTCTCATTTGCGGTGAAGTCGAAAGGGTGAAGATTGTGATGGTTGTGAGACTTTGCATGGTGTTCTTACTCTCTAATTTTGGAGCATTGTCCTTAGTACCATGGGTTTTTGTGCGAATTCATATCTGAGGGGAACTTAACTTATGCAAGGGAGATACAAACCTAACACCACTAGTTTGGCTCAAAGAAAAAGGGACTACTTAGGATTTACACAGACCCCATGCCCCACTCGACTCCATCAGGACATGCCAAGCTCCACATGAGCCAGATCTTGCATAAATGCAACCTCGTAGTTTGGTTCTTGATACTTTGCCTCTGATTAGGTTGAACGTGTCGAATCCGATCCAATGAATTCCAAAAAGATCCTATCATCAAAAAGATGGTCAGTCCCTCAAAGTCAAGTCAAGACTAGTCGTCCACATGCCCTTTGCCATCAGAACGGCTGATTGGGCCATTTTTCACAAGGCAGTAGCCCAAGTGGAACACTAAGGCCCCAAGCCTGTTCTATGTAAAAATTGTCCTGCCCAGATAGATATAGTGCTAAGGTTATGTGCCCATTTTGTAATGGGAGAGGTCTTGTTGCCACTCCATGCATACCCTTTGGGTCCAATCCAACTTTCCATAATTATCAAGGCACAATGAAGCCTAGACTCCAAGCACCGACCAAGGTAATTCCCACCTGAGGAAAAGGGGCATGTCGATGGCCCACTATATTACATTCCAAAAATGGAACGGACATGCCATGCATCATTGTGATTGATGGTGTGTGCAAATTACAACAATTAAAGGAGCTTATGGTGTATATTTTGTGTGACTTATGGCACAATGCTTACAGGTGTTGAGATGACTTATTGCACAAAATGATTTACGTATGTCAACCGGCTAAACCCTAAGGACAAACCT
Organism: Ceratopteris richardii; assembly: GCA_020310875.1. Lineage (NCBI taxonomy): Eukaryota > Viridiplantae > Streptophyta > Polypodiopsida > Polypodiales > Pteridaceae > Ceratopteris > Ceratopteris richardii. Next base: position 121,374,612 of record CM035440.1, on the reverse strand, counting down.
TGACCATGAAGGAACCTACAAGCATCCCCCAACTTTAGGAACGATCTAGACAATGTTTTCCGACTTACCACTCAAGGAGTTGTGGTATGACAGCTTACATACTCGTCTGCCACCCAAAAATAAGCCTATCAATAGCCTCAAGCTACATTTTACCCCAAGGCACGGTCGTGCAGCGTAGGTGCAGCTTAGGTTCACGCGAGCCGACTTCACTTGCAAATTTTCCCCAACCATGAAGGGACTCATAGGCCACAACCAACTATGGCACGGATGGGAGGGCAAAGCCACGAACCCTCCAGCCGACTTCACTTGAAACATTGTCTTGGCAATGAAGGGACCCACGGGCCACAACCAACTAAGGCATGGATAGGAGGGAAAAGCCATGAACCAACCGGCTGACTTCACTTGAAACATTTACTCGGTCAGGAAGGGATCGACATGCAGCATCACATAGGGCACAGATGGGAGGGCAAGGCCACAATCCCACCAGCCACTGTTTTTTCACACACAATGCATACTCCGGCCCCATATGACCCAATGGATAGCACAACATCTAACTTTGAAGAACTCTCGGCACTCGCATGCAAGAGTAAAAGATGGGACTTTATTCCATCCAAATAAATTTTGGGCCTCAGGGCACTCACTACCCCGATTGATGTGACACCCTTGCAGGAGAACATGATTTAGATGGCCTTTATACTTCCATATTTGCACTTAGCTCAGGGGAGACTCAAACAAAAGATATAACCTTATTTTCATAGGGACAGGTCTTACGATCAATAAGCAGGTTGAGTGCATATTGCATTTCAACACATGGAAGCTTCACCATTTTTCCTAGCATTATACCTTGTTGTCCCACACGCAATGGATCACAGAGGGACTACCTTGTGTTGCTCCCCATTTAAAGCCTCGCAAACAGAGGCCCCTAACCCCAAAGGGATGTGACTTACAATGTTTCAAAATGTCTTACAGTGCTATCATGGCCCAAAAACAAGGATTTCTTACCTACATATGGAGGATGTTACCTCCCACCTCACAGTGGTTGCCACGGAATTGTCAGCATGGGTCCAACCAGTGAGGGAATGAGCAAACAGGAGTGGACCAACAAGCGAGTCGAGCCCATACACATTGATGGGCGATCATTGTGCCTTGCATCGGATCATAAAAGATTGGGGTGGCCTGCCACACCGATCCCCTTATCGTGCCATGTGGGCATGAAGCTCCGATCCACTTCTATTTATCGATGGCCCAAGCAGGGGCCGATGGGGGACAGTGCAACATCCATTAAAAAAATCCCAATTTGTGCCAAAACAAGCCGACATCAAAGTTGGGATTGACGGTGATGTATCTGATGTAAAAAAATTTTTGCCCTTTGTTGACGAGCCGAGGATCAATACCACTGATGGCAGATGCATCAACTGACTGAGGGCCGAAGCTCTGATACTAAATGTGATGGTCCGCCCCAAGGGGAGGCCTTCTTTTCCTAACCCATAAGGAGACAGATAGCCACGAAGTTAAAGAGGCGATCCCCTTAAGTTATCCAAGAGTGATCGGACTTAGAATAAGTTGGCCTAGAGGTCGATTGCATAGTAGAAGCAAGACTTAACCCAGAAGCATGAAGGGGTGGCTAGTAACGACAGGCTAACCTGGTGGTAGATTGATATCAAGTCCAAGGTTGCCAATTGCCAAGAGGCAGAGTGGCTCTCCATTGCCACACACATCCAAAGCCCCTTGGAGTGAGCGGTCAAGATGAGGGAGAGACCGGCTTGGTGCTAACCCACCCAATTGTCAAGATACAAGATCTACCAAGGATTAATGGGGGTGCTCCCATTGTAGGGCATCTACCCATGATGTAAGAGACATCTGATGTTCCCATGAAAAGTGGGGAAAGGAAAGCTTAGCACTTATGCCATTGGTGCTTCATTGCCCAGATGTTGTAGGCATTCTTGAACGGACCGCCGTCTAAAGGCATACACGATTACCACTACCCTTATACTTGTGCACAATTTGGAGCAATGGAGAAACCCACCCAAACATAGGGATGTGCTAGATAGAAAACGAGGGAGGAGGCAAAGGAGCACGATACTTCCTCCCCCATTTTCCTTTCCTCCCTTCCCCCTTCCCTTCCCCCTTCCCTTCCCCCACCCCCTCCCTTCCCTTCCCTCCCTTCCCCCCTCCCTTCCCTCCCCCTCCCCCTCCATTGAGTGACGTTTCACTCCAAGGAGAGGCCTTCTTTTCTAACTTGCAAGGAGATGGACTACCACAAATTTAAAGGTACAATCCCCTTAAGTTGCCCAAGAGTGAGAGAGACTTAGAATAAGTTGGCCCGGAGGCGAGTTGCATAGCGAAAGCGGGACTTGACCCAAAAGCATGAAGGGACAGCCATCAAAGGCAAGCCCATCTCGCGGTAGATTCTCGTCAAGTCCAAGGTTGTCAATTGTGGCAAGCTAGAGTGGCTTTCCATTACCACACATGTCCAAAACCCCTTTGAGCGAGCGAGCAAGATGATGGATGAGCTAGTCCAGTGTTGGCCCGCCCAGCCATCAAGGTACAAGACCCACCAAGGATTGATTGGGGGCACTCCCATTGCCAGGCATCTACCCACGATGCAAGCGACATCCAACATTCCCATGAAAATTTAGGAAGGAAAGGCTCAACACTTCCACCTTTGATGCTTCCTCACTCGGATGTTGGGGGCATTCCTAACTAGTCCACCATCTAGAGGCATGAACGGTTACCACTCCCCTTACAGTTATGCACAATTCAGCACAGTGCACAAACCACCCAAGCTCCATGCTCAGCAGGATAGAAATCTTGGAAGGAGGTAAAGAGGCATGACACCTTCCCTCCCCCTCCCCTCCCCTTACCTCCCCCCTTCCCTCCCCCTCACCCCTCCCTCCCTCCCTTTAACTTCATGGCTATCTGTCTCCTTAGGGCTAGGCAAAGAAGGCTTCACCTTGGAGCAGACCATCACACTCTCCCTCTCCCCCTCCCCTCCCCTCTCCCCCTCCCTCATTTCCCCCCCCCCTCTCCCCCTCCCTCCCTTCCCCCTTCCTTCCCTCCCCCTCCCTTCCCTCCCTATCCCCCTCCCCCTCCCCCCTCCGTCCCCCTCCCTTTAACTTCGTGGTCATTCGTCTCCTTGGGGGCTAGGCAAAGAAGGTCTCCCTTGGTGCGGACCATCACACTCTCCCCCTCCCTCCCTCCCCCCTTCCTCTCCCTCCCAATGGTAGTAGTGCACTTGGATGCCACCTCCCCAAACAAGCTCTCTTTGCCATCCCGTTGTAATCTTCTAATGAAAGTAATTCAAAACACTTTCTTGGCAAACATCTTGGTTTTTTTGTGTACGTGTGTTCTTATGCACACCGTGGGTCCTCTTTCAAGCCTTGGGCATTTGGGGTGGTTGTAGCTCAAGCGTAAGCACCACCTCCTTTACTTGTCAATCCGCAGAGACGTGAGGACTGGTATGCAGACCATGAGCGAGTGAAGGCACAAGTGTGTGAGTGAAAGCACACAAGCATGCACACACATACACATGCACGCACGCACAGTAAGAGCAAAGAGAGGAACAATGGAAAGCTTCTATTACAAAAGCACTCTCTTACAAAGCTTCAAACTCTAACAAGCCGACCCCAAAAATGAGCTCTCTAGCTCTTTTTATAGTTTTTTTACTAGTTTTGGCGTTGTTCAGACCTAGTGTCTAGCCTAGTTAAAAATTAGGTTCCAAGGCTTATTTGAGGGCTCAAACGGAGTCTAAAAATTATGAAAATATGTAGGATGATACTTCTAATACTCCTCAAGCTCGAGGACTCCTTGACTTGAACAAAATGGAGTTACAAAAAAGTGAAATGATATTTACAATGGTTTGAGTGATCAAAATCACTGTTTTTGTAGGGGATTCTTCTGAACATTTGACATACACTTCTTGGAGCTCCCTACTTGCTCCTCTTCTTGTGTGTCCACTTCTTTGAAGCATTCCTTTGCCTTGTGTTTGACCTTGAGTTCCAACACTCCCCCCCTCTCGAGTCTGTCGTCCCTGATAGACCCTTGTTGTAATGGTTGTTCTAGGTAGTGCTTTGAGAGGTAGTGTTCATTATATATGAACAAGAGTCGTCTATCTTCCAAATGTGGCAAGGTTGGTTGTCCGATTCTTCATTTGTCATTGCAAGCCTTTGCAAGTTGTAGTCCCTAGGTATGTGCTTCTTCATTAGATTCCAGCATGACTCTGTCCTTGTGAGTCTCCATTGATGTCCTCTAGATCTTCCAAAGATGATGTTCATAGTAGTCATGCCAAGTACTTGTAACCCATAATGAATGATGGGTAAGTGTGTTTGTGCATGGGTTGAGGAAAATATGTGCCTTGTGCAAGGCCTTGTAATGTAACCCTATGCATGCTTACTTGGGGAATGCATTAAAACAAACATGGTGCAAAAAAAATTAGGTCTTGAGCGAATTACTCAAGGGCACACTGACGAAGAGGTTTCCTAATCTATCAGTGTTGTTGTGACACCCAAGTAGAGTAATCTTACCATGAAAGGTCAATCGATATTCCGCTCATAGTGTTGTACTCCCATCATAGTGATTGACCAATGATGCATCTTCTGTGGTTGATGAATGTCCTTGTTGATGATTCACTGATGAGATTCTTTGAGCACTTGGTCCTATCCCCTCTCTTCAAAGCAACATTTGCCAAATACTCAGAATTGAATTTCTTTATATTCCTTGACAAACAGCATTGGGTAACTATACCGAGCTTAGTTTCACATATTCTCGTTAGCTCACCATAAGCAAGAGTCTTCTCACCTAGTATACATACAAGGATTTGCAAGGTACCAGAACTACCCCTTGCAGATTTCTCCTTGGATGGTCTCGTACATGCAGTAGTTAAGCATCGCTCAAGTTGCAGACCTTCAAGCTCTTCCTACCTACCATGGTAAGTGGGAACAATAGTTGTGGATGCCATGTTCATGCCAAGTTTTAAACATCTACCAGATAAGGCAGCAATAATATCATCTGCTAGCCGAGACACACTTCTATCTAAATGGATAAATGCCCAATCATCAATGGTTCCACCTTTCACTAAGCATGACTCATTCATGTTCCATGAGCTAAACCTAGGAACTAGCTCTCTCTCTCTCTCTCTTTTCCCCTTTTTTTGTTTTGAAACAATGTCACCAAAAAAGAAGAAAGATGTTAGTATCTATAAAATAATATACATACATCAATGTGCTCTTGTGTTTGGAACTCGCAAATGTGTCTATGCATGGGCTTGTAATGTGTGCATGCTTTGGAAATGCATGACCTGAATGGTGAAAAAGACAAGGTTGTGCAAGGAGCACATGGTTATCGCTCATCGAGGCTTCTGACGTTACTTGCAGATGTTGATGCCATCTTTGTTGGAGGTATCCATTGGACCTTGAAATGATGTAAGCGATTGATTGTTAACTGATCATTCTTCCTTATGAGGATCCACTTGAGAAGAGTGTTTGACTACGAAGTGAGTACCTTTGGCCACTACATGTTTGGATGGTTTCTTGACTTTCATGTTCCTTGTGGTTGGGTCTTTGGTTTTGTAGGGGCTATTGGTGCTTTGGGCTTCCAAACCCATATCCTTGATGATTGTCTTCTTATTATTGCCAAAGAGGTGAACTGATCTTCTTTTGATCTCTGTGCTTGGTTATGACTCATTCTTCTCCTAGGTTTCTTTGTTGAGACTTTCCTTGATAATGAGAGCCGAGGGTTTTGTGCATGTAAGAGTTCCCTGCGTACCCACATGTGTAATCTCCCTTGTTGAGCAGCCACTAATTTCTTAGGCACCCAAATATGTACGTGATTGTGGTTGACCTTCATTGACTGATTGGTACCCAAATTTGGACTACTCTTTGAGATGGAGATCTTTGTTGTTCTACTATTTGGTGCCTTGGCTGTCTACGCGGCGTCTCTAGTAATGAATTTGACTACACTAGTGTGAGTGGTTGATCTCCCTTTTGTACCCACATCTGCTTCGCTCTCAGAACTACTTTGTTCTTGAAATTTGTTTGTCTGGTTGATACAGTAGTTGTCTTGTATTGTTTCTCTTGCTTGTGTGGTTGAACTGCTACACATGGCTGAGACTTTGTAAAAGAAAGAAGTCTCAATGGGTCCCAGACTCTTTGGTTGGAGGCAGCATTCTTCTGCATTATAGAGCTTTGGACACATACAACATTTTCTTCTCTAAGATTAGCTTTGGAAGAACTAAGAGAACGTGTGACACCTGGATTTGTGAGCATGCAGTTGTCCAATTCTAATGTAATGCATTGTTCATGTACCCAAACTTGAAGAAGTTCCTAGGTTTAAGTTGACTACATAGTCATAAATCCAATCTTGACCCAAGACAAGTGGTTCCATAAGGTCCTCATCTTGACACACTAGCATTTTGACCGTTATTGGGACATCTTGAAGCTAGATGTGTGGCTTTTTCTTCCACCCACTTTGTGACGTAATTTGTGGCTACAATAATGTACTTTGCATGGGAGTTTCTAGCTGAGGGGTTAATAGGACCTATGAAGTATATACCCCATTTCGAGAATGCACCTTCTCCCATCATTGGCCTCAAAGGCATCTCATCTTTTCTAATTGGATATTGTGCATGTTGGCATGCATCACATTTCTTCACATAGGTATGTGCATCCATATGAAGAGTGGGCCACCAAAGTCATGAGAATAGAATGGTCTTGATTACTCTGTCCAGTCCAAAGTGTCCACCTGTAACACCGCTATGGGAAATCTCTAAGACTTTCAAATAGTCTCATTTATGAATGCACAATCTTAGGTAACCATCTTTGCCTCTGCTGTATAGGTTTCCTCCAGCTAAGGCATAGTCATGAACCTCTTACTCCATGCTTCGTTTTCTTGCTAGACTAGCTTCGCTGGGTAGTGTTCTTGATTGCATAAATTCTACCAATGGAGCACTCCAGTCTGGAATTAATGAAACATGATAAAGAGTAGCATGCTCCACTGGGGTTTCTCTTTGCACACTAGGCAATTCTTAATTCACTCATGTATTTCTTTGTCCATGCTAGGCCAATACACTCCTAAACGTTCTAGATTATGCAATGTTCCTTGTTTAGAATAGTGACTTCCTAGCACTCCTTCATGGGCTTGTTGCAACCAACTGCTATGTTCATCGTCATCAACACAACAAGCTAATACACCCTCTGTATCTTTTTTGTACATGCTTCTTGCTAAATGTGATATTTTTGTGATTTTACAATTTCTTCTTTGTTCGTTCTCACATTCTCATTTGAGGGTCCGAAGGTTAGGACAGGCACCAACTTATTTGCCCATTTAGGAACAACTTCTAAATTGAACTGATAAGCATCAGGTAATTCATCAGAAACTCCTTGCGGTGACTCTCCTGAAGTGATGCGAGAAAGGTGATCTGCCCTAAGGTGGGTTCTACCTTTCCTAACAACAATGTCAAAATCGTACTCCATTAGTAAGAGAAACCATCTTAATAAGCATCATGTATTGCAAGGTTTATTGACCAAATATAATAAAGCTTGATGATCAGTGAAAAACTTGAACTTGTTGGCCAATAGATAGTGTCTAAACTTCTTCACAGCATACACCATTCCTAAGCCTTCTAGCTTGGTTGTGGTATAGTTTCGTTCTGCTACGTTTAGTTGTCTACTCGCATAAGCTATAGGCAAATCTAGATTTCCTTCACCTACGGGTTTTGCTAGCACACATCCTATTGCATGATTGGATGCATCTACATGGACATGGAATGGTTTATTCCAATCAGGAGTGGTCAATATTGGTGCTATGCACAAACGTCTCTTCAGCTCCTTGAAGGAATTTTCACATTCGTCGTTCCACTCAAAATTTGTCAACAAGGCATAAAGAGGTTTGGCTATGATTGCATACATGTGGATAAACCTACAGTAATAACCACAATGGCCCACAAATGCTTGTACCTCTTTAACATTCCTTGGCCTTGGCAACTCCGCTATGGCTCTTACTTTGTCCTCATCTGTTGATATTATGTTTTTAGAAACAATATGACCTAAGATCTTACCTTGTCGTACCATGAACACATACTTTTTTGGGTTAACACAAACTCGATATTCTCTGCACTTGTTGAAGATTTGTCTGAGCTCAGGGATATGGTATCTTCTTTGTTGGGAATGAGCACATAAATCATCCACATATACTTCTAGGCTCTTTCGCAAGAATTTTTTGAAGACATGACACATGAGTCTTTGGAATGTTGTATGTGCATTGGTGAGACCAAATGGCATCACACAAAATGCAAAGATTCCCCATTCTGTGGCAAAGGCCGTTTTGTGTTGATCTTCTAGGGCTATGACTACTTGATTGTAACCTGAAAATCCATCAAGGAAGCTATAAACCTCCTTGCCCGCAACACGATCCAGTAAATGTTCAGTGATTGGAAGCCGATAGCTATCTCTGATTTTTGGGGCATTAACTTTTTAAGGTTAATACACACTCGCAACTTCCCATTCTTCTGGGCACCACTACAATGGGGGACACCCATTCAATATGCTCAATCTCATAGATAAATCCAGCTTCAATCAACCTATCAATTCCTTCTTTTATTTTACCTGCATAAGTGTCATTATATGTGTAGGGCTTCTGTTTGGTGGGCTTGGCGTCAGTAGTCATGGGGATAGTATGAGAGAAAACTTTCGGATCTACTCCCTTCAAGTCTCTTTATTATCATATGCTTCTCCTGTAATGGCCTCTCTCTTAGGCATTCGTACCAAAATTTTCCGATCTTCAACTTCATATTTCTTGAAATTTTCTAGTACCTCGAACAATGATTCCTCCTCTTCTTCTTTCGTTCCTTTTCTTTTCTTCTTCTTTTGACCTCCTTCACTTCCTTCCTTGGAATTTATAGTTTTGATGCTTGTGAGAGGTTCTTCTTCTCTTTGGTCAAACACTCCAACATCTTTTCCGAGTTAAAGAAACTATCCATCACAATGGACTCTATATAATCGTCATTCTCTTCTTCTCTCTCTCTCTCTCTCTCTCTCTCTCTCTCTCTCTCTCTCTCTCTCTCTCTCTCTCTCTCTCTCTCTCTCTCTCTCTCTCTCTCTCTCTCTCTCTCTCTCTCTCTCTCTCTCTCTCTCTCTCTCTCTCTCTCTCCCTCCCTCCCTCCCTCCCTCCCTCCCTCCCTCCCTCCCTCCCTCCCTCCCTCCCTCCCTCCCTCCCTCCCTCCCTCCCTCCCTCCCTCCCTCCCTCCCTCCCTCCCTCCCTCCCTCCCTCCCTCCCTCCCTCCCTCCCTCCCTCCCTCCCTCCCTCCCTCCCTCCCTCCCTCCCTCCCTCCCTCCCTCCCTCCCTCCCTCCCTCCCTCCCTCCCTCCCTCCCTCCCTCCTCCCTCCTCTCTCCTCCTCCTCCTCCCCCTCTCTCTCTCTCTCTCTCTCTCTCTCTCTCTCTCTCTCTCTCTCTCTCTCTCTCTCTCTCTCTCTCTCTCTCTCTCTCTCTCTCTCTCTCTCTCTCTCTCTCTCTCTCTCTCTCTCTCTCTCTCTCTCTCTCTCTCTCTCTCTCTCTCTCTCTCTCTCTCTCTCTCTCTCTCTCTCTCTCTCTCTCTCTCTCTCTCTCTCTCTCTCTCTCTCTCTCTCTCTCTCTCTCTCTCTCTCTCTCTCTCTCTCTCTCTCTCTCTCTCTCTCTCTCTCTCTCTCTCTCTCTCTCTCTCTCTCTCTCTCTCTCTCTCTCTCTCTCTCTCGCTTGCTCCCTCTCCCTTGCTACCTCGCTCACTCCCTCCCCCCTCCCTCTCCCCCTCCCCCTCCCTCTTCTCCTCCCCCTCCCCCCCTCTCTCTTTGTATCTATCCATCTATCTATCTATCTATCTATCTATCTCTATCTCTCTATCTATCTATCTATCTATCTATCTATCCATCTTGTGACCTTTATCCTAAGAGTCAGGGAGTTCCCACCAACCGACTCACCAAGATTGCATTTGAGAGCTCCAAACATTTGCCAGAGATAGGGCATGAGGGAGTATGGTATGCACACACCTATTGATGGTTGGAAGACCATGACATGAGCATTTCCGACCTCCCCCATTTTCACTATGACCTCTCTTCCCCCTACATTACCCTCTCTCGTTTGGAGAGGAACAGGATCGTCTTTGAGGGCCTACTATGGATACACATTAGGGAGACGTGGATAGCACCACTGTAGCCTCTTCCCACAAACAGGCAACACTATAGAGAACACTTCCTAGCAGCGACAGCAGATGGTTTCATCTAGAGAGCATGATACATGGACACATACATGGCACCAATAGAGAGAGTGGCCATTGTGTAGCTCACAGTATCGTCACACCAGCTCCACATTGAAGGTGTGCGAGTGACACATACCCCCAAGGACAAGAGATTATGCAAGATCTATTGAGAGGAGATGGAGGACAAGTAGTACTACACATGTAGATGCGAGACATGAGGATATCAAAGACTGCTACCCACACCTCTTCAGGGGACCCAGAGAGATCAGGGAATTACTAGAGATGGAGGACCCATGCCCTCTAGGTCGTTTCTTATTAGAGCTCCAACACTGGTGTGCCTCAATTCTCCAATGGATATATATGCACCAAACCCCCCAGACTCATATTAAAGATTTCTTCAAACCAACAGCCGCCTCGAAACCTAACTCGATGTGAGGTGTCATATTATAGAGAGTAGACGAGCTTAGACAATAGCGCTGACAATCGAGACCCCCACTATGTAGAGCCTGTCTCCACTAGAGAGAGATTCAGGGTATTCATGCATGCCATGACATGGAGATATGGAGACCTCAACAGCTCACCGCTACTGATTTGGGTGTGTTGAGCATTCAGAGGCTCGTCACGATGCCTTGCCCACTGACGCATTATATCCTACATCCACTCTAGGCATCTAGAGCGCTATGACTCCAC
>CM035440.1:121343697-121358697 GCA_020310875.1 Ceratopteris richardii | reverse complement strand
GGGTAGACAACAGTCCTACATGCACATTCCAAGCATTATACACACATAAAAGATCAGAGGGAAGATGGAAATCTACAAGAAAGAAGCAAATTCAAAAATCTCTCTCCTTCTTCACAATGGCAAAAAGTCTCTACAAAGAGTCACAAAGTGACTTATATACATGTGCCCTAATTTTGGTCCTTTCACACAAGAGACCGGCACTTTATTACTAAAAAGTGAATTTCCTACTAATTTACAAGGAATATGTTACAATGAGTTGGGTTTATGCATCTAGAGGACTCCTCTAGTGCATTTACATGGCTTGAGGGAATTCTCTAAGACTTTGAAGAAGAAAAATTATGCCCATTAATTTGAAAATTTTGGGGCTCTTCTTTTGTGCTTCTCTGCTCTACAACACTCTCCCCCTCTTTGTCTCAGTCGTCCCTTGACAGGCTTTTGCTTCTCATTTAAGGCTTTCGAATACACGCACCCAGTGGTCGAAGAAGTGGTAAGGACTGTCAGAGAATTTGTTATTTTGTCTGACGTAGGTCCTTTGCTTCTGTTTTCCCCTTGGTATTCCGTACATCATAAATCTGGGTTGCTGCATTCAGTCGGGCTGCCACGCACGCCACCAATGACTAGGAATGTGTTGTTCTTAGTCACCCTCTTCAACTTTTCAGCCTCTACCTCTTTCTAACTTTTGGTCCTCTGATTTGTCTTTATCTTCACACATCTGACCCTATCATATTGCTCTGAGCCTGTTTACTTGGTTGACAACGCACGCTATCAACGGGAGGATTATTACCTGCCAAGTATTGTCTTGCACTTCTTCATGGATACTTCCTGGCCCTGGTCTGTCCTTCCCATGAAATGTCCTGGTTCTGATTGATCTTTAATTCCAATCCTCAGGACCTGGATGTTTGGCGTTGTTACCTGATGCATGCCCCTGCGGGGCTTTGCGCAGAGGGTGGTTCTTATGCTTTCTGATCTTTATTCTTTATTGAGTTGTTTTGGACTTTGATCTTCTTCTTCTTCTCTTCTTGCTTGATTCCCCTTCCACACGTCCCTCCTCCTGAACTCTGCCATCCCTGACAGGTTTTTTGTGGTGACGTGAGTACATTTGTATGGCTGCTTGCTCTCTTTGATTCAACAAATTGGCATGACATATCATAAATTCCTTCCACTAGCTGGACTTCACTCCATCCTCTGGTGCTTGTCGGTGATCCGCAAAAAAGCTGGTTTCATAAGCCACCAGTCGTGCATTAAGGTTCGAAGTCATCTTGACAAAAATTTCTAAATCTATTTCGAAGAAGCCGGTGAAAAATGCTTCTTCAAATGTCTACATGTACGTGCTTGGCAAAAACATCAATCGTGAATAATAGGCCATAAGTGTTAAGCGGCTCGGAATGGTTGAAAGATAAAAAATGAGCGCTTTGGATCCTTGTGTAATGCCGATGAAGTTCAAAAAAGTATATTTTGCATGCTGGAAGACTTTAATTACTGTTAGTATCATGCTGAAAATCTTATTCCTAGTCTTTACTGCTAAATCAGGTACCGTCGCATATCTTGCAATCCAAAATTCCATTGCCTTTACCATGTACTCTTCCATCAGTAGGTAGTTATGTGGTGGACTAGGCAATAACGGGTAATTCAACCATTGATTATTTATGCTTCCCTGGCGCTGTCCTTCCCAAAATTGCGTCCAGGAGCGTCTGCGGGGTACTAGACAAAAAGATGGGTTTACCTGAAGCACGTATGGTGATGCTTCCCACTGTACCCGCAATGTAGGGTTCTTTTCCAAAACTTTGCATCTCTATATGGGATCAGCCTTCTCGAACTCCTCTTGAGTGTAATTGAAAGTATCTTTGTTGAAGTGGAGGTTACTGTCAGGTTCTTTATTTGTCGTCGTCTTTATATATTGTCGTGTTTGTTATTTAAGTAGTCCATATGGTACACTGAATGGCTTCAAAATTTGATCCAAGTTTTTGCTCTCGATTCTAGCTTCCTTCATGACTTGGATTATTTGATCTTCGAATTCAACAATAAGCTGGGACACTAGTAGTGCCCTTTCCGATCGGCTCAGTTCTGCAATGTCCCGAGTATTATGTTCAATTTGGATCACCTGTTCCTCCCTTATTGGCGAATGATATAAGGGGGGAGAGAGAGGACGTACCTCAGTCTCCTCAGTAGCCTCTGCGGATTTAGGAACTACTGGTGTCCCCACAATTTCCTTGTGTGCTAGTTGATCTTGTAGTTGCTTTATCATTTCCTTCTTTTGCTTAATTTCTTCTTGTGCCTGCAAAATTGTTTCCTTATTCTTCTGGATTTCTTCTACCACTATCGCGAGTTGATCTGTGTCTTCTTTACAATGCAGTAGGTATCTATTCTCAGCCTTTTTCCATTTTGCCCTAAGAGCCGCTGTATCATCCATGTACCTCTTTTCCCATTCGACAATGGTTGCCTGCTCCTGCTTGCGCTGTTCTTCATACTTAGCTATCTTGTCCTCCATCTCTTTTATGTCTTTGTCCGGCCTTTCCTGAACATCTATGGACTGATCACTTAGAAGAGTTGTCATGAGCTCCTTATTCCGGTTCCTTAGAGTTTCCGCCTCCTCCATATATACCTTTATTTGTGATTCTAGGATCTTACTTTGGGCATTCATTCATGTCTTCTCAGTCTCACTCGCCTCATATTTCTTTTGTACTTCCTGTAGTTGTTCTTTTAATTTTGTGTTTTCTATCTCTTAATAGTTGCACTGCTTTTTGGCTTCTTGGACTTCCTTTTCTTTATGTAGTATTTTCTCTCTTGCTAAATTTAATTCCGCCGAAAGATTCTTACCCCTTTCTTGAAGCTCATGCTTGTCCTGCATCGCTTGATTGTAGTCTTCATCAGCCTCAAGCTTTAATTGTTGCGTGTCCATTGCGGTTCTGATCATGTCTTGCACTACTGGCTTGAGCTGAGCGATATCGACATTCAACCATGTTCGGGGTATGCTTGGAGCTTCTCCTGCTTGCACATCTTTGCCTTGCTCTACATGGATGGTTTCATTGTGGGGTTGTCTAATTTGTAATTGTATTTTTGGCTCCGTCTTATCTTCGTCTAGATCAATTACTTTAGTGGCACTCCCTTGAAAGGTAATATCCATGGGGGAGGGTTCTGCCACAACCCTTTTCGGTGTGAAGGGTTATGAGTCTTCGATTACAGCTTCTTTATGTTCTTGCTTTATATTCTTTATTGATGCATCTCCTGTAAGTGTCGTCTCTTTAATTTGAATTATGGAATTCTCACTGATTTTGATTACATGTGTCCCTTCGTGGTCTACCTCCTTGCTCGTGTCGTCTTGAGTGGGGTGGACGGAGTTGTCATTTACCTTCATGCCTTCGTCTGCTTCCTCGTAGTTGACTGCATTCAACTCCTCCCATTGTCCATCATCCTTTGATTCACTGTGAATATCCACATTCAACAACGAAGTGTCGGGTTCTTCTTGTGCATCTGAAGACGAGCTTGAGTTATCCAACCCTAATTCTCTGTAGCGGTGTACTTTGGTAAATTTCTTTTTTGCTTCAATCTCTTGGTGGGTCTGCTGGTAATGGTGTCCTTGCACCGGTAAATTGACTTGCCCTTCTGTATATTGGTGTGTATCCTCTAGGGCTTTAGTTAAATCTTCTTTTGTAATCGGCCTTAGCTCTTCAATCCTTGTCTTTGGAAATATGTGTGCTCTCTTCATGGCTGGAACTTCCTCTTCTACTTGCTTTACTTCCCTTAATTTCTTTGTGCCTCTCATTCTAGGTTGGGAGCTAGTTTCTGCCTCTTCAACAATCTTGACTTCTCTTTTCTTTTTAGACACTCTGGCGACCTTGGCATACTGAGCAATGGTAGTCAAGGTGATGGCATTTCTTGCAGATGCTCTCTAATCCCTAAAGCATGGTAAATCAATATTGTCAGAGCTACACTGCCATTGAGGAACTTCTTGCTGTTTCATTGCTTCTTTGCCTCAAATAGTCTTTCTTGTATGTATGGAGTCAGGTTAATTTGATTGCCAATTTGCTTGATGGCATGTGAGAGTAACTGAACAATTATCTTCTGCGGAGCCCTGTATCGATGCATATTTGGGAAGCAGAAGTGTTGGTGGATGAGTCTGACTTCTTCATCAATATCTACTCGATTGATGTGAGTGAATGTCCTTGTCTTTGCTCCACGGCTTTCTTCTTTCACTATCGTGTTGCCATCCTTTTCCCATCCAAAAGCTTCCTTAATCAAGTCATGTGTGAATTGAATAACTACCCATTCACCTACGCCATCCATAACTCTAGCCTCTAGCACCAATGGATCATGTAGTGCTGGTTGTAATGTGTTCATGACTTGTGTGCACCTTTGAAAGTCGGGCTTGTAGATTGGCAGTTCAAAATATTTGTGTATGCCCGCTTTCTTCATGATGTCTATTGTAGACGGCAGTTCATGCACTACTCTGAAATCTTGGGATATGATCGGAAATTGATGATTTGTATCCATGATTTTGATAGTCGCTAGGAAAAGATACTCCCCAGCCGGTTGATCTTCTCTAAACCAATGTCCCTTTGCTTTGGTTATACTCTGAAGAGGAAATTCCAAGGCTTCCTCTTGAATCATGGCCTCGGAATCTTCAGATGCCATCTGCACTTGTAAGGAAAAGTGCATTAGCTTTAATAGAAAGCATAGCAACTGTGTAGTGCATTGTAGTGATATGTTGTCGTTCCGCCACTCCGTTTCCCTTTGTTCTATAAATGAGGTCTCTTACCACTTCTTTTTATTTCTTTTCCTGAAAGAAAACAAGTATTAGTATAGCCGAAGCATTTATTTATTTACATAGTATATCCATTCCTAAGGAAGTTGAAGCTATGACCTAATTCCCATTGGGGAATGTGCACCACTAACTTCATTATGTACATCAAGTGCCGAATGCTTGGCCCTGTAATGTGGCCCTAGTATGCGTACTTTAGGTGCATTTGATACTTCATGAGTGCAATTGGAATCTTTGTTGTTGTGGTGGTCCATTCCTGGCGATTGCTTTGGCTTCCAAATCCACTTCATTGTCATGATATTTCGTGTCTTCTCTTTGGACCTTCAAACTTCATGTATTTCTTTTGACGTCCTGGTGATTGAGGTTTTGCTCTTCATGTTTCTATGACGAGTCTGCCTTGGCTGCATTGTTTGAATGTCTTGATGCAATGCAATCTCCTATTTGCTTATCTCTTGCTTGGCTGCTTGTCTGACCTTTTTGGGTATCCATATCTATTGTCGTTCCTTCTGAGCTTCAATCAAAGGTTTCTGGAGCCATACTTGCAAAAGTCTTGTTGGTTTGGATTTTGGTGAAGCTGACTTCTTGTTCTCTTTTTTCTCCTCATGAGTTGGTGTTGACATCTCTGATTTCTGCATTTGATCCTTGCGTACCCATTTGAATTTGACTTTTCCTGGAAGAGGGTCTTTGAATGTGGTTCTCCAAATTGTTGATCTTTCTATAGCGCGTCAAACTCTATGAGAGTTTGTCCCCTTAGTTTCTGGCCGTTCATCAATTGAATAGGATGAATTCACTTCCTCCTTGGCCACATTAGGGTTTGAGCTTTCTGCTTCTTCTAGACTGGTTTGTGAGGTATTGGGGCTGGTATCATGTTCTAAGTGCTCCTCCTTGGTTTCTCCTGCACTCTTGATTGCTTCTTGTTTCGGTGAGGGCTTCTCCCCTAATAGTCTAAAAATTTCCTTGTGTCCTATCTTGGCTGAAATATATCCTTGCGCTAGGTGGATGCTTACTTCATTCTCAACAATCCAATCTTGTCCTAGTATCAAGTCTTCTATTAAGTCTTCATCTTTGCACACTAAGACTCATTGTTCCATGGAAGAATTTCCTAGGTGGAGGGATACTATCGTTGCTCCAATGCATTCTATGATTTGACCTCCCATTCCTATCATATGAGCTTTCGTGGGAGTCATAATTGTTTAAAGATCTTGTATGACCGTATTACGTATGCAACTAAGTCCTGCTCTTGAGTCTATCAAGGCATCTATCAATTTGTACTCTGTTTTGCCAATCCCTAGGCTTAGGTAAGGTTGTGACATGTAAGCACTAGTCGTGTCAAACTTATGGACTTGGTAATTAGCCATAGGGATAGGCTCTTCTCCTTGGAGATACAGTTCGTCTCTTGTCCTTATCCATTCTTTTCGTTTCTTGATGTGTTCTAGTGCTTCTTGTCGTGCCTCCTCTCTAATCCGTTCTTCCTCTTTCTTCCTAGGGAGCTCTAAGATGACCTTAATCTTATCTTCATCCGTGGAAATTCCATTTCTAAAGACTATGTGTCCTAGGATCTTCCCTTGTCTTACCATGAAGACACATTTCCTCGGATTCAGGCAGACTCTATATTGTCAGCATTTATTAAATATCTTTCGCAATTCAGGAATGTGGTCCAACCTTTGATTTGAATATGTACATAGGTCATCTACATACACTTCCATGCTCTTTTTCAGGAATTCCTTGAAAACATGACACATCAATCGTTGGAAAGTAGCAAGCGCATTAGTGAGTCCAAAAGGCATCACTTGGAAAGCATAGACTGCCCATTCAGTTGCGAATGCGGTCTTATGTTGATCCTCTGTAGCTATGGCTACTTGATTGTATCCCGAGAATCCATCTAAGAAGCTATATACTTCTTTCCCTGCGACTCTTTCCAATAGATGATCCGTAATGGGCAATGGGTAGTTGTCACGTATGGTGGCTGCATTGACTTTTTTCAAGTTAATGCACACCCTCAGTTTTCCATTCTTCTTAGGTACAACTACTAATGGCGAGACCCACTCGGTGTGTTCTATTTCATATATGAATCCTGCCACCAATAGCTTGTCTATTTCTTCCTTGATTTTAGAAGCGTAGACCTCATTGTATGTATATGGACGTTGCTTCGATGGTTTCGCATCTGCTGTCATCAATATTCTATGGGAACAAATCGAGGGTTCCACACCCTTGAGATCCTTATATGTCCATGCGAATATGTCTCGATATTCTTGGATCAATTGTATTAGTTCTTCTTCCTCTTCAACTAACACATCTTTACCTATGTATGTGCATCTTTCTTCTCCATCTTCCACTGTTATTATGATCTTTTTTGTTTGTTCTTTGTTGTCGTATGCTTCTTTGTCTCGAGCCTCTCGTTTAGGCATTTGAATGGCTATCTTTCTCTCTTCTACTTCATATCTTTTAAAATGTTCAGGAACCTCAAAAAGATCTGGATTTGGTTCGATTTTACTCATGTCTTCCTCTCGCTTTTGTACTATGGGAGTGGCTTCTATTGCCAAGATTTTTGTCGGTTCCTGCTTCTCTTTGGTTCGAATGGTGTCTAGATAGCTCTCTTCTGAATCGAATTCTGGTTCCATTTCTATACTCTCATATTCCTCTTTCCATTCTTTTTCCAAGATTTCTCCTTCGTCCACTTCTTGAAGGACAACCATGTATAAATTCACATCATAGCCTTCTTCATCTATGCACTCGTTCATAGTTAGTACTTCCTCATTCACACACACATCTAAGGTGGCTAAGATTTCCATCCATCCATGCGGTTCAAAGGTTTCATCAGGAAAGATTTGAGGCATATACCTTGGGTCCTCTACAGGTCTGTAGTTAGGATGTCCTATTGGCCATAACTGTCTTTTGTTGTCCTCTTTCTTGGCTTCTTTACACATCCATAACTGTGCGTCCTCGTGCATCCATGATTGATTGCTTGATCCCGCACTATGAATAGATAGGTCATCTTCCTCCTTGTGTATGGGATTCCATTGTAGTGGAGGGACATCTTGATATGAAAATGTGTGCAAGTTTATCTTGGTGGTATTTCCTTGATGTTGCAGGTATAATGAATCTCTTCCCCAGTCTTGCACTACCCGCATTTGTCTCATGAAAGTTCATCCTAATATCATTTCATAGTTGTTAGCCTTTTCAAATTTACAGATGGCTAATGTGTGTTCAAACTCAACTCCACAAGTGGCTAATTTGATTCTTTCCAGTATTCCTAAGGGTTTCTCCACGTGACCATCTGCTTATTGGAGATTCATGCGTGTGGGTTGTAAGGCAGGCTTTCCCCATTTCTCCCAAATCTCCTTGGTGGCGATTCCTACCCCTGCTCCAGTGTCTAGTATGGCCTTGGTCATGTACCCATTGTAAGTGACAGGTAGACATGTGTTACCTTCATCTCCTTCACTAAATTCTCCCACCCTATCAACTGGAATTTGTACTTTAGATGAGTTTTCTTTTCCCTTGACTTCCTTTTCTTCCTTCTCTTGCCCTAATTCCAGTTGACTCGCTAATTGCTTCCATAAATGCGGTTTAACCTGAAGTAATTCTTCCACGGTCAGTTTGCATTGTACTTTTATCTTCTTAAGTTCCATTAGATTGTGTGAACTCTTTTTTGAGTTTCCCTTTCCTTCTCGATGTACCGTGGGTGCTCGGATTATCATGGATTCCTTTTTGTATTCTCCCGTGTAATTTGGTAAAGTTGAAATGCTCCGAGCTTCTTCTCTATTTCTGTCTAGCCCTGGTACTTCCTCATAGACTTCTTCCATGTTGGGATTTGGTTGATAAACTTCTACATCTAATTCCTCAAAGGGAGGCTTAGTCTCCCCATTTTTCTTCCATTGCTCTTCTCAGATTCTATTCCATAATTCCTTTGGCCAATCAGCTTCTAGGACAGGTACTGTTGACATTGGTTCATCTTGAGTTTTCCCTTGTTCACATGTGTCATCCTTCTCTCTAAGTTCTTTATTCTTGGCTTTGACACACTCCTTGTGTTGCTCCTCTGCTATTCTTGTCTCTGGAAGTGTCGGGATAGTCTTTTCTAGAGTTGCTTGTGCTACCTCTATAAGTTTTTGACATATCACAAGCCTCTCTTTTTCTAATTCTCCTTGGGGGTAAAGCTTTTCGTGTTGTTCTACATTCGGTCCAGTCTTAATTCTAGCTTGGTAAGCTTTCAACCACATGTCCAAATCATCCGGTTTTGGGTCAGCTAGAATTGATCCTGGTTTCTCTGTTTCTCGTGCAAGCGGTGGATTGGGAACTTCCTCCCGAATCTCTGGTGCCTTATGTTCTTTACTGCTTCTGGGTTGTTTCTTATTGTCTTGGCTCTTGTTTTTCATCCATTTATCTTTGAGCTTTTCTCTTCTTTCCTTCCATTTTTGTGCTTTTGTGTTCTGGGTACTCTCACGTGGGTCCTCAGAATCTTCAACTATTTGGCTTTTGAGGTTTACCTTTCTATTGTTTTCTTGTTCCCAATCTGGTTGTTTTTTTTTTCATTCTTTTGTTTGAGCTCGCGTAATGGCCTTTAAGGGTACGGTGTACTCCTTATCACTTCCCGGTGCTTCTATCACCTCGATTACATTAACAGGTGTTGTATCCTGGGTTTTATTAGGATTTTTCGGACAATCTCTAAAAAGATGTTCCTTTCCACAATCACTGCAATATCCTTCCCAATTCCTAGGAGGTGGTGGATTATAAGGTTGAGTACACTCCCTAATAAAATGGTCTCCTCCGCATCTATTACATGGTCCTCTTGGCACATGCGGTCTAATGGGTGGTCTTACGGGTGGTGGTGCTTTAGGTGCAGTGTACATTAACGTTGCCACCTTTGGCCCATAGGCATATTCCTATCCTTCATATCCATAGTAGTGTGGATCATAGGATTGTTCATACTCAGTCATGTTAGTGTCATAGGTATAGTACTCTCCCTGAGATTGCTCATAGCCTGAGTTTTCCGATTCCACACTGGTCATAAGGGATGCTGGTACTATGGCTCTTTCTAGGTTTTCCTCTGGTTGAGCATACTTAACTGGTACCACTTGTTGGGGTTGTGACAGTTGTGGTCCTAACACTGGTTGGGGTGGTGGATATGGTACTTGCTCATATGGCCTCGGTGCTCCTGTTGGTGTTGGATAGGGATTTTACCTGGGCATCTCTCTGCCTAGCTCTCTAGGTGAATATCCATATGATCGATACTGAGGTATTTGTAAAGGTCGTGTCTGCCTATTGAATGGACAGTTTTCCGTGGTGTGGTTGGTGTATTTTTGTTCTATGTGGCAATACAAGGCAGTTCCTTGTTGGGGTTGTCTATTGTAAGGATAGGTCTGAGGTAAACCAGTTCCTCCTCGTACACACGTGTGTGGGGTGATCTCCTCCACATAGACTACATCTTCGTAACATGGGCACTCTGAAGGCAGGGTGTTGGTAATTTCTCTGTCCTTGGACTCCCAATTTCTTTGCTACTAGCTCCACTAATTCCTCCACATTACTGGAGTTGGATGTGATAGTACTTCTAGAATCTTCTGACTTAGTGGGGTTGGGCGTGCTCTTGAGATCCTCAGCTAGATTGTCTTCTAGGTCAATGCACTCTTGGAGACACTCACTTAGCGTTTGTAATCTCTTCACGTAGACTAACGTTCTTAGGGTTCCATTCGTGAGTCCATCCAAAAATAATGAAATCATTTTTTGTTGAGTGGGTCTCTCCGTAGCTGGACATCTATCAACATACTAGTTGGATCTACGAGCAGCCGTTTTCACAGTTTCATTAGGGTTCTGTTTAAAGCTATGGATTAAAGACGCAGAGTTGTGTTTAATCCCTCTCTTAGTAAATTCCCCAATGAATTCTTGAAAAAATTGCTCCATATTTCCAAATTGATTGGGATCTAATGGCTGGAACCAAGTCAGAGCCGGTCTTGTGAGGGTGAGTCCGAAAGACTCATACTGCACAAAGAAGTCATCTACTTGTTCAGCCCTTAGAACTTGTTTAAATTCAGGGATGTGATCGTAGGGTTCTCCCAATCCATCATAATGATTTCTTACACATTTGGCCACTTGGATAGGTCCCAGTCTTCTCAGCGGTTCGGGTGGTCTGGGCATTACAGGGAAGGCAGGAACTGCTGGTCTAACCGGGGGTATTCCTGGCTGCACTCCAATTGGTGGTCGTGGTCTTACCGGTGGTCGGTATTGACTACCTACTCCTAGGTGGGTCTGATTTTGTGGTTGCACACCTGGAGTCGCAAATTGCACATGAGTACGATTTGGAACACTTCATTGACTAGTTTGTCCTGACATGGTGTGCTCTGCCTCTTGTTGGGTTCCAAAGGGGTTCTGAGAGGTGGTTGCTTGCTCTCTCTGAGGGAATACAGGCAAACCTATGTATTTCAGTTGAGCCCTGTCTATGGCATCAACCAACCAATATCTTCTCCGATTCTTATCTAGGTATGTTATCCTAGTCTCGTCTTTTGGATCCTTTAGCTCATAAAATGTCATCGGGCTTTCTTCTCTTCCTTGGGCCGGTGAGTCTGTTTGAAGCAATAAGTCCATTCCATGGATCAAATAGACTTCCAATAGGTAGTCATCTTGAGGTATCAAGTCTCCTCTCAAGACTCGTGTCACTTGTGACCTACCTCTAGGAGTCGTCACTAACTCCTCAGGGTTTGGTCTCCCTGAGTTTTCTTGTCCCTCTAACTCTCCCCTTTCATTGATCAAATCGGGAAATTCGGTTACTATGTAGATGTGACCTATGTTGTCCATGTATGCTCCTCCTTCATACTTAACAGCAGGTCTGGGCACAATTGTGGCATCCCTAGAAGTTACCATTCTAGCCACAGATCTGTTTAAGCCATCCAGGTAGATGGGAATCTCCTGGGCATTAGTAGAAACGTATTGTAAGGAGGTACGGTACTCTCCCTCCACAGCGGTCATGAAGTTTCTACATGGAGCAGGGCCCTGCATGTCTTCTGAAGCCATGGGTATCTCCTCCTCCGAGTCACTAGAGGTGTCTGAATAGACAGAGCGGTGACTGACCTGAGGGCCACTTCCAACTGAAGATATGACGCTTCTTCGGCTACTTAGCACTCTCCCTGACCTCAAGTTCATTCACCCTCTTGAGGCTCTCCAGGTCTCTGAAACTCTCCCTAAGTGGCTCCTCAAATACCTCAAGTTTGCCCTTCAAAAATGCTTCAAAAGCTCTGGACGATACCACTCCAGGCGATACTGCACCAGGCGATACAGTCCTGGGCAATACCAAACTGGCCCCGATACGATACCACACGAGCTCACAATACGATACCACACGAGATCACAATACGATACAGGCTATCTTGCCGATACGATACTTGAAGACTAGACGATACGATACCAGGCCTAGTCACGATACGATACCTATGGGTTTGACGATACGATACCAAAAACTTGGGCGATACGATACTTAGACTATGACCGATACGATACTAGAAACTCCCACGATACGATACTTATACTATGACCGATACGATACTAGGAAATCCCAGACGATACGATACCACTTTTTAGATGATACGATACCAAAAAGGGCATGATACGATATGGGAGTTTGCCCCGATATGATACCTATCTCCTCACACGATACGATACTACAACGAAGGGACGATACGATACCAAGATGGTATCGCGATACAACACCAGAAAGAGAGATGATATGATACTGGGGGTTTGCATGATACGATACTGGCGGTCACGCAATACGATACCGCAAAACCACACAATACGATATCACTGCAAGTGGGGATACGATACCACCAACTTGCACGATACGATACTAGTACGGTATCGCGATACTAAACTAGACATGGCACGATACGATACCAAAAGTGGACCGCAATACGATACCACTTTGGTAAAGTGCGATCGTGATACCAACCCGGTGATACGATACCATGAGTGGTATTGCGATACCAAAGCTGGTAGTCGACGATACGATACTTTAGTGAGTATCGCGATACAAAGGAATTTTTGGTATCGCGATACCAAAAACTCGACCGATCACGATACTCAAGCCAAAATACCTCCAAATACAAAAATTTTTACACCCCCTTGCTCTTCTCTCACCCCTCTTCCTTCCTGGCCTATTGTCTCTTGCAAAGAAACTCAAAAATTACATTGTCCCTCCCAGCGATACCAGATGCGCAAGTATTCACGTTTTTGTGCTTTTTTAAATATGTTTTGGTCAGTGAACACTTATGGAATCTTACCCCAGTGATGTCTTGATTGCACCTTGAGCTCAACAACTAGTCTTGATAGCCTGAAATGCGCGATACCACTCCCACGATACCGATCGCTGCTTTTCTCACGATACTGCTCTCTGAACAGTGAGAAATGAATTCGAATTTTTTGGTTTTTATACTTTTTTGGTGACTAAAGCTAAACTAACTAATTTGACAAATTTTTTGAGATTTTTCTTGGTGTTCTTAACTTACTCCTACCTCACTCCTCTCCTCCTAACCTAACCCTAACTCTTCCTTCTCTCCCTTCCTACTAACCCTAAACCTAGAAACTCATTACACACACCTCCGGGATGTGAAGTAACAAGTGCTGAAGTGATTGACTACTTGCCACTAAATGAGTTCACTTCTACAAGTACGATTTCATCACACTCGATCTAATACCATCACGAAGGCACCTTGGCTGAGTGTTCCCCGGCAACGGCGCCAAAAGCATGCGTACCTAAGTCAAGAAGACTTAAGGACTTGTGCCAAAGAGACTAAACCTCATTTGCCACACAAGTGCGTATAGTGCGAAATTGACACACGCTTACTTGTCAATCCGATCAAACGACCTAACCAAGTGTATGAGGACATGTGCACACGTGATGGGAAATGAAGTGGTTCAGCTTATATGCATGAGAAAAGACCAATCCATCTCTCAAACTCACTGAAATACTGAAAGTGTCCGTCGCGATACCACTTACAATAGTTTTCAGTAAATCGAAGATTTCTCCAAGCTCCGAACTCTGAATATAGTCAATAGCA
Organism: Ceratopteris richardii; assembly: GCA_020310875.1. Classification (NCBI taxonomy): domain Eukaryota; kingdom Viridiplantae; phylum Streptophyta; class Polypodiopsida; order Polypodiales; family Pteridaceae; genus Ceratopteris; species Ceratopteris richardii. The sequence continues at coordinate 121,344,897 of CM035440.1, read as the reverse complement.
AACTCATTTCGAAGCTCTCAATGAGACGCATCTATTGAAGGTGGATGCACTCAATTCTGACAACTGTGCTTCAAGTTATGACCGAAATAGTGAATGGTGGGAAACACCCACACTCACGCCACAACTCCTACAAGCTCACACACACACTACAGTGGCTCAAAAACACTGGGGAGGGGTAGACAACAGTCCTACATGCACATTCCAAGCATTATACACACATAAAAGATCAAATAGAAGATGGAAATCTGCAATAAAGAAGCAAATTCGAAAATCAGGAGCTCTCCTTCTTCACAATGGCAAAAAGTCTCTACAAAGAGTCACAAAGTGACTTATATACATGTGCCCTAATTTTGGTCCTTTCACACAAGAGACCGGCACTTTATTACTAAAAAGTGAATTTCCTACTAATTTACAAGGAATATGTTACAATGAGTTGGGCTTATGCATCTAGAGGACTCCTCTAGTGCATTTACATGGCTTGAGGGAATTCTCTAAGACTTTGAAGAAGAAAAATTATGCCCATTAATTTGAAAATTTTGGGGCTCTTCTTTTGTGCTTCTCTACTCTGCAACACTCTCCCCCTCTTTGTCTCTATCGTCCCTTGACACGCTTTTGCTTCTCATTTAAGGCTTCTGAATACACGCACCCAATGGTCGAAGAAGCGGTAAGGGCTGTCAGAGAATTTGTTATTTTGTCCGACGTAGGTCCTTTGCTTCTGTTTTCCCCTTGGTATTCCGTACATCACAAATCTGGGTTGATGCATTCAGTCGGGCTGCCACGCACACCACCAGTGACTAGGAATGTGTTGTTCTTAGTCACCCTCTTCAACTTTTCAGCCTCTACCTCTTTCTAACTTTTGGTCCTCTGATTTGTCTTTATCTTCACACATCTGACCCTATCATATTGCTATGAGCTTGTTTACTTGGTTGACAATGCACGCTATCAACGGGAGGATTATTACCTGCTAAGTATTGTCTTGCACTTCTTCATGGATACTTCCTGGCCCTGGTCCGTCCTTCCCATGAAATGTCCTAGTTCTGATTGATCTTTAATTCCAATCCTCAGGACCTCGATGTTTGGTGTTGTTGCCTGATGCGTGCCCCTGCGGGGCTTTGGGCAGAGGGTGGTTCTTATGCTTTCTGATCTTTATTCTTTATTGAGCAGTTTTGGACTTTGATCTTCTTCTTCTTCTCCTCTTGC
>CM035440.1:121336197-121341197 GCA_020310875.1 Ceratopteris richardii | reverse complement strand
GCGCAAGTACAGAGACTCAAAATGAAATTTTGCAGACTTGTAGTAGACTAAAAGAGCTACCCAATAAGCTTTAAATCATCCCAAATGTCTATTCCAGCTGGGAGAACCACCCTTTGCAAAACAAGCTACCTGTTTGCATTATATCTCTGCCTATGTGCAGAGATATACCTTCACAAAGTTGGCAATTTCTCACAACTCACTCAACCAAATAACTTGAAACTTTGGCAAAGTTCAGGGCGCAATATGAGAGACCAAATGAAGCTTGAAATCAATGAAAATGAGTACAATGAGATAGCAAACAATGCTCTACAATTTGGTACAATCAGATTTGAAAAGCCTAACTACACCTCTAGATAGAGCGGAGCAAAATCATGAGAAAATGAGGTAAGCAAGCAAGGGGGCTGCTTTCTGGAGTTTATGACTTCACTAAACTAAGTGGGAAACTTTTGGAATGCATACAACTCAAGAAAAAAAGGCAGGATGATGCTTATATAGACTTTTACTTTTCCTACAATCTAGCTAACCACCCACCAATCAGTTTAGGTGCACTTTTTGGTGGCTGATTTGATGAGATTTGAACTTGATTGAGTTTGGTGGAGCTTCTAACTTTATTCCATAACTTTGGGTCCTCCTTTTTGTTTGGTCTACTTGCAAAACTCTTGGTTGAGCCTTTTTGCATAATTGAGACTTGATTTTCAACACTCTCCCTCAAGTCTCAATGCCTAGGTCCTTCATTCCAATTCATGCCTTGAAGTGTTGTAGCTTTACTCCATCCAATGCTTTGGTAAACATATCTGCATATTGGTCCTTTGTATTGACATGCTCCACCTTGACATCCTTTGGCATGATCTTCTCTTGAATAAAGTGGTAATGCACTTCTATATGCGTTGACCTTGCATGGAACACCGGATTTTGAGCTAAGCCTACTTATGTTGTCACAAAAAATAGGTATTTGCTTAACCTACAAATCAAGATCAACAAACAACTTCTTGAGCCACATAAGCTCACATGAGACTTGTGATAAGCCTCTATACTCATCTTCGGTTGATGAAAGAGCCACGGTTGGTTGTTTCTTTGACATCCATGAGATGCTCTTCTTCCCTAGCATGATAACATATCCACTAGTGCTCCTCCTGTCATCTTTGGAACCTGCCCAATCAGCATCACAATAAGCTTGTACATTTAATCCATCATCAAATGGATAATATAGACCTTCATTCACTGATCCTTTGAGGTACCTAAGTACCCTTTTGGCTGCAACAAGATGAGGTACTCTTGGTGCTCGCAAAATATTGAGATAACACTCCAACTACATGTGCAATATCAGGTCTTGTCATAGTAGCGTACAAGAGAGAACCAATTATTGACCTATACATGGTCACATCCTTCACTTCTTCACCTTCATGAGCACTTAGTTTAACATTTACTTCTAATGGATTTGAAATGGGCTTGCAATCACACAATCCAAACTTCTTCAAAAGATCAAGAATGTATTTCCTTTGCATCAAGTATATACCTTCCTCTTTATATAGTACTTAAATCCCAAGGAAGTGCCTTAAAATCCCTAAATCTAAGATTTTAAATTCACATCCAAGCTTCCTTTTTATGTCCTTGATGTTGGATTCATCATCCCCTATAATGATCAAATCATCAACATATATATAAATGAAAATAATTTTGCTACCTTCCTTCTTCACAAAGAGTGATGGGTCTACATGAATCTCATTGTACACCTTAGCTACTGGGTTGAATGTTTCCTCAAAGTCTATGCCATAGATTTGAGCAAAACCTTTGGCAACGAGCCTTGCTTTATACCTAGAGATGCTCCCATCTGCATGCCTATTTACCTTGTACACCCATTTGTTGCCAATGACTTTCATGTCCTTTGTTCTTGGAACCAATGACCAAGTATCATGTTATTCAAGTGCTTTGACTTCCTCCTCCATAGCTTCAATCCATTCCCTATGCTTATTTTCTTCTTCAAAAAAGTTAGGTTCTTCACAAGCTATAACTTGACTCATGTAGGCATAGTGTCTTGCAATGAATGAATCATAAGTTAACCTTTGAACAGGGTATTTAAACCTATTAGATGACCTTACCTCACCATTAGGTGGTAGGAATCTCCTCCTCCTGGTTTACATGCTTTAAATCCTGGAGTTTCTAATTTTTCCATATCTTCATCACTTGTAGATTCCATGTCTACCCATCGATGGTCTTCGTCATTTGCCTTTCCCTTTCCTTTGCTACTTCCTTCACTTGAATGAGCTTCATTCCTTGTCCTTCCATGCCAAGCTAATGTAGTACTCTCCTCTGATGGTGTGCTTGAAGTGGTTGGACCACTTATCTCCATGCTTTGTTGTTGCTCTTTGAACTTCTTCTCGGCTTCATATGCATCGTCAACGTGCAACACATCTTTGCTACCATACCAAGGCAGCAACTCATCAAATATTACATCCCTACATACCTTAAGCTCTTTGGTGCAAGGGTTATAGCATCTAAAACCCTTTTGCTCTCAAGAATATCCAAGAAATATACACCTATCCGCCTTCAGGTCTAACTTGTGTCTCAATTCTTGAGGTATGTGAACATAACACACACAACCAAGTACTTTGAGATGTGAAAGATTGGGTTTCTTACCACACCAAGCTTCATAACGTGTAACTCCATTCACTCCTGAGGTTGGACACCTATTCATAATGTACATGGGTGTATTTGTTGCATCAGCCCAATAAGAGTTAGGAACATTCATTTCATTTAACAAAGATCTAGCCACTTCTACTATGTATCTATTCTTCCTTTCTGTCACCCCATTTTGTTGAGGTGTATACCTACAAGTGAATTGCCTTTTGATGCCATGGACATGTAGAAAATCTAAAAATTCATTTGAAAAATACTCTCCCCCTCCATCCGATCTGAGAGTCTTTATATACTTCCCTGTTTCTTTCTCCACTAGGTTTTCGAACCTCTTGAAGTGGTAAAACATCTCTCATTTTGACTTCATGCAATACATCCAAAAAAACTTTGAATGATCATCTATAAATGTGACAAAATATCTATTACCTCCAATGGATGGCTCCCTTGTAGGTCCCCATACATCTGTGTGTATGAGATTCAACACTTCATTGCTCACATGTTCTCACTTCCTGAATGGCAATGTGCTTTGTTTTCCTAATTGACAAGCATGGCACAAATGTTGCATATTCTGAGATCTAAGATCAGGTAGACCACTCACCAAGCCATTTCTTTGCATATCCTTCATCCTTTGTAAGTTTATGTGCCCATTTCTTTTAGGCCATAAGTCGATTTCTGCAATCTGTTTATTTCCAATTGACAAGTAGTCAGTGTGAGGGGTTGATGGCTTTACCTCCATGGTGAAGATTCTTCCTTGCTTCTTTCCTTTTGCTATGAGCTTGAAGTCCTGCATGAGGTCTTCAACAAAACATCCTTGCTCATTGAACCTCACCTCATAACCTCTTTCAACCATTTGACCTACCAAAACCAAGTTCTTTGTGATGGTTGGCACATGCAACACATCCTTCAACACCTTGGAGCTTTGAGATCCATTCAATGCAACATCTCCCAAATGTGTAATCTTGTGCTAAGTGTCATCCCCTGTCTCTACATGTCCTTGAGTGATGGGTGAATGTAAATTAAAGAAAACATCTTTATTGCAACTCATATGGTTGTTACAACCACTATCAATGTACCATGTAAAATCTGAATTGACTCTTTCACTTGAACCATACATCATAAGCAAGTTCTCATTTTTTTATTTTGTTGAACTACTAGCATTATTACCTTGGTTCCTTTTGTATCCCTGATTGCCTCCTCCTTTGGACCAACAATCTCTTGCATAATGGCCCGGTTTTCCACAATTGTAGCATTCTCCATTGGATGGTTCTCTTCCATGTGATCTTCCTCCTCTTCTTCTACTCCTTCCTCTTCCTCTTGATCCATAGCTTTGGTTGGAGCGTTCTTGGTTGCTTGAGCTTGAGCTTGACCTTCCTCTCCCTTTGCCTTAGGAGTTTTGTCCACCTCTTTTGCCTTTGCCTCTACTTGCATAGAAAACTTGGGCTTGGCTGCCCTTTGATTGTGAATCTCCTTGGTTCATCTCCTTGGTCACCATCAATGTGACTAATTGATCAAATTCTGGTAGGGAATCCCTCACATAAACTGATCTGGTGAATGCTTTCCACCTTTTGTCCTCTCTCAAGCCATTGAGAGTGTGTGCAACAAGATCATCGTCTTCGATTGGGCTCCCAATTGAGCCTAAAGCATCTGCAAGTTCCTTAACCTTCAAAATCTATTCATTTATGTTAGTACTTGGTGATTTCCTAAGATTATTTAGCTCATTCTTCAGCTGAATCTTCCTTGCCTTGGATGATGAAGAGTACAATCACTCGAAGGTCTCCCAAACCTTCTTGGATGTGTCCAAGTCTTGTATATGCCCTATCATGCTATTGCTTATGTGTTGAGATAGAATGAATATGACTCTCCTATCCCTTTTATCCATTCATTAAGTACATTGGCCTGCCCTTGAAGTGGTGGATCATGTACATGAGGCATTTGGCTCCATGCCGCTCACTAATCCCCACAATCCTTTGCCCATGAGGTAGTTGCTAACTCTAAATTTCCATGGTTGATAATTGTCTTTCTCTAACTTCTCTATTTGTGCATTATACTCAGCCATACTGAGCTCTAAGATGCTCCTCTAGCTTCTCCTCAAGCGTTCGTATGCTTTAGAAGGTGTGGATATTACCTTTTGATAGCTTCTCCCTTGCTAACTTTCGACTAGTTGAGATCTCGATCATTGTAGCCCCCTTTTGATGTCTTCTTGCTTTGATGAGTCCTCCTTGTGCTTCCATGAGTTGTCTTGATCCCTTTAAGTCTTCAATATGATGCCACTGATGTCTCCAAACCTCCAAAATGGCTCTGATACCACTGATGGGGGATGATTCTAACACCCCAATGCAAAAAAGGAAGATGGCTGCCCTCCACGA
>CM035440.1:121309079-121324079 GCA_020310875.1 Ceratopteris richardii | reverse complement strand
GCCTCCGCTCTTCTAGTGTAGGTTCCCTCCCAGCACGTATGAGGCCAAGCCCTGACAAAACCAATACAATGTCTGCCACATGCTTCATGATGAAGTCAACGTCAATGAATTTTGATCTTGTTGTGTCCATTTTTATGCGCTTTGTAGCAGGTTCAACAGATGTTTGCTGTTGAGCAAGGTCTAAAAAGCATCGAAGAGGCAAATGAACATGATCGTTTCCATCATCTTTGGTTAAGTTTGTGTCTACTACTGCATTGAAATTTGTTGCCTTCACCAGAGGCTCACCGTGCGATTCCATTCTTAGATATTCATCATCCACATCTATTCGCTTTAAAAGCTCCATGGCATGATATTCACGTCTCTTTTACTAGCAGGCCAACATCATCCATGGCATGATATGGCATTAGCGTTGAGTTAAGCTGCTATATGTAACATATCATCCATACTTCCACGAGCTCCAAAACGCACAGGATACATGCATCATCGAATGCGGATCATAACAAAACCGGAAGCGAACTTCCTGCATACGGTATTCAATGACAGAGAACTATGCTCAAATTTGTTCAAAACTGCGGTGACAAGTCCCACATATATCAGCTATACAACGTGGACCTCAAGGCTCGTTTCACTGAGCTCGCGGATCACAGCCAACGTTTATGCCTGCAAAACTTCTGCGGAGTGCAAATGATGGCTGTAGATAGCTGCAACGCAGCTAAATATTATATCAAACCGACTCCGAGGATACTATTTGAATTACCCCTGATTCAAATGCGCTTAGCAATACAAGATTCCGAAATCGCTTCCAGACTCCTGAAGTGGAAAGGGGATAGACATGGTGCGTGCCCTGGAAAAAGCCGAGGCTAATGTAACGTAACGCTGCAGCTGCGGGAACATACGGAGAAAGCGCAAGAATTGATGAACTAAAGACAGTTTCCGAAGGGCCAAATGCAGAGGAGTGATAATTGTCGCCGCTGAATCATGAAAGCTGCTTACAGAGCTGAGTGTGGAGATGTCAAGCACGACATCCATCAACTCGAATTTTTGCCGGGGGCAGCAACGGACAACTTGCGTAATATTGGCGGACCCAAGAGCGATCAAGGAAGCACCAAGCAATAACTTTGTCTTCCATCATACCGAGCTCCTTTGTCTCTCGATTCCTACTCCTAGTAGATATTCCTCTCTATGTCTTTCGGAAAGCCCTAGACGACTCTCCCTTGAAAGCCAAATAGAACTATACTAATGTTGATTTGCTTCTCTTTGGCTTCCTCCTACTAAATTATTGTTGAGTTGATTCTCTATGGCTTCCTCCTAAGGTGAAGTGAGGACAAAGGGAGAGTGGAAGAATCAGATTTTATTAGTTTTATGACATATGTACACAAAGAAAGAAAGTTATACAAAGAAAGTGTTCCCAAAGAAAATTAAAGGCATAATGCAATGAGTTATATTTAATCCAAGGTGTCTCATTTTTCCCTTAACTAGAAATATAAACGTGATAGAATGGTCATAGCAATCGAACTCTGAAAATAACGAGTACATGTTTAAGAAGGATTTACATTTTATTGTTTGATAATAACATATGTGCGAAGAGAAAACATAAGAATATCTCTAGTTTTGACTGATACATACAAAAGAAGATTTTTGGGATGTTGTGAGAGAATGGGTTGGTTTGGATTTGCATAGCCTAATGATAGTATGCTCAAATACAAAAGGACCTCATTCTACATAGCGATTTTATAATTTACATAAGCTAAGTTTGGGAGAGGCAAATAAGGTAGGGTAATAATTTAGATAAAAAAGATAAGAGAGGATTGCATCTCATGAATAGAGGAGTCAAGACATTCAAAGGAATCATTTGTAAAAAGGAAGTACAAATGATGGATCTTGATGATCGTTAGTGTAAACACATGTTGAACACATCAAAACAATTTTAAGAATGCCAAAAATAAATTTATTGGGTTCTTTTTCCATTGAAGAACCTTTAGAGCATATATATTTTCAAATTTTTTTATCAAGTGAATGTTATGTATGTTCCACAATGTTATAAGTAAACAAACATGAATGAAGTTGAAACACTAATGAAAGAGTGTGTTTCCATCAAAAGATAAGAAAAGGACATAAATAGTGATGATGGTGGTGTTGATAATAAAAATAAAGATATCATGAGTCTAATTTAGCCTTTGATTTTATTATGATTTAATACTTGTATGGTGATTAAAAATCAAATTTATTATTTACCATGGTTTCCTCTTTCCTTCCAATATCATGTTCTTATCAAATTCTTGTGAGGTTGTTACACGATTATCCTTACATACATGCTCTAATACCACCCTTGCAAGATTGTGCTCACATGTAGTGTGCAATTGCAAAGAGTGATAGTGTTGTTGGAGTACTTTGGGGATCAAGATCGCACAATCAACATGAGGAAGAAGAAGAAGAAGCTTGGAAACACAATATACAATGTATTACTAAGTGATGAATGTACGAATATAAGTAGCCCTTTAAGGTTATCGTCATGTATACAAGTCAAAGGGAAAAAATCTCCTAAAGAGGGAAAAACCTCCTAAAGAGGGAAAAAATCTCCTAAAGAGGGAAAAAAACCTCCTAAAGAGGGGGAAAAATAACAGTCTTAAGAGTGTTCACACACATCAGTCAAACATGTACTAACAAATCCCCCTTCACAGTGATAAGGTGAACAAGCGGATGACACTCATGTATAAGGAAGTGCTAACCAATGTGGATTAAGGTAAATCCACAAAAGATAATAAGCCTAAAGCTTTGCAAAAAGATTTGAGCTTCTCATGAGGTAAAGCCTTCATGAAAAGGTATATGACATTATCTTTGTGTGGGCACATATGCCAAACTCATCTCTCTAGTAGAGAGTCTCTTACACTGGCATAGTGATAGTGCATCTCAATGTGCTTGGTGCGAGCATTGAACATTAGGTTCCTTGCAATTGTCAATGTTCTCTATCTGTTAGTAAATATGGTGATGGTAAAGGTGTGACCACCACCCCAATCATCCATAAGGAGCCTAAACCACATACACTCAATAGTAGCTATGAAATCTTTCCTATAATCAACCTCAAAACTAGAATTTTCCATAGTAGGTTGCTTCTTGCTCAATGGAGATATGCATGAGCTACTAAGCATGAAGCAAAGGCCACTTATGGACACACAAATGTCAAAATAGCTAGATGAATTTGAGTGAGAAAAGCATGTAAACCTAGGAGCATTGATCCGTTCTTGGGTTAAAACAACCCAAGTTGTAGGTTACTAGATAAGTAGCAAAGGACACACTTAACTTATTGTCAATGCTTAGCTTTTGGGTTGTGTATAAATCTTCATATGAGAGACATCAAATTGAATATCATGCCAAGTGATGCATACATAAATAAGGCATCTAATAACTTTCTTATTCCAACATCAAATTCATCGTGAGGAGTCATTCATGAACTTGTTTCCATGGGAGTGGCAATGGATTTCCATTCTTCAATGCTAAAATATTGCAATAAAGTGTCAATGTATTTAGTTTGACACAAAATAATGGTTCCATCAACTTGCATTAATTGAATGCCCAAATAATGATGCAAATGCCCCAAATCTGAAATTTCATAAAATGATTGCAAATTTTTCTTAAAAGAAAAAATATGCATCTCGTTAGGACCAATGGGAAACATTTCATCTACTCAAAATGATAAGAAGTACAACATCAGCATGTTTGTGCTAATAATTAGGCATGTATCTTCTTATATGAATCACGTGTTGCTTACTTTAATCCATACAAAGCCATCTTCAACCTAAGCACTTTGTTTTCATTCCCTTTTTGCATAAAACCATGAGGGTGAAAAATGTACACTTCCTCATGCAAGTCCTTATTCAACAATGCAGTTTGATTTCCAACTAATGTACATTCCAACCATTATGAACTACAAATGCACACATGTTAAAAAGGGTTTTTTATATGGCATGTAGGTGCAAAGGTCCCATCAAAATTAATGCCTTTTTCTTGTGCATGACCTTTATCTACATATTCAGATTGCATAGTAACCATCCAATTTCTAAAATTTTGTGCTTCATCAAAGGAAATAGGTGCTACCGTTAGTGTCCATGTGAAAGGCCAAATGGTTGCCATACACTTCTTTGTATATGTTCTTTAATAAAACATATAGTGGCCTGGTCATCCACAAATTGTAAGTTTGACTGCATTTATAATACATAAGAAATCTGTGTTCGTGCTCCCTGTGTACTATGTTTTATCTGCGTATTCTGCAGCCTCTGTGCAGAGTACCGTGTGTGGCGCTTGGAGCTCAGGTTTCTACTCCAAAGATATCATCATGGAGCTCTCGAGAAGGAGAGTGCATTATGGTGCATTGCCATTGATATACTTCACTCATGTCGTAACATTTTGATGCAAAAGTTTTGTTCCTTTTGTGCGAGTGAAGTGAGCACCTCCTCGCCCACCCAAGGGTTTCTCCAAGGCTTACGACTAAGGTGGCAACCAAGGCATAAACCTTGGCATATCTTGTCATCCAAGTCACCGACATCACCATTGGTGCCATTGGTTGCACATGAGGGAGGACCTCAATGATCAAGGAAGATAGAGGTTCCCAGTACTTCCCTGGAGGTCACCCATCCTAGTATTGTTCCCCATAGAGCTCACTTAATGGTGGCAATCTCTTGCCACTAAGCTACATTGTTGTGGTGTCTGAAGAAGGGGAAAGACTAAGGTTAGCATCACCTTGAACATGTTTTGGTCCCTCAAAGCTTCATTCTTTGCTTTCAAAGCCTATTTTTGAAGCATTTTTGGGGTGTTTTTTGGAGCCATTTTGGAGTACTTTCATGCATAGGTCTATTCACCTAGTTTCAAGACCATCAAGAAGAGTGTTCTTTGTACTTCTCCAAAAATAATTATTCACCTTTGGGGGCGTGTTTTCAATCGCACTCGTAAAACTACAGGTTTCTTGAAAGGTTCTCAATTGTGGTGGGAACAGCCACTGCAAATTTATGCAGGTTCCTGAACCTAAACAATAGAGTTGACAGACACTTGCAAGTGTTGTTGACTAGTTTTTGGGCTGTGCATTCAGCCTTTCAATGTCATTTTAATGCATATATTGCGCACATATACACTGTACGCTTCTATGGATACCGCTTATGTACGACCATGTGGTCATTGATATAGCGATTATGTTTTTGCATAAAGCCTTTTACATTTGATAAAGAGGGTTGTGGTGAGGTTTTATTAATTGGAAGACATTCAAATGTCGGGGTCTCTTTAGTGATGTAGGTGGAAGACTTACCCAACCTCACCATAGGAGATGTATGATAGTTGTTCATAGGTGCTCGATAAGCCTAGTTAGCTTCTTTTGCGTAATTGATTATATGCAGTGCAATCAGTGATTCACTTTGCAGGTAAACATGTTAGTACTTGTAGTTTTATTAAATTTGACACTAGTCATATGCTCATTTTGCAGGGGATACTCTAGAAAAAAATTTTTGCATTTTTTGGTTTTGTCAACTAAACAGTGGTCCATTTACTCCTTGATCACTTATTGGTGTGAACACATTTATTCTCACATAATCCTTCTGGTTGGTCAGTATTGTATATTAATTCATTTTTATGGGAAGATTACAAGAATCTGACACTTGGTCATCCTTCTTCAAGCCTTAGTGGTATTTGGACTCTTCTAGCTCCATTATCATTCTATTCAATTGTCTACCATCATGACATCAGAGATCTCAGGCACGTCTAGTGGATCAGGGTCTAGTGCCCATGTTCCGAGGAGGAGCTATAACTTGCAGGGCAAAGACCATTTTGAGATCCGAAAATTTGATGGCACAAACTTTGCTTTATGGACGAATCAGATTAAAGATGTGTTGATTCAAAGGAGGCAATGCAAGCCAGTAAATGGAATCTTAAAGAAGCCTACTAATATGGATGAAGATGATTGGGATGAGTTAGATGAAATGGCCAGGTCTACCATTTGATTGCACCTGGCAGATAATGTATACTTTATAGTATTGGACTGTGAAAGTGCAGAGGAGCTTTTGAAGAAGTTATGCAATATATATGAAAAAGATACGGCATCAAATAAAGTGTATCTGATGAGAAAGTTATATGAACTTCACATGAAGGACACAGATAGTGTTGTTGCTCATCTAAATGGGTTTGATGCTATATTCTCCTAGTTACAGGCCCAGAAAATGGATATGGATAATGAAATGAAAGTAATCTTGTTGTTATGCACCTTGCCATCATCATGGGATACGTTTTGCATAGCTATTAGCAATAGTGCACCTGGTGGTAAACTTGTCTATGTTGACATATGTGGAGCACTCTTGAGTGAGGAGATTCATAGAAAATTTATGGTTGGCACTCATAATGGAGATGCATATACTGTTTGTGACTGTTACCAAGGAAAGAATCAGCAACATGGCAGGAGCAAGAACAAGGAAAAGAATGGTCAACAGAATAAGAGTACAAGTAAATCAAGGAAGAGTGAATGTTATTATTGTCATAAGAAAGGACACATGAAGAAAGATTGTTATGCACTAAAGAATGCTAAAGGTAAAGGAAAAAATGTTGATGGGCAAGTTAAACAATTACCTGCACCATCTACTTCGAATGCGAAGATTGAAGAAATTAATGCTATTTCTGATGATGTGGACATGTTGACACTTGATAGTACTATGCCAACTGAGGCTCTTATGGCTGATTCTCTTTCCCACACATGGCTGCTAGATTTTGGTGCTTCTTTCCATGTGACATCACATAGAGAATGGTTCTCTAATTAAGCAACAAAGTCTCTTGATATTGTGAGACTTGGTGACTCTTACTAGTGTGACGTTGTGGGGATTGGAGATGTGGTTGTACAGTTCATTAATGGTTCAAAATTTACTATGCATAATGTATGCCATGTACCTCAGCTATCATGCAGTTTGATGTCAGTAGGTCAACTTGACGGTCTTGGTTACAAAGTGTTCTTCTATGCTCAGTCCTTTCGCATATCAAAGGGCAATCTGGTTATTGCAAAAGGAAGCAAAGTTGGATCACTTTATCCTTTATTTGTATCACAAAAAGAACACTTGTTAGCTGTTATTGAACAACCTGTGGCTTGTATTTGGCATGGTCGTTTGGGTCATATCTCTCATAGTGGAATGGAAAATCTTCCGCGTTCTGACTACTTATCTGTGTTATCTTTCTCTGATTTTTCATTTTGTGAGCACTCTCAATATGGAAAGCAAACTAGAAATGTGCATAGAATGCACATTGACTCTTCAATTCAGCCTTTAAATCTCGTTCATACAGATGTGTGTGGTCCTATGCCCACAAGGTCATTAGGTGGTTCTCTTTACTTTGTGCACTTTCATAGATGATGCTACTATAAAATTTTGGGTATATCCTATCAAATCCAAGGATGAGGTATTCCCTACTTTCAAAAAATGGCTTGCTTCATTTGAGACTGAAAAAGGAACTAACCTCAAAGCTTTACGTCCAGATAATGGGGGTGAGTATACCTCAAATGAATTCAAACTTTTCTGCCAGTCTAAAGGAATTCATAGAGAGTTTACAGCTCCTATACCCTACTACAGAATGATGTAGTTGAAAGGATGAATAGAACTATTCACGATAGAGTAGTCTCTATGTTGCATCATGCAAACCTTTCACAAAGCTTTTGGGTAGAAGCAATATTGATTGCAGTTCATGTGATTAACCTTTCACCTAGTACTACCAAAGGTCTGAAAGTGGCACAAGAGTTATGGACAAGGAAGCCACATATTATGATCATCTTTAAGTTTTTGGGTGTGAAGCATATGTTCATATACCCAAGAATCTTAGAAAAAAGTTGGACCATAAGTCAAAGAAATGCATTTTTCTTGGATATGGTCCAGCAGGAACATTTGCAGACTGATCTAATCAGACATTACCTTGGATTTGGGGGATGCCAAACATATTCTTGGCATGTGCATTACTTGTGATAGGAGTAAAAGATGCATATACTTGTCTCAAAGTGAGTACATATCCAAAGTACTTCACAGGTTCAATATGCAGGGTGGAAAGGCGTTGAGGACACCTTTACCCACTATATGTGAAACTTAGCAAGGATGATTTCCCCAAATCAGATGAGGAAAAGGAATTCATGACCAAAATTCCCTATCAGTTTGCTGTTGGTAGTCTCATGTATGCTATGGTAGCTATGGGACTAGACATTACATTTGCAGTGGGAGTTGTTACCAAATATATATCTAATCCTGGCAAGAAACATAGGGAAGCAATCAAGATGATTTTGAGATATCTGAAAGGCACTTAGGAAAAGTGTCTATGCTTAGGTAGAGGGAAAGCATCCATTATTGGTTACACAAATTCTAATTATGTTGGTTGTGTAGATAATCATAAGTCTACATCAGGGAACATTTTTCATTTTGTTCGAGGTGCTATCTCTTGGAGATCTCATCTTCAAGAATGTACAATTGTTTCCACCACAGAAGCAAAGTATGTTGCAGTAAGTGAGGCATGTAAGGAAACATTGTGGCTTTCTCATCTTGCTTGTGATATGGGTTTACCTCAGCATATACCTCATTTGCTTAGTGATAGTCAGAGTGCCATTTCTTTGGCTAAGAATCCGGTCTATCATGCAAAGACCAAACACATTGAGGTGAGGTATCACTCCATTAGAGGTTGCTTAGCCACTGAATGCACTATTCTTGAGAAGGTTCACACTCAAGATAATGCTGCAGATGCTTTGACTAAAGCTCTACCACTGGATAGCTTTCAACACTGTTGTCACTTGATGGGGGTTACTTGATTCACGATCTTACATAGTCACTTGTATACTGTGTAACATGCCCATCAGGTGGGAGGTATAGTTTGTATACTTACACTCAGGTATTCTTTATCATTCGTTATTTTTCTCCCATACTTACCTTGTCCATATTGGCCTTTGGTGGGAGATTGTTACCGTTAGTGTCCATGTGAAAGGCCAAATGGCCACGGGACACTTCTTTGTATATGTTCTTTAATAAAACATATAGTGGCCTAGTCAGCCATAGACTATAAGTTGGATCGCATTTGTAACACCTAAGAAGTCTGTGTTCGTGCTCCCTGTGGACTGTGTTTTTCTGTGTATTCTGCAACCTCTATGCGAAGTACTGTGTGTAGTGTTTAGAGCTCAAGTTTCTACTATGAGGATATCATCATGGAGCTCTTGAGAAGGAGAGCGCATTGTGGTCATCGCCATCGATATACTTCAATAGGCTCATCCCCATCACAAAGGCTAGAGACAACCATTGCATAATCATTAGATGCAATGGGAGCACCATTAAAGCTTGATCAAGTACAATAAAGAAAAGATGCATTGAAATTACTATCTTTCAAAGTATTCACTGATTTTTTTGGCAGAGGTTTTGCCTCATCAATAGTTTATCTCTCATCAAAAAATGTGCCATGGATACCTACATCGAAAATTGGAATGATCTATATTCAAAAAAGATTTTATGTCACTAGGAGATACATGATTGTCCTTAAGTGAAAAAGAGGCAATAATGTATTACATGTGTCCTTTGAGCTCATTGATATCTCCTTGATACATGAAAGTAAAGCTTTTTTTTTTTTACAACAAGGAAAGCTTAAATTAATGAATAATAGTACAATTGTGCAAGGGCTAGGAACCACCTAGATTATAGAGATACATCAATAGGATTATAGGGCAAAGACCATGTAAAATATTTCCCTAGAATACAATGATAATAGGAAAGATTTCCATCTATTTTGAGGGTAATATGCCACAACAAGGTAACTTTTACATTGATTTGAAGGGGCATCTTTAATGGCATATCTACCTTTGATAGAACCCTCTCCATAGCATCTTTGAATAACCAATCAAGAGAGACACTAGCAATAGCAAAGAGGAGGAGGACAAGAGGGCAACCTTTTTTAATGGACCTAATTTTAAAAAGGTTTAGTAATATGACCATTTAAAACAATTCTAGAAAAATCATTCCCAAACAATGTACTCACAAACTTGGCAAATCTCTTACTAGCTTCTATGTCATGCAAGGATTGAAGGACTAAATCCCATTCAATTATGTAGTTGGCCTTGTCAAAGTCAACTTTAAAGAAGAAAAAAAATCCTAGTTGTCATTAGCACACTCCATACCTTCCCACAAAGTTATGATAGCATCTAGGATATATCTACCTTTTATGAAGTCTTTTTGTTTAGGAAGGATGATTTGATTCATAAGAGGAATCAATCTCCTAGCTAAAGAGGAAGCAAGGATTTTGTAGATGCATGATAGACAAGTAATAGTCTCCAATTTTTGATATCCTCTTTATTACATTTCTTGTGTATTAGTCTAATAACACCAATGTTTATGTGAATAGGGAGAAATCCTTTACTAGAAGCCTCTTTCCAAATAAAGAGAACAAATGGGGTAAGAATGTATTTCAACTCAATGAAGAACTCATTAGGAATTCCATCAACACCAAGAGATTTACACATGGTTTCTTTAATCTCACCAGCAAAGAGGGGAAATTCCAAGATAGCAATTATGCTTTTAGGAATCATTTTTTTGTTTTTAAGTGTGATGGTAGCCCTAGCTCTCTGGATATCCTCCAACCACTTGGGAGTACTATAGAAAACATCAACAAGAAAGCTTTATGCCTCTTGCAAGCTCTCCTTAATGTTGATATCAATCCCACCATTCCTCTTTCTTCGTAAGGGGATGTATGTTGATATATTTTGGTAGTGATGTGTGTGAACACACTAGGATTCCTGGGGGCACTTTTTTCCCTCTTTAGGAGGCTTTTTCCCCCAGCTTGTATATATGCCTATAGCCCTAATGGGTTACTTATCTTTGTACATTCTCTTGATAATACATTCAGTATTGTGTGTTGTGCTCCAAGCTTCTTCTTCTTCCTTGTGTTTTTTGCGTGCTTTCATAGACCTCAAACTCCAACAATTGGTATCAGAGTAGGTCATCGCTTCATTTAGGGCATCATCGACACCCCTCCGGTCACAATCTCAAAAATGCATGAAAATTGGTGAGCATACTCAAGGCGACTAGGAGTTTAAAATAGCTTTGTTTGAGCATGCTACTATTCCTCACATTTGATCTTGCAAAATAGCAAAGGATGCTTGGGATATACTTACCACTTTATACTAGGGAAGGAATGAGGCTCGTGTTGCTCACCTCCAAAAACAGTCGGAGAGTGAGCACATGCATGAAGGAGATTTCATGGATAATTTTTGACAAAGATCAAACATTTGAAGGAGCAACTGATTTTTGTTGATGAAGTCTTGCCTCACAGTTCACTTGTGCAGACTCTTTTGAAGGGTCTTCCAAATTCATATCAGAGTTTTCCTTCTACTCTTTGAATCGTGATGAAAGGCAATCCAAATGCCTCAATATTTGAGAAGTTCGTCTCTGTTTTGTTGCAAGAAGATCAGTTTAGGCAGAACAGGTCCATTATGCGTGTTGTAGATCAAACTTTCCTGGCTATTCAGAAGGGGAAAGGTAAATGGAGCTCATCTATTAGTAAGCAAAAATCTGCTAATTCTGCACAATCAAAGAAGGATGACAGAGACGAGAAGAAAACAGAAAAACAATTTTTTTTTTGCAAATATTGTAAAGGAAATGATCATGTCATAAAGATTTTTCCAAAACTGGCTAGAGGCAAAGAAGAAAGAGGTTGGAATGGTTTTTGGAGAGGCCCTACACCCAAAACAAAGTCTGTTAATCTTGTGCAGAATGAAGAACGGGCATTTAATATTGTTTGCCGCTATGGCCTATCTTCTCATGAACAATGTATGTCTGTAGTAGACTCGAATGTTTGGTACTTTGATAGTGGGGCAACCAAACATATTACCCTGCAATGTAGTTTCTTCACTTCACTTGCACGTGCCTCTACAGGGAATACTTCCACATGCACCAACAAATCCTCTTATCCTGTCATGGGAGTTGCTAAGATCATTTTGACTATTGTTGATGTTAGTTCTTTTACATTGTCGAATGCTTTATTTGTGCCAAGGATCAAGAAATATCTATTATCAGTTTCAACATTAGCCAAGATCGGCTTGGTTATGAAATTTGTTCATGATAGATGTACAGTTCGTGATCTATCAAATGGCGATGTCATTATTGCTTCTGGCATTTTATGTTGTGGGCTATATAAGCTCATAGATTATGCAAAATCCGTGAATGATTCAGCATGTGTAGTTCAAGATTCTCAGGCTATGTTGGATACAAAGCTTTGGCATGCACGCTTTGGTCATCTGAATTTTGCGTGTTTGCTATGCCTACAAAAATATGAAATGGTGTCCTCTTTGAACAAACTTGAGGCACTTGGTAAACATGTCTGTGAAGTCTGTATTTTGGGCAAAATGCAACACTCCTCCTTCCCAAAAGATGGTTTAGTTCGAGCTGCTCAAAAACTGCAACTTTTTCACAGTGATGTTTGTGGTCCTATGCAAACACCTTCTTTTGTGAACTACCTTTACTTCGTGACTTTGATTGATGATTTTTTGAGGCATGCCTAGGTATATCCATTGAAAGCAAAGTCGGAAGTGTTTATGTGCTTCAAACAATTTCTGGTTTTGGTTGAAACTCTTTCAGCATGTAAAATGGGCACCCTCTATTCTGATCAAGGGGAGGAATATATATCTTTTGATTTTAATGCATTTATGGCTGAATGTGGGATAAAACATCAATGTATAGTGTCTTATACAACTCAACAAAATGGAATTGCTAAAAGGAAGAACATGTCACTCATGGAGATGGTGAGGTGTATGGTCAACAATCAAGCTTTACCACATAGTTTCTGGCTTGAGATTGTCATGTGTGCAACATATCTAGTTAACAGGTGTCCCACTAAAGCATTGTAGTCTATCACCCCATATGAGGCTTGGCATGGTTGCAAGACATCTATTTCTCAGATGTGTGTCTTTGGTTGTCTGAGGTATGCATCAGTGCTTGAACAACAACACAAGAAATTGGATGATAAAGTATTGACATGTATTTTTGTTGGGTACAAATCTAAAAGCAAAGGCTATTTTCTGTATCATCCACAGATTAAACACATTTTGGTTAGTCATGATGTTTTTTTGTGGAAGATGTTATTCAGCCATTACTTTCATGTACTAAGGAGACATTAGTTGGCTCCAAAGATGTGTATGACAATTTGCTGCCTCTTTTCATAGGTGGAAAGTCTAGTTCTAGTCCAAATGAGGCTATTTCTTAGCCTTTACATGTTTCATGTGATGATCTAAATCATTCCATTTCTAATGCAGATCTACATGATGCACTTGTTGATGAAAGAACTGATATAGGGGAGGCAAAAACTATGCCTAAATGGCTAGTGTAGACTTTGCAAGATAGCAAATTAGATGCACCTATGTTATATCATGCTCATTCAGGCTCTCATAGTGCTTCTTTTGCATCAGATTGCTATGCTATGACTAGCTCTAGTCTTTGTGATGAGAATGAGCATGTTTCATTTTATGAAGCACAAAATTCAGAAAATTGGATGGCTACTATGCAATCATAATATGATGCTATTATGAAATATGGTACCTAGTCTTTATGTGACTTGCCTCCTAGCAAGAAGGCCATTGGCACTGAGTATACAAGTTGAAGCATAAGCCTAATGGAACAATTGACAGGTATATGGCTAGACTTGTTGCAAAGGGTTATGCTCAAGAAAGAGGCATTGATTTTGATGAGACTTTTGCTCCTACATGTTGAATGGCTACTTTTCATAGCATCTATGCACTTGCAGCTCAACATGGTTGGAATGTACATCAGTTGGACATTAAAACTACATTTTTGAATGGTGACTTGCATGAAGATGGTTTTTTGCAAAAAGGCCGTGAAAACAAAGTGTGTAGGTTGAAAAAGGCATTATATGGTTTGAAGCAAGCACCACATGCTTGGTATGAAAAGATACATGCCTACTTTTCTGCACATGGTTTTGATAACATTCCAACTGAGAGCACCTTATATGTTAAGCATGCAAGTGATGTGCTTCTGATCATTGTTGTCTATGTTGATGACATGCTGCTCACTGGTCCCCATGGGAAGCATATTGCTTATTTTAAGGCTGATTTGCATGCCTCATTTGAGATGTCAGATTTGTTGATATATTTAGGTAGTGATGAGTGTGAACACTCTAGGACCACCAAGGGTACTTTTTTTCCTCTTCACGAGGTTTTTTTCCCCCAGCTCGTATATATGCCTATTGCCCTAACATGTTACTTATCTTTGTACATTCTAGTGGTAATACATTCGGTATTGTGTGTTTTGCTCCAAGCGTCTTCTTCTTCCTTGTGTTGTTCACGTGCTTCTGTAGACGTCTAACTCCAACAATTGGTATCAAAGCAGGTCGCTGCTTCATCTATGGTGTCGTCGGAACCTCTCCGATTGTAGTCTCAGAATCGCATCAATTTTGGTGAGCATACTCAGCATGTTTTCGAGATCAAAACAGCTTCGTTCTTTGGTGCCAAAATCACGATCTGAGTTTGTTTCCGCCTTTGAACGCACTATTGCAGTGCTTGTGTAGGCTATTTTGTCTTTTTGTGCCAAAGGTATATACCAGTTTCGATGTCGAGAAGATTTGTACCTTCCAATCGTCCAGAAAAATTAAAATATTTTGTTGGTGAATTCTAAACCTTTTTTATAACACTGTTGATCAACTGATTTGTTTGGATTTAATCATTCTGAAAGTTTGCAGGTCTACCCTAATTGCACATTTAATGTGCTTTTGTATTCATACAACCAAGAATCATGGGTATAAAACCCTAGGGTTTCTTAAATTCATGTGTTTTTTATGACAATAGGGTTAATGATAAGGCTTCAAAAGAATTCCAATGGGTTAATGTATGGTTAGATTAGGTTTCCAATGGATTCCAATGGGTTTCAAAGGGGTTCTCAATGGTTTTAGAGTGTTTATGTGTGTAGGGTTGAGTGAAAATGGATATTGGCATTAATTTCAAGGGTGAAACATTTGATA